>PVLA01000912.1:0-432852 GCA_004027455.1 Hydrochoerus hydrochaeris | reverse complement strand
GTTTCAGATTTCTCAGTACCTTACTGATCTGTTTTGTTGTTATTTACTTTTTAAATTTTTTTCTTATTTCTATTTTATTTTATTTATTTTATTTTTAGGTAGTAAAATACAGCAGAACAAGACAGGACAAAGCCAAATGAGGCAGTGCAGTGAAATTGGTACAGAACCTCAGGGTAACAGCAATAGGTACAATAGTATATCTGGTTTTCTTCACAATAGTTGTTCCATCAATCAGGTAGAGCAATATCAAAGGAAATATCGAAATTATAAAAACAGAATATTGAATAAAGCAATACCATTGATCAAAACAGAGCAAAACAGAGATAAAAATATTTGCCTTCAAAGAGATGGCAGAAGAAAATCCCCCTTATTTGCTATATCACATAGAGTCAAACTCACAAGAGATGCTCAGATCTCTGGCTCTCTCTTGCTAGCGGGCTGGGGGAGGGATGAGATGGATGTTTGATTCTTAGCCCGTGTGCTGGAAGGCTCACAGCAGCCCACCAGAGCAGTGAGCTGACTGCCTGTTTTCCCAGCGCCCCAAGTTCCAACATGGCAAGGATCTCAGGAAACGCTGATATGGTTCTCGCCCTGGGGAGGCCACAGCTTGGGAGGCCACAGCCACTTACCAGAGCAGCGTGCTCCTGCCTGTTTTCCAAGGGCCCCAAGTTCCAACATGGGGAGGATCTCAGGAAATGCTGATATCGATTGTCCAGTTTTTATGGTTTGATTTTGTAACTTAAACAACTACTTCTAAGATAACCATATGTAATTATCAACTAGTGATTTCTTCGTGGTTTTTTTGAAATTCTATATTATTTCCCCCTTTTTTTTTTGCTTTTTTTCCTCTAAATAAAAAATTATATTTTGCTATGATCTCTCATTGCCTTCTTCATTGACTGGGCTCAGCTTATTGATTTTTGCTTGGGCTTTCTTTCTATGTAGCTGGGGCTGCAGCCATCTGAACTTTCCTTGGATTCAAACATCCAACTGGTATCATTATAAACTCATGTGATGTTTGAATGAGGTGGCCTAACCAGGGGCCTGGTTGGGTTTCTCTTTCTGCCTTTTCTGTCTGTCTCTCTCCCCAACTCTATTGTTCACATGCTGAGCCTGGGCTTCCTCACAGCAGGGCAGTGGGGTTGTGGTCAGACATTTTATGGTGGCTGGCACCCCCTATTCCAGGAGACTTGAACTACAAGGTTTCCTATGTCTTGCTCTAGAAAGTCTGGGTATGTTACATTTCTGGATAAATAAATTCATGAAATCCAGCCCATACAAAAAAGAGTAAATTAATTAAGCCTCATCTATCATTGGAAAGAATATTAAGAGGTCTATGGTAATCTTTTAAAAATTCACATATAGCAAGGCATGCAATGGTGGTGCACACCTGTGATTTCGGCCCTTGCGGGCAGAGGCAGGAGGATTGCCATGATTTCAAGGCCAGCCTGAACTACATAGCAAGACCTTGTCTCAAAAAAAAAAAAAAACAAAAGTACACATACAGTAACTTAGTTTATATGATGATTAAATCTTGATATACCACACAGCAACCTTCATTATATCACATTTCAGGTAAATGAGCTCTGAAGAGTGTCTTATTTTGCTGATGAAGTAGCTGAGTCCCAGTTAGTTCACTCAATGCAATTTACAACATTATCCAGGAATTTTCCAATTTTGAAGGCTGTTAAGCATTGATTTGTTCAAAAACAGGAAACTTCTAGGAAAGGTGAGTAAAATCAACTGATCTGAAACTCAACACAAAACACTGTCAAAAATTCTGCAGGGAGCTCTCTAGAACAGGTTTTATATGCAAGGATTTGTAAGGCGCTAAAACCTAATGGCCATGGCAGGACAGAAAGCCACATTCTGCTCTTTCTACACAGTCACCAGGTGGCTGAGATGAAGAACAGATGGGCAAGTCCCAGAGAGTAGCTCACGTCACACATCTGGGACGTTAACAAATCGGGAGTGGGAAGTCCTGTGCTTATAGTAGCAGAAAACTCCATGTAAATCTTATGTTCTTTTCTCTGCACTGAGAACCATGGGGGAAAAAATCAGTAGCCCACCAATCTGAATATTCATGAGGAAATTCTACAACAAGCACCATCCTGTGATCAAAAGAGAAGACAGAATGGATAAAACCCCAGGATTTTGTGATATATATATATATATATATATATATGGTCATAAATGAGACAGTTTTGAAGGAAACCAAGGAAAAATGATTGGAAATTATACCCATAAAATGAGGAGAAAAATATTATTGGCTTTTTTTCAATGGTGATAATGAGAAATTAGACCAGAAATCATTGTAAAAAGCCATCCCTGCAAAACTGTTTTATATAAAAAATAATGAGAACAGAACTAATTTAGTTAGCTAATTATCACATGCATTTCACATCAGCCCAAAAGCAACCAGAAACCATTAGCAATACACCCTGCTGGTCTCCTCAAGCAGGGAAGTAATGGGAACAAACCTGGAACTGGCTTTTGCAGAAATGAATCCACCATCTTCAAAAGGTGATAATCACCACGGGCCTCCCCTTGTGATCAGCACTATGAAGCAACTTCCCCTGGAGCTTTGGGGAGCAGGGAAAGTCTCCATCTTCACCTCTTTCCAATTCCCCCCAGAGTGTTGGAGGTACAAGGTAAATCACTTTACACAGATTAATTCATCTCGTTAGTGACAGAGCAAACTCTCAAAATTCTCTCCGCCTCTTGTGCCATAGGCTTTACAATGTACACACAGCTCTAGCTGTTCCCATCGAGATGTGAGGCTGGGAGATTCTTTTCCCACTCTGTTCACATGTGTACATAGATCACGTAGTTAGTATCTTTGCCCACCTATCAAACCCTAATTTTCATTCATGCATTCATTTAAGATAATCATTATTATCTTATTTAGGCCATTATGCAATTGGGAATGAGACAAATAATCTCTATTTAATGAACTCTTAATATAATTACAATATAATGTGTAAGAGAAAAAACTACAGTGTGATGCACTATGTCATGGAAATTGTAAAAAAATTACCTTAGCAGAAGACAGATCAAACAAAGCATCAGAAAAGTTTAATATGAAAACTGAAGGAAGTAAAAATACAAACAAGCAGCAGATGAAAAACAGCATAGACAAAACATAAAATTTTATAATTAGAAATATTCTGCATGCCTGGTGCTAGATTCATATGGGGCTGTTGGAGACAAATTCAAGTTCGTATATTGTACTCCTAGGCTCTTTCATGAAGCAGCATCTTCATTAGCACCTTCACCAGCTTTGGGGACACTTTGGAAATGCAGACTCAGAGGTTTCACCCCAGACCTGCTGAAGCTGTGTGGTTACCAAATCCTGAGTGATTTGTAAGTACGTTAGAATTTGAGATGCACCGGCCCACAACATACTTAGAGTTTAGTTGGAAAATGATGAAAATAAAAACAAATATATAAATACAGTTTTTGACCACTAATAGATACAAACCTGCCAGGATGCAACACGATATATAATTGCATCTGAAGAGCTTCAGAGTTCTGTCACTCCTGTGATTCCCACAACAGAGACTGTGCTTAGCAACCCACATGGGCAGAATTGTCATGGTTGTAGATGAGTTTCATCATATGTTTTTCTCATTGGCTAAAGTATTCCATAGAACATTATTTTGATGGTACATTTTTACTTCTTATATATTTTTTTAATTCATATCTCTTTGCCATGTAAAATAGACTTTGATGCACTGGTTGATGGGCATTTGGGTTGTTTCCAAGATCTAATTATTACAAATTGTGCTTCTATAAACATGGGTGTATATGTATTGCTTTGGTATGATGTTTCTAATTCTTCTGTGAAAATACCAAGAAGGAGGATAGCTGGGTTTAATAGTACTTTTAATGCTAGTTTTTTTTTAAATCTCCACACTGATTTCCACAATGGTTACACCAGTCTATACTCCTACCAACAATGGAGAAGGGTTCCTTTTTCCCCACAGCCCCTCCAGCATTTGTTATTGGATGATTTATTGATGATAGACATTCTTTCTGTAGTGAGATGGAATCTTAGCATTGTTTAAATTTGCATTTCTTGAATGACCAAGGGATGCTGAAAATTGTTTTCATATATTTATTTGTCATTTGTATTCCTTCATCTGAGAAGTGTGTATTTATTTCAGATGCCCATTCTGTGGATTGGGTCTTTGAATTTTTGGGACCTAATTTTCTTTTCAATTCTTTATATGTTTTAGATAAAAATCCTTTGAAGGACAGCTAGCTATACTTTTTCCCACTCTGTGGGTTGTCTTTTCACTCTATAAGTGATATCTTTTGCTGTACAAAAGCTTTTAATAAGATGAGATTCCATTTGTTGAATTTCCTGTGTGGTTTGGGTTTTGTTCATGAAATGTCTGCCTACATCTATTTCTTCAAGATTTCTACCTATTTTACCTTCCAGTATATTTAGTGTTTATATTTTAATATTTAGATCTTTGATCCATTTGGACTTTATTTTAGACATGGTTATAGACATGGGTCTATTTAGAGGTGGTCTTTTTATAGAATAGAATACTACTCAGCCATAAAGAAGAATAAGATTGAGACATTTATAGGTAAATTTGTGCAACTCAAAACCATGCTCAGAAGTGAAATAAATCAGACTCACATGTGTAAACATTATATTTTTATCCTAGTGTTACAAGTTAAAAGTAGGTAAGATGTAAAATGCACAATAGATAATGTAAAATAGAAACTGTTCAGAAGGAAAGATATTGGGATGTGGGAAAGGAAAAATATGGAAAGGAAAAGTTAAAATATATATACATGCAAGATAGTTAAAATGATTATGCTACTAGTTTCTCTTAGTTCATTGAGATTTTGTTTGGACAATTTTTCATGCCTATATCTTGTACTCCAAGTAACTACTTTGAAGATAACAATGTGCAATGTAATAACCACATTGCTACTCTTCTATTATCTTGCTTTGAAGTTTTGTGTGATTTTCTTTTTTCTCCTTAAAATAAAATTTAAGGATATTTCTTTCCCACAAAATATTAATTTCACTCTTAGTAGATAGCAATTAAAAATCAATACACTCAATATTTTATTGATTCCTCATTACTCATTTATCTCCCTTGAAAAATATTAGCTCCCTCCATAAATAATTTCAATTTTCTTATTTTCAGTTATCGACAACTGAAGATTCAAAAATATGCTAAAAATAAAATAATCTTTGAAGGATCCACTGCCTCAGAGTAGAGATATAACCTCAGAACCCAGGAAGTAGATCAATTCTAAGATTTTGAGCTTTTAGACAGATTTTGAAGGAATATGCTTTGGGATGTGGAGAACATAAGCTTTAATCTTCAAAATCCTGAGTTGCAAAGAATCAGAACCATAATCTTCAACTATCTATGGTAGATTGAGAAGAAATAAAATGATGAATTGGCTCATATGAACATAGAGACTAAGAAGTACCGTGATCTGTTACCAATAGTCTGGAAGCCCAGGAAAGCTCACTGAAACTCAAAGACTCAGAACATACGAAGCTTGTAACATTTGCCTCGATCTAAGTTCACAGACCTGAAAACAGAGAACTCTGATGATCAAATGCAGGAGAAGATGGACACATTGATTAAGCAGAGAACAAATTTGCCCTTTCTCTACCTTTCTTTTGTGAGTCTCTAGATCACTTGGTGCTGTCCCACATTGGTGAAGGTGAATCACCTTGACTGAGTCCACCAATTCAAATTCTCATACCTTCAAGATACACCTTCAGACTCACTGAAAAACAGGCAATTGGGATGAATAGCTATTTCTCAGAAAGAGAAGTACAAATAACTGGCGGGTACGTGGAAACACAGAAATAGCATCTTTGACCACTAGAGAAAAAAAAAATCCAAACAATACTGTGGTTTTCATCTTACTCCAGAAAAGAGACCATCACCAGGCACTCAAGAAAGAGCAAATTCTGATGAGGTTGACAGGGTGTGGGGGGCACTCTAGATTGTTGGTTTGAATATAAACTAGTAGTAAAACCACAGTGGAAATCATGATGGGAATCCCTCAGAAAACTAAAGACAAAAATTCCATTTGACCCAGCTCTTCCCCTTGTGTACTTCTCAGAAGAGTTAAGACAGCCCATCCTTACAGTAGCTCATCTCACAATTGCTAAACCTTGAGTGTCCTTTATGCCTATCAACAGATGAACAGACAAAGGAAATGTGGTCTGTATACACACAACACAGTACTACTCGGCCATAAAGACCAATAAATTGGAGTCATTTGTAAGATAATTATTGAACCTTAGGACCATAATGTTAAGTGAAATAAATCAGATACTGATGATTAAATATTCCATAGTTCCTCTTATATGGTTATCCCAAAATGCAAATAATTTAAAAATGCAAAAGAAAGGATACACACTAGGAAACAGCGAGGTAGACTTCTTGGAGCTGGGAAGGGAATCTGGAAATGGGCTGAGATGGGAGGAAAGGATATAGGAAAGGGGAAGTGAAAGACTCAAGGTGGGACAGATATACATGCAAATTCTCCAGATTAACGTATTTGAAATGTATCAAAAACATATATTGATGTTCTTTACTGTCATAATCAGAAAAAAAAGAGAAATAATATTTTGTTAGCTGGCCTGTTTTAGCTTCTTTGACACATAAAATAAACCCCAAAGGGGTGGAACTAGAGCTGCTTTTTAGCAACGGTCTGCATGCAACGATGATAGGCCATCCATTCCTCCTCCCTCTCCAGCGGAGTGTGGTATCTGACAGCTGCTCCTACACATTGAGTAAGACGTGACCCAGTTCATTAAGACAATCAAAGTCTATTAAATGTCTATAACCCAATAATATTAGTGATAACCCTATTGCATTAAACGTTTATATCTATCAAAAAGGGAACATAACACATAATAAGTTTTACTTTAGTAGGAAAAATAACGTACTGTTTTCCATTAGCTATCTGATGTGAGCATCACTGGTGTGGACATGTGTGCCTGGACACTGGAGCCAGGACCAGCCCCGCCTGCAGATCTACGCAGTCAGTGCTCTGGCCAAGCAGAACTCTCACAACGCGGCTGTACATGGGTGACTCCCTCCTTCTGTGTACCCTGCATTCTGGGCAGGTCAGTTGTAACCATTTCCATTTTTATCCCTCTTAAGAGAATGCAGTGATGTATGTTTGAGTGTGTAAAATAGATGACCATATTGCTGAATCTTTGCTGGATCTTTGAGTGGAACCGTTTGCAGTCTCACTGTTTGAATGTCTACTATGTATCCTTTAGCTCTGTAACTTGAACAACTACATCCAAGATGACAGTATTTATAAACTAGTGATTTCTTAGTGGGTTTTTCTCTTTTTCCTTTTTTTTTGTTTCTTTCTTTTAGAATTCTGTATTGTTGCTACCATTTTTTCTGTTTTGCTTTTTTTGTTCTCTTTAAATAAAATTTTAAAAATGTATAATTACTATTGTAAAAAAGAGAGGAAATAGGAAGCGCTATAAAAGATATAACTGCATGTGTATTTAAGTGTGTAGGATTGATAACCATATTTCTAAGTTCTTGTTGGATTGTTGAACAGATCTGTTTGCAGTCTCACTGCTTGAGTGTCCACTTTGTGTGCTTTAATTTTGTAACTTGAACAACTATTTCTAAAAGAACAATATGTAATTTATCAACTAGTGATTTCTTACTGTTTATTTTTTTTGAAATTCTGTAATATTTCTATCCTTTTTCAGTTCTTTTTCTCTTTAAATAAAATAGAAAATGCAATGAAATAAAAAAGCTGAATGATGCTATTATGAAGGTAATATTGCATCTTCTTCACTTTAAAATTCTTTCATCATGCAGGATGATGTTTTTAAACATTTATTAGTATCAAATTCTAGAGAACACACACAAAAATTCATCAGTGCAAACATACATCCTCATGCAGAAATAGGGATCCACTGGGCCACAGAAGACATTTACTTAATATTCAGATCATCATAAAGTTGAGACCAGATCATAACTCACTCAGCATTTTTAGAAAACTTTTTCTCACTCAAAATTTTTCTGTTTTCCAGAAAGATGGAGAAAGACTAAGTGTTAGCCTCCTGGTGTGTCACTAAATGAAGGGCTGAAGTGCTGGTGCTTTGGAATACTTCCATTCTCTTGAGTTGTTTTATTCTACTTTGTTATGTTTGACATTATTGTGTATAAAGCTAAACTCAACTATTTCAAAGAAAGAGACATTATGATAGCTACTGTTAATATCCAATTGTCTTGTTGTGAAGTGCTGTGTTGCTTACATTGTTCTGTTCTGATCTGCTTAGATCTGTCCTTTTTTGTTTTATTCTCTTTAAAATAAAAAAAAAAGCATGAGAATATCGAGGTTGATTTCGGTTTGATTGCAAAGTTGATTCCTCTTACTTTCCATGTAATCCTGCACCAGTGACCTAATTTTTTCTGAACACGACTTTTTGGTTCTGAAAATTTTTCATTAAATGTTAAATTCTTCTACTATTATTATATAATTACATGTAAACTTTTACATTCTTCTAAACCAATCCAATACACAAAAGAATAACTCTGTCCAATAGATATAGATGTATGCATAGAGAGACAAATAGACATACACATATATCTTCTTTCTTAGAGAACTTAGGTTGCCACATAATAAAGATCTCAGTTGTTCCATGTTGCACCCTAGTAGATAATCATTTATTCAAGCACCATTTTTTGAATGCTGGCTTTGTTACTTAAATTTATTGTCAACAAAGGCCACATTGACCTGTGTATATTTTAGTGAGGGTTTGCAGACAATAAACAAATACTCAATAGGTACTGAATTATTGACATATATTAGAAGGTGACAATTGCTATAGAAAAACAGAAGTCAAGGTGATAAGAAAACAGGACTGAAATATGTGAAAAGT
This sequence comes from Hydrochoerus hydrochaeris, assembly GCA_004027455.1. Taxonomy (NCBI): domain Eukaryota; kingdom Metazoa; phylum Chordata; class Mammalia; order Rodentia; family Hydrochaeridae; genus Hydrochoerus; species Hydrochoerus hydrochaeris. The sequence goes on along the minus strand of PVLA01000912.1, from coordinate 423,938 downwards.
CTTGCAATTAAAACAGGACCATCAGGCAGCCTTCAGTGAGACAGTGTGATGGTGTTTACCCTGTGAATAGTTGAAGAAAGAGCACTGCAGACAGAAGAGAGCCCATGCTAAATGTCCTCAGGCAGAGCAAAAATGAGAAGGCTAGAGTTCTGGAGCCAACTTAAAGTGGGGCAGCGGCCCAAAAGAGGGAGAGGAAGACCCACAACCTGATTTCCCATGATAAGGGGCCACATAGCCCTGGGATTTTCTGTTTCCAGGTGTGGAAGTGGAGTCCTCTGCTGAGGACAGTCATCCTACTTTACCTGTGCAGGATTCTGATGGACTGTGACAGAGCCTCTTTACCCCTGTCCAGCAGTGGAACTATGAAGCCACACCTCAGGAAGAGGAGGGGAAGACTCCTGGCCTTTGCCCCTTACTCAGAACTCTTCCATACTGAAGACTAGCGTTTGGGACTCAGTTATCTGAAAGAGAGAAGGTCCAAGCCCAGGAGGAGGATATGAAGAAATGGTGACTTGTGTAGGGTGTCAACACCACAAGGTAGTTCAAGAGAACAGCAGCGTAGTTTTCAGCTGTAGTCCAGGGAAACCTACTTTATTGATCTAAACCTCATCCCCTTTTCTAATAGTTTAGGGCAGGCAACCCCTAAAATGCTTGCCAACCCACAGTTTTTGCCCAGGCATGTATCCTGTCATAGGACTTTGACCTGGTAGTTCAAGGGTGTCAGTTCTGAGCTAAGCATGGCAGCTGCTGTTTGCTGCTTTTTTGACTTTCCAAATTCACATGTTGATGTTCTAACCTCAGTATCTGTAACTGTATTCAGAAATAACATCTTTAAATAAGTCATTACATTTAGACATCAGTTCTGGGTTTAGCTCATTTTCCCACAGCCAACTTTGTTTTCCCCTTGTGAGTTTGTCACTTTTAGTTTTCTGTCAAGGAATCCTGATATCCTTTCTCTTAGAGCTTGGGGAACAGCCAGGGAAGCCCTGTAACAGCAATTAAATTCTTCGGTAATTGTCAGAGATATTCAAGGTGGCTTCCATCAGGACCCTCTGGATGTAACAGTGCTGATGAGCTGGCTTTTCCTTTTAAATAATAGAAAGGATAGGCAATATTTTAGAGCAGTCATGGGACATGAAGTAATATTATAAAAATAATAGCAATGTTAAATAAAAAGAAGAAAACCATAATTTTAGTCCCACAGCAAGCTGATTATTCATTTTCCATGTCTTCTTTTAAGTTTGTAATCCTAGAATAGAAAGAATTTTAGGCTGTGCTTTTCTTACCTCATAATACATATTCTTTGTTGGTGTCTATTTTAATTCTTACTTTTAACATCTTAATTATCACAGTCTTTTTTTCCTGCTCCTCTTGTAGAATACCACAAACTGAGTTTTTTTGTTTGTTTGTTTGTTTTTGTTTTTGTTTTTACAAAAGAACCTGAAAATTTACTTTGTAAAGATTTGGAAGCTGTAAAGTTCAAGTTTGGGGGCACAAATATGGTAGGAAATTTCTGATCTTGTTTTGCCATAGCAAAAAGCAGAAGACAGGAGAGCAGGGTAGGGAGGGAAAGTGGTAGAGATGGAGGAGGAAGAGAGAGAAAACAGAAAGAGCAACTCTTGCCATTCATGAGTCCTCAGGACTTACCTCTTAGCATGGTTACATTAGGAATTAAGTTTCTAATACATGAACATTAGAAGACATAGTCGAGCGATAGCAATAATCTTACATCTCAATGGATGTTCCCTGTCTTAAATATCTTGTACATTCAGTCTGTTTTAAAATTCACCATTCTTTGGAATAATAAGTGAATATCTTTCTAAACTACTTCCTTTTTATCTTTTGGAACAATTTTCCTAAGAAATTTCTAAGGAAGAAATCAATTTTAAAAATCTGAGCATTTTTAGAATTTTAAAAGCACATCAAATTTTCTGAAGACCTTGCTGTAGTACTTCCTATAGCAATGGACACATATATTGGCTTCATTTCAAAGTCGTGGAAAATTAACTTTGCCTTTATTTTTCATTTCCACTTCTTAATAAGTGGACTAGCAGTAAGTGGACCTTATTTTTGTTTTGATCATAATTCCTTGATCAAAATGCTCTATTGTAAACTTACTGAAATCTGAATTTATATTTATACTAACAGATAAAGTCTTGACAGGGAGAAATGAATATTTAGTACTTACTCTCTTCAGATAATTTTCTAGAATTTGAACTGGCTATGTTTTAACCTCCATGAGAACCTGTGATTACTTCACAGATAAGTCACTTGAGAATCTTCTTGGATATGGAACTTCTCCAGAGTTAAAAGTCTTCTAAGTAATAGAGGTAAAATACAGCTCAGAGCTCTATCCAGGGCTGAACTGACTGATACTGTCAGAGAATGGATTTGTAGGTCTCATGCACTACTGTTTAAATTCACACCAGGCTGGCAGCTGGGAGCGATCTGGGCAAAGCTAAAATAGAACATCTGGACCGAGAGCTTCCACATTCGATGCTGACATCTGGGGTATGGTATGGGAGTCTGCATTTTCATCTAACAGCCTAGATAATTCTCATTGTCAGGGAAGAGTTTCATTTTCATTTGGAATTAATTTCCCACTCTGAGCTTCAGAATCACCGGAATCAGTTGGAAAGACCTGGGAATCTCAGAACCATACTCCAGACGTGCAGAATAGAACCACACAATGTGGCCTTCAAGAATCAGCTTTAACAAGGTCTCCAGGGCATCATTACAGAGCAGCCACACACCACACCTCGGTAGCAGTGAGATCTCACTGCAGCTATGCTTTTGGATCTGTGCCAGTGAATCTTGTATTATGTGACAGACCTTTATAAGGATTGTCAGTTACATAAAAGAATTCTTTGTACTGTGACACCAGAGGACCTGGGTAACCAATAACCAAGTCCACCTGCCCTTTAAGATCCTATGTGATGATCACTACGTGAATTTTGAAGACATTTAAAAACCTTCAGATTATGACTTAACATATTCCTTAGGTAGATTCATGCATCTTAGTTCATATATGTTACTATTTTATTTCTTTCTGCTGCCAAAAAGTGACTTCTTTTCTCATGACGAGGCATGGTTCTGAAATACTTCTTCTTTTTGAACCTCCCTGTAATTGTTATATTCACACTTCAGATGAAGGGCTGGTGATAAGGTTTTAATTTGGATTAATAGGATAATTACCAGGTGACAAATAAATGCCAAATAGTGTGAAGAATTGCTTTGTGAGGGAGTTGTTGGTTTGACAATGGGTGGCTTTTGGGTGTGCAGCCTGAATTCTGAACCTTAGAAATATTTCCTAGGCTTCTGATGAAATTTATATTTAAACATACAATAAAACCTTACATTTCCCTGGATATTTTAGTCAGGTTTAAACTCTTCAGTGAAATTGCTTTATAATTCCTCAAGCTTTCTTGAGCCAACTGTATTGCCACCTTGACCTTGTTGATACCCCCAAGTGCAACCTCCTGAAAATGAGGAGACAGAGATGCTAATTTATAGGGCAAGGATCACATCTTACCTCCCTGTGTTCACCAAGGTATTTGATATGTGCTACTGTGATGATATGCTGTTCACTCCTGTCAAACTGTGTTCCATCAGCTGCAAAAGCTGTGCATTAATACTTTAATAATAATGGCAGAATATCTGGAACACTTAACAGAATTTGAGCCATCACGATGCTATGGGTACTGTTGCTAATATCTATGAGGCACATTTCTGAAAAAAGAAAAATGCAACCAAGGAAAGAAAAACATTTGGCAAAGTCAGTGAATAATAAAGAAGTGGGATTTGAGGATTTAGAAAGACCTGACTCCAAAACCTGATGTACACACCCTGGGTCTGTATCGCAGGAATCACTTTATCCAGAGTAGGTAAACAGTACGTAAGAGTCAATTACACTGAGTAAAGGGCTAACATTTATCGAGGGTCTACTACTTGCTGACCACTGTGCTCAACTCAGCACAGTCATAGCCAGACTCTTATAAAAACCACCCCCAGAATGTAACCACTATAATTCCATATGGGGCTTGTCTGTAAGATGGTGGCTTCTTCTGAGCTCAGTCCTAATTAGGGGAGACTGGCTCTGCTCCCCAGGAGACTGGAGAGGGTTTGGTTACCCAAATTCTCATTGCTTTCTTTCCTCTCTTGTTGACTTCTCTGCTCCCCACACCTGTTCTACACTTTCCCATCAGCCCCTCTGTCTATTTACCTTTACCTTTTCCTTCTCTACTTCCTACCACATGAATCTCCTCTGTACATCTGAAATATACAACGGGCACCACCTTGTGCCTTGCAGTAAGCATCGCTCTCACCCAGGGTCACTTGCTGGCCTCTGTGTGCCATGAGCCTTCTCAGTTCTTCCCCAACCATAGGAACACTGTGCTGGTTGCAATTACAGACTCCTCTCACCTTTTATTATTTTATAACTTTGGACAATGAATCATAAATAACCTCAGTTGTCTCAACTCTAGGAATGGGATAATAATTGGCATTATTGATTCACTAGGCTTGGAAAGTTAAGTAAGTGAGTGTAAGCATTTGATTTAAAACCATCTTTGGCTCAGAACAAGATCTCTAAGAGTGTTAGCTGTTCCCTCATGTTCTCTATGGTCCTCCTCCTCTTAACACACCTGGAATTCACTTGCTCAGTAGGTTGTGTCCTTTGTACAGCAACATTCTTCTCTATTCCACTTCTTACTCTTCAGAATCTTCTTTCTTCTACCTTTGGCTTTTCTTTTCCACCTCTGCTTGGTTTCCTATAAGCATGTTATCTGAGAACACATAGCAACATGTTTACAGGTATGTGTATTTGCATTGCATACTGTTGTAGCGTAGCATAACTGATGCCATCTTTTGTGCCCTGTATTTAACTCATGCCCTGTGTTCCACCCAGAAGAGTGAAAATTACTCAGGGTACAAGTCCCATGAGAAAAGCAGAACGAGCTGCACCTACAAGGGAGGAAAAAAAATAGCCTGTTTAACAAAGAAGCAGGATACAGGTGTCAACCAAAATTAATGTAAGATTCTAGCTAAATTGTTTCCAACAGGATGTCTTGCTTTGTGGTTTTTTTGCTTTAAATGCCCTGTGACTCTTCAATTCATCACCACTCATTTGGACTCTGAAACAGAAGTCTATGAGTGGTCACTGAGCTTAAATAATAAAATTCCAAATTTATCAATTAGGCTGCTTGGATTCCTATATTGTGTACAAACCCACTTCATATACCTAGTGATCAGACCAGTGCAAATGCAAAAAGTTCAGTCATTTTCATGGTTTGTTTTTAAAAAAAATGGTGCATTTAAAGATTGACTTAATAGAATTAACACCATCATAAAATATTATAGTTTCACACGAGTGAATTTATTTGTGTGTGCTTTTATGTGTATTTTGCTTCTTTTATTATTTTAAAGAGAATAAAACCTAACAAAATAAAACAGAATAAAGCCAACAAAACAAAACAGTGCAAGGGGTACAGAACCTCAAAACATGATAATAGAAAATTAACAATAGCTATTATAATATACATTTTGTTATTTTCACAATAGTTTCCCAAACAATCAGACAGAGTAAAATCAAATGAAACAAAACAGAATAAAACCAATCAAAACAGAGCATTAAATAAAACAAAATAATAAATCAGAACAAAACAAAACAGTGAGAACAATATTGGATTTCAAAAACAAGACAGAAGGAGATTCCCCATATTTGCTATATTGCATGTTGTTGAACTCCTAATAGATGCTCAGACTACTGGCTTTCAGCCTACAAAGTCAATCAAACAATATAAGCATTTAATTGTTTTTGTACCTCAGTTGCTATCGACTCAGCCTCTCCTCTGAATCAGCCGGTTGCTTATGGGAGGTGAAGTGGAAGTTCTTGATTCTCGATCTGCATGCTGGTTGGCTCACAGGATGGTGACTTCTTTCCTCCTGGGCTCCACCTGGTTTGTGGGGCTTACAGTAAGGATGAATTGGGTTCTTGTTGTACTCTCGCAGATGCAGCATGGCTTCTACCAACTCATGGGAAGGGAAAACTGGCTTTTCTCTTCCTGGGACCTGCAAAACTTTATGTGCGTATTTTGCAAGCTGATGTTTACCAGTATAGCAAATAGACGTTAAGTCTGCTGAGTTCCCTTTGAATCCTGTTGGGAAAGATATCCAATGTCTTTGGACTTAGCTGTTACATCTGAACAACTCTGATAGGTCTATTATGTCATAGTGTCTGGAGAAATATTTTGTTGGTATTAAAGGACTAATGAAGTCAGAGTACAGTGCAATTTTTTACTCTTATTTTTCTCTGCATTCTTTAGGAATCTATAGGAAGTACCACAATTCCCAAGGAGTCACTGTCTCTTGGTATACATAATACATAAGGATTGATATATATATATATATATATATATATATATATATCTTCAATATTACTTTTCTATAGGATTATAGATCTTTTTTGTGAAATAAACCTGTATGGCCTGAAAGTCATGTGGCTGCTCAGAGGCATTTGGAATATATTTGAGCATATAAAATTATTATAATTTGGCACAATGGCATCAAGTATTCTTCAATAGTTCAAGATTTAGGCTCAGGTTGGTGATATTTTAGATAATGCAATGTTAGAAAAGAAAATGAAACAGAGACGAAATAAAACATCATAAGTCTGTTTCTGGCTTGCTTTATTAATTGTGGAAATGGAGTCATTTGACAATTTGGAGAGAGCTAAATTAGGAAAAGATTGGGTAAAATGTTGCACTGTTGAGTAGTGCCTCTTGTATAAGTTTTTGTGAAATTTTTGCCTCCTATGGGGAAATGAAAAACCTTTTGGATTTATATCCAGAGCAAAATATTTTTCTAAAGGTTTGCTGTTTAATTCAGTCCATGTTATTTCTATGGCTGCCTGTATAGTAATAGCTAAATCTGGAAATAAAATGAAATTGTATGAGCTAAATTTATTCATTTAAGATCTCAGTATATACTCAGCCCACTTGCAGGTGTGGTTCAGGTGTGGTCCTGTCACCCAGGAGTGTAGCACATGACCCACATTTCAGCCAATCAGTTGCAGAATATTCACCTTGATGTGATAAAATTTTGACTCAAATAGAGCACATGAAATACCATTAGATTTTTGCCAGATTCTTAGGGAAAATGCTGCTCCATTTCATATGACTGGAAAGTGAAAGGAAATCAAAGGCTGCTGTGACTTTCTTTGAATCTCATGAGGAGAGCTTGTAAACTGAAAAAGAAGGAGTACTCCTAAAGTCATTCTTGAAAGCTTGCATCTTTATTCCAAATCCAGACAAGGATCCTGTCAAAAAAGCAAACTGTTCATTCAATCTTTTGAATGAACATAGATTCAAAAATCCTCAACAAGTTATTGGCAAACAGAATACAAAATATTATCAAAAAGATTACACATCATGACTAATTAGGCTTCATCTCAATGATACAAGGATAGTTCAACATATGTAAATATAAACAGAAGCAAGGACATGAAATCATACGATCATCTCAATATCTTCAGAGAAAGCTTTTGACAAATTTCAACACCCATTCATGATAAAAACTCTGAAGAGGATACATGTAGAAGGGTCTTGTCTCAATCTGATAAAGGCCAGTTATGACAAATCTTCTACAAATATCATATTAAGTGGGAAAATCTAAAAGCTTTCCCTCTAAAATCAGGAAAAGAAAAGAAGTCCGCTATCATCATTTCTGTTCAACATAGTATTCCAAACATTATCCAGACCAGGTGCGTAAGAGAAAGAAATAAAAGGGATATGCATAAGAAAGGAAGAAGTCAAATCACCATTTGCAGATGGCGCGATGCTCTATTCCAAAGGCCCAAAAAATTCTTCCAAAAGAATTGAAGAAATAACAAGAAATAACAGGAAAACTCAGCAATGTAGCAGGATACAAAATCAACATATAAAAATGTAGTATCCATACACCAGTAATGAACATACTGAAAAATTAGGAGAACAATACTATTCATAATAGAATTGAAACAAATGAAATATGTAAGAACTAACCTAACCAAGAGAGTGAAAGAACTCTACAGTGAAAACTATGATATGCCAAAAAAGGAGATCCAACAGAACACCAGAATACAGAAAGATATCCTTTGTTCTTGGACATTAGAATTAATATAGTCAAAATTATCATACTGCAAAAGCTGATATACACATTTAATGAAATCCCAGTTGAATTATGAATAGCACTCCTCACAGAACTAGAGGAAAAAAATTTTAAAATTTGTATGGAACCAGAAGAGACCAGAAGAACAAAGTCAATCTTGGGTAACAAAAACAAAGGAGGAGGCATTGTCCTCCTAGATTTGAAGTGATATTACAAAGCTACAATGATAAAAGCAGCATGGCACTGGCAAAAAAATAGACATGCAAATCAATGAAATAGTATACAGCATACAGAAAAAAAACCCAGACACATTCAGCATTTTGATCTTTGACAAAGGGACAAAAATATATGCTGGAGGAAAGCTGTGCATGGTGTGCATGCCTGTAATCCCAGCACTTGGGGAGTTGAGGCAGGAAGATCACTGTGAGACTGAGGCCAGCATTGGCTACTCAGTGAGTCCGAGACCAGTTTGAACTATGTAATAGCACCCTGTATGAAAAAAAAAAAAAAAAAACCTAGAGGAAAAGATGGCCTGTTAATAAATGGTGGGAACTTGGTTGTTTACATGCAGAAGATTAAAATTAAACCTATTATCTCACCATGTACTAAACTAAAATAATATTTAAAGATGTAAATGTGAGAAGAGAAACACCTGATCTGCTAGAAGATAAATTTGGTAAAACACTTGAGAACAAATGCGTAGGCAATGACTTTCTGTATAGAACCCCAATGGCACAAGAAATAGTACCAAAAATCAACAAATAGGATCATATCAGATTAAAAACCTCTGCACAGCAAATGAAGAAAATCAACAGAGTGAAGACACAACCTGGAAAATGGTGAAAAATGGCCAGCTCTTTCTGAGGCAGAGGACTAATACATAGAACATATGAAGAACTCCAAAAAAACTAGACCCATCAAAATGAAAGACACATTCAAAATTTGGGCTGCTGAAATGAATAGCAATTTCTTGAAAGAAGTACAAATGACCAACACATACATGAGAAAATATTCAACATTGATGACCATCAGAGGTGCAAGTTAAAGGACATCACAATTCCATTTCATCACAGAAAGAGGGGCTGCAATTGAGAAATCAAATAATAACAAATACTAGCAAAAGCAGTGAGCAATAAAAAGGACTCTCTACATTGTTGGTGGGATTGTAAACTGCTGCAAGTACTGTGGAAATTAATGTGAAGAATCCTCAAGAAACTAAAACTAGAAATTCCATTTTTCCTGACTATTCTTCTAGTTATCTTCCTGAAACATCCTTCCTGAAAGACGTCATTCTACAGTGATCCATGCACATCCACATTTATACAGTCATACCTTGGTTCACAAATGCATCTTTTCATGGACAATTCAATAATTTGCTTCTGTTCACCAACTCCACATTGGGTGATGAACATGAATGTAGCCATCTTCCTTGCCCAAACATGAACATGGTCTCTTTCTGTTCTGATGTATGGCTGTGGCTTCCTCTAGTCAAAATCATGGTTGTTGACAGATCTGTGTATACTTGGGTGAGTCTAGAGTGTGTGATTGATTCATAGTGTAATTCTGGGATTAAGGTTGTTTGGACTAAGAATGGATAATTGCCAGATCAATCCACTGATTGGATTGGAACCGTTTTAATCCTGGTAGACTGATTACAATATAAGAGACGGAAAGAAGCAAGTCTTGTTCTCTGGCTTGTTAGTTTTTCTGCCTTCCACCACCATGAACTATTGCCCATTTGCCATGTGCCACCCTGCCTTGGAGCCTACCAACTATGGACTTAAACCTCTATAAACTGTGAGCTAAATACACTTTTTACCCATTAACTTTAGGTGTTGGGCATTTTCACTCAGCAATGAGACAAGTAAGACAGCAGGAGTAAAAGATAAGGCTTGGAGGAAATTTTGTGAAGATTTTATCCCTATATTTTAGAAGAAATGAGACATGAGACTGCAAGCAGGGAGACAGCATTTTATGGACCAGGCACTCACCTCAAAGGCATTCCACTTGTGAGTCATCAACCTCTGAAGAGCAATGGGGCTTCAATGAATGGGAAACCTGGTGGGTACTTTGCAAAGTCATCTTAGCATCTTAGCATGGTCAATGTGTTTTTGTTCTTGTAAACTGAAATAATCCATACAATAAAGGGCAATTCAGTTGTAGAGACAGCGAAGACTAGAGGGAGATAGTTATTAGACAGAATTCTGCATACATTGCTACCCTTTCCTGAACATCTGCTCTGAATCAGCAGTTTCTAGTATATGAGGTAGAAAACTAGGGAGGCCATAGGGAGGTAAAAAGAGTGAAAGAGAAGAAAGATTATATTAAATAAAAGCAGGAAGGATGGTAAAAATTGTGTTTGATATGTGTCAGGTACCCATGCTAGGCACTGTAATGACTAACTTTATCTATTATAGTGACTGGGTAGTCAGCCCTTATTTATAGAATTTCCACAAATGCTTTGACTTGCCAGACCATTGGATGTATTCTGTCTTTTATGGTGCATGACTAGAGTTTTCTGCCAGTACAGTTTTCTGTAACACTGCACGGGACACCTCAGAAGTATAAGATTGTGCTACGGTTTAAATGTAAGTCTTCTCTCAAATTTATGATGAAATGTATTCTCATGGTTCTGATATTAAAATAGAAGGCATTTTATGGAAATGATTAAGTATGTAGGGCCCCGATCCCATGAACGGTGTAGTGCTCACACAATTGCTTCAGGGAGTAAACTTAGGTCCTCTTCATTCTTCTGTCCATCCTACCACATGAAGGTTTAACATTTGTCCCCATTCCTGCCCACTCGAGTGACGCAGCCACACAATGCCATTTTAAAAGTAAAGACTAGGCACTCCGAATACCCTAGTCCTACTGGTGCTTGGATCTTGGACTTCTAAGCCTCTAGAACTGTAAGAAATACATTTCTGTGTTTATAAATTACTCAGTCTGTGATATTTTTCTTAAAGCCGCACAGACTAAAAGAGACAGCCTTCCTAAATCATGCGGGAAGAAAGAACTGAAATATGGTTTTGAACTTAAATATACAGTCCTCTTCACTTATTCATGGTTTTGCTTTCAACACTTTCAGTTACCCACTGTCAAATATAGTCTGAAAATAATAAATGGAAAATTCTGGAAATAAACAGTTCATGAATTTTACATATACAGCATTCTGAGTTGCATGAAAATTTTCTCAACCCCTGTCCTGCATGATATGTGAATCATCCCTCTGCAGTGTATACGTGCTGTGTGTGCTACCTGCCCATTGTCGCTTAGTGGTCTTCTCCATGTTAAATTGGTTGTCCTGTCTTGCAGTACTTGTGTTCAAATCACTGTTAGGCAGTAGCCTCACATCTCACTGCAATATCTACCTCATTCATTTCTCTCTATCTCATCATGTGGGCATCACTTCACCTTATGTCATCAAAATCAGGGACAATACAATGCAGCCTTCCCTCTGTGTCTGTAGGGAATCATTCTCAGACACATGGCATTATCACAGTCTTCAGATGTTCAACTCCTTTCCGTAATGGGTCACAGTATTTGCTTTTAACCTGTTCACATCATCTTGCATACTTTAAATCATCTTTGTATTACTTGGATTTCATGCAATGTAAATGTTCTTTTAAAAAATGATAAATAAATATGTGTCCAGTACAGGCTCAACTTTAAATAGTTTCAATTTGTGGTGAGCTGAATCTGTGGATGCAGAACCTGTGGGTTTGGAGGGCTCACAGTTCAAAAACTAGTGAGGAAGTGAGGGAGGGAAGAGTAAAGAGAGACAGAGAGAGATCACAGAGTGTTGTGGCACTAGTTATATTTCATTTGCTACTGTTAATCTCTTTCTTACCTAATTTTAAATTATATATAGAATATGAAAAAAACCATGTATGTGTGTGTGTGTGTGTGTGTATCTATGTGTCTGTGTGTCTATGCGTGTGTGTCTGCATGTAGGGTTTGATGCTATCTACAGTTACAGGCCACCACTGGGAGTCATGGATCACAAACCTTGTGAATCAGGATGTTTTTAAAATCAGAATTAGCTAATCTTTTGGTTAGTAGCAATCCATATGATTGTGATTGTTTAAGATCCTGCATCAAACTGACTACGCAGTTCAATTTCAGGCTATTCCTAGTAAGAATGAGGTGAAGCTCTGGAGATGGGAAGATTTCATTGTCAGTTTCTGGGTTACTTGGTTTATCTTATATGATGTACAACACTGATCCAACTCCAAAGCTATATACCAACCTGATCATACTCAGGCTGGCATCTATGTAAAGAAGACAGTGACTATTGCTAAAGCAATTTTTCTCTGGTGGCACAAAGATTTAGAGAATCTCACCAATGTATTATCAGAGACCTTTACCCATGTTTAATGTGTTGCTGAGACTCAAGACTTATGGAGCTTAGGGAACATCCTGGGTGGTTATAAAGAAAAGCATTAACTTGGTTACATTAATATAGATACATCATCTAGAGCCATCCTTGTACTTTGGAACATAGACTCAACTCTATTTGCAGCTGGTCCTGCCTCCCACCTCATCCCCTTGCCAGACAAGTGGAATTGGACGAAAGCCATTGTTTTGCCTGACAATCTCTCACCCATGTGACATTCATTCTCTCATTGTGTCGGTTTTTCAACCATTCATTCATCCACTCACCAAATAGACACTGAATGCCTATTGTGTCACAAAAACTGTTTTGCAGCAAGTTTCACCCTGAATCAAGAAGAAAGAGTGGGTAAAAATTACAAATGACACACTGTGATGATGAAAACACTTATTGACATCAGTAAACTACACAGCCTCATTCAGATGTTCATTCATTCTGAACTCACAAACACAGAAGCGCACAGCCTCTCTCAGACATTCCTAATCATGTTAGCATGCAAGGGGACTGACTTCAGATTCAAACTTCTGGAGAAATATACAGCTGTCTGTCTGGAATATTTTGTTATGTTAAATCTCCCTCTTCTTATTTGTACTTTAAAAATAGAATAATAGCAAAGTACAAAGATAGTGAAAAGGAACCTGTTATTTAAAATTCTGAGCTAACCACTTTTGTTATTTTGATCTTAGCTTTTTAGTCTTTTGTATTCAAAATTTTAAACTTATATATATAGAAACAGGAATATATGTATGTGTGTTTGTGCATGTGTGTGTCTTCCTACAAAAAACACATCATGCACAATATTATACATCCACATAGCCATTCAGTAATTATAACAAGTTTCCATGAATTGAATGGTCTTTTATAACATGATTTTTATTAGCATGAATATTTTGTTACTGAATTTTTGTTTCTATTTTTTTGGGTGCATTTAAGACTGAACCTAGAGTCTGTGCTGAGTTATATCTGCTATACAGTTATATATATATATATATATATATATATATATATATATGCTGAGCTGTATCCTTTATATAGTATGTATGTATATATATATATATATATACATACTATATATTATATATTATATATTGTAGCTAAGTTTCCAAGTTAGGCTCATGTGTGACTCTCAGTGTACTGATAATACAAGTGTACACCACCATGCTTGGCTTGAATTTCTTGATGTGGTAAATTATACTGGTATATCAGTCAGCTTTGGTTAAAGTTATTCTGGTTAACAAACCATATGGCTTAACCAGTGGCTTAAAATAATCATCTTGGTTTTCATTGATCTACTGTTTAACCATGGTACTTCTTGTGCCGCTAGCAGGTATGCAGTTCGGGGTTTTCTCTATGTGACCCTCATCTCCCTTGGCTACTTGGAAGAACACTATTTCTATAGCAACAGCAGGACAAGCTTCACTTTGCAAACAGATTCCAAACCTTTTTATCACTACATCTACCTCTACACAATTTCCCAGAGCAAATCACATAACCAATCTCCCAGCACACTCCAACTTTGTGAAGAGAAATTCTAAAAAAGTTAAAAAAAACTTGAATAATGTGAGGAGGGAAGGATTTAGAGCAAGAGAGCCATCTGTCACCATGAAAATGAACATTCTTGAGGATATAGCTTTGTGTATGTCTCTTTTTCAATGGTGTTTTTTCAGGATTACATCCTGCAAGTATGATGGACAGTCTGCTCTCACTGCCCATATAAATGCTTCTAATCCACCCACATCACATACTCTCAAGTGTAGAAATATACAGTATAGCTAAATTCCAAGTGAATTAAGAAGTTAATCCAGGCAATTACAGGCTCACAGATACACTCTTCTATAACCCTCGCTCTTCATCTGCTTGGTGGTATTGCATCTCAGTTTTTATCTTTCCTCTGGCTCTCCTGTTTAATTACCTCAGAGGTCCTTGCTTTGCCTTTTTAACATTATCACTACTAATTGGGGCATATGCTTGTCATTTGCCTTGCAGCATCAAGCAGCACTGCCTTGGGGAAGGACAATGCCAGCACACTCTCTCCAGCCTTGCGGAATGGACAGAACTTCCTGGATCCCAACGTAATCTGAGCTGGAAGAAGAACGACTTGAGACAAACAGTTGCATTCTCACCAATTAGTTCTAGTTTCCCTAATTATTTGTCAGCTTTATAATTACTCACATGTTTTTATCTTCACTGAATATGAGTGGACTTTAAATGGATAAGCCAGTTGAAGGAAGGAATAAGTGGTAACATGATTTTTTTCTATATGCCATAAGAGTTCTAGATCAATGATCTCCAAACTTTAAGATGCATGATGGTATTTATCCTGGATATGTCTTTAAAAGATAGGTTAAATTTAATTCTATACCCCTACTGTCAAAATACTGGTTTAATTTTATAAGGAGATACCCACATATTGTCATTTTTAACAAAATGTTTTTGGAGGAGTAAAATTTATACAATATCTTAAGAAACTTCGGGAAAGAGTTGTTTTTAATCCAGCTTTGCATTTATAAATATAAGAAACTTCACATCATGCCAAGGCCTCCAATGTGCCACAAAAATTTTTACTTAATTAGTCTCATGTTAGACTCAAACAATAGAATTTTACAAAAATCCTCTCATAGAATTTTTAATATGTGGATTTTTAATATATATAATCATTGCTGTAAACTCTCGATTTTGCCAGAGTTGATGGGTGTTGCTACACTTATCACACACATACAATCATGCACACTCATGCACCTTACTCTTTTCTGTAATTTTCTCCTCCCTCCCCAGAAGGAGGGTAAGACCTGTTTATTGTGAATCACAACAATGCAAGCTGTATGTATAAAATTTTTTAATAAAGCAAAATTTGTGCTACTAAAATTGTTCCTTGGGGATTTTGGCTTTATCTCTCACGTGTGAAGATTTTAGCAGTCATCATACATATTGTTTTATTATGAAAAACCTGGCAATCTGAAAGGCAATAGACTTTCTTGGATTTTTCAGAGAATTGAAGCTATAGGATATGTCACCATCCTAGAAGGTAAAGAGATTAGAAGATTAGAAGATCCTGAAAGAGCCACTGAGAACTGCTTTCTTGAAGTAGAAGTTCCTAGAGTCAAATGCTGGAAGAATCATTGTGATCAGGAGTCCACACAGCAGGCCTGAAATTTCCAATGCTACCACCTGCTTGCAAGGTGGCCCATGCATTTGAGATTTGGGATTTAGGAGAGTGTTTGCACCATGTTCCTAACTGATAGCATGAATCACTGACCTTGAATTGTTTGGCTTTTACAAACCATGTGGAATAGTCTGAATATCTGTCTTTTTTCAGGAGTTTGCAATTTAGGTACGTATTATACAGAGGATACTCCCAATCAAAACTCTAACTCATGAAAACTTAATATTCTCTGGTGAGGTAACATTTAATAATTATTGTTTTGACTCACTATTAGAGGAATTAAGAGCATGTTGTGCTTCCCTCTGAGGAGTTAGAGCCTGTTTTCTACCACAACTCATTTCCATACATTGTTTACCCCTAGAGATTATACTTTCTATCATTTTTCTGTAGAAAATTATAGATTTGAGGATGGTCCCATAGGTCTTTCTACTAAACTCTGAAAGCTGACGTATAGAGGAATCGCTTCATCCCCAACCAAAAGAAGCAATTTAATAGTAAATTTGAAATGTAGAAGGCTGAATGTGCATAAGTCTAAAGAACGAGGTACTCCTGGAAACCATTGCTTTAGCAGGAGTTCCATGTTTTCATGAGTTTGATGAAGAAACTCACCCAGTTCTCATAGTGAAGTCTTGAGAAAGAGCCTCCTTCTTATGCTGAGAAGGGAGAGAATGATCACTCTGCAATATACTCAGAGTCTTCTGTAGAACAGAAGCCCATTCTCTTGGGGAAAGTCTTTTCTTTTATTTAAAGAAAGGAAAGAAAAAAGAAAAAAAGGAAAAAAGGTAGAATAATACAGAATTCAAAAAAATTAACATCATAAAATCACTAGCTGATACGTTACATATTGTCATCTTAACAATAGTTGTTAAAGTTACAAAATCAAAGCATAAAAAGTGGCTGGACACTCAAACATTCAGTGCCAACCCTTCTGTTCAATGATCCAACAGAAATTCAGTAATATGGTCATCTATATTATACACTATACATACCGTTACGTCCTTTAGAGCACTTTCCTTCCCGTTCACTATTACAATATCTATTATACCTTTTGGATCTTATTACTCTGTCAGTTTTTATTATTTTTTACATAAGAGACAATGTGATATTTACTAATAGGAGCCTTGTTTATTTCACTAATGAGGATATTTTCAAGTTGCTTCCATTTACCTATAAAGGCCTCAAAATCATCCTTTTTTATAGCTGATTAGTAAGTATTCCATTGTATAAAAAAGCACATCTGTTTCATCCACTCTGCAGTCAATGGGCATTTTGGTTTTTCCAAGATCTAGCTGTCACAAATTGTGCTTCTATGAACATGGGAGCACATATATCACTGTGACATGATCTTTTCAATTTTTCTGGGAAAATACCCAGAAGGGGAATAGCTGGATTGAATGGAACTTCCAATCCTAGTTTTTTGAGGAATCTCCATACTGATTTCCACAGTGGTTGCTCCAGTCTGCACTCACACCAACAGTGGAGCAGAATTCCTTTTTCCCTGCATCTTCACCAACATTTGTTATCATTTGATTTCTTGATGGTGGCCATTCTTTCTGGGGTGAGATGAAATCTCAGTGCTGTTTTAATTTGCATTTCTTGAATGATCAGTGATGGTGAACATTTCTTCATATATTTATTTTTCATTTGTGTATCTTTATCTGAGAACTGTATGTTTATTTCCAATGCCCATTTTCAGAGAGGGTCTTTGAATTTGGGGGGCTTATTTTTTAAATTCTTTATATGTTCTTGATATAAGTATTTTGTCTGAAGGATTGTTGGCTAAAATTCTTTCCCATTCTGTGGGTTTTCTTTTTACTTTGTTGGTGATATTTTTTGAAGTGCAAAAATTTTTTAGTAATATGAGATCCCAGTTGTTGATTCTTTGAAGTATTTCCCATATGGTTTGTGTTTTATTCATGAATTCTCTGCCTACCCCTATGTTTCCAAGATTTCTACTTACCTTGTCCTCCAGTAGATTTAGTTTTTCTGTTTTAATATTTAGATCATGGATTCATTTTGATTTTGGTTTAGAGTATGGTGATAGGCATGGGTCTATTTTCAGTCTTCAGCATGTGGAAAGCAAATTTTTCCAACACTGTTTATTAAAGAGGCTATCTTTTTTCCAGTGAACATGTTTAGCCCATTTGTCACTACTTTGTAGTAATGTTTGCATTTTCTAATCTATCCCATTGATCCTCAGGTCTATTTCTTTGTCAGTACCATGCTGATTTTATTACTGTGGCTTTGTAATATAGTTTCATGTCAGAAATTGAGTTGCCTCCTGTCTTACCTTTGTTGCCTAGAATCACCTTTGCTATTCTAGGTTTCTTCTGTTTCCAAATGAATTTAGGAGTTTTTTCTCTAGATCTGTGAGGTATGTTAATGGTATCTTGATTGGGATGGTGTTAAATCTGTATAACAGTTTTGGGAGTATGGCCATTTTCGCAATGTTGTTTTTTCCTAACCAAGAGTAAGGAATATGTTTCCATTTTCTAATATCCTTTTCAATTTCTTTTTTTAGAGTAGTATAATTTTCAGCATATGGGACTTTTACATTCTTGGTTAGGTTGATTCATAAGTATATCCTTTTTTTAGATGATATTGTGAAAGGTGATATTTCCATTATTTCTCTCTGAGGGAGTTTTTTGTTTTTGTAGAGGAATGCTATTGATTTTTGAGTGTTGACTTTGTATTCAGCTACACCACTGAATTTGTTTATTACCTTTAGTAGCCTTTTAATTGAGTTTTTGGAGTCTTCTCTGTAGAGTGTCATGTCATGTACAAATAATGATAATTTAATTTCTTCTTTTCCTATCTTTATTCCTTTTATTTCTCCCTCTTGTCTTATTGCTCTGGCAAATATTCCAAGAACTATATTGAACAGGAGTGGTGATAGTGGACATCCTTGTGTTGTTCCTGATTTTAGAGTAAAGGCTTTCAGTTTTTGTTCATTTAATATAATGTTGGTTGTTGGTTTGTCATAAATGGCCTTTATGAGATTGAGGTACATACTGTCTATTCCAAGTTTCTACAGGGTTTTTTATCATGAGCAGGTGTTGGGCTTTATCAAAAGCTTTTTCTGCATCTATTGAGATGATCATATGATTTTTATTTTTGGCTCTGTTAATGTGGTGTATTACATTTATTGATTTGCATATGCTGAACCATCCCTGCATTCCTGAAATAAATCAGATGTGGTCATGGTGTATAATCTTCTTAATGATTTGCTGCATTCTATTTGCCAATGTTTTATTGAGAATCTTTGCATCAATGTTCAATAGTGAGATTGGCCCATAGTTCTCCTTTTTGGTTGAATCTTTCTTTGATTTTGGTATCAGAGTGATACTTGCCTCCAAGAATGAGTTAGGACAATTTCATTGAAGAGTTAAGGAGTATTGGTGTTAAATCTTCTCTAAATTTCTTGTAGAATTCAGCCATGAATCCATCGGGACCTGGGCTTTTCTTTGTTGGTAAGTTTTTAATCACATTTTCAATTTCAGTAGTTGATATTGGGTTATTCAAAGTTGTTATATCTTTTTGATTGAGCTATGGTAGTTCATGTTTCTAGAAATCTTTCCATTTCCTCTGTGTTTTCCACCCTATGTGAGTAGAGATTTTCAAAGTAGGTGTTCATGATCTTTTGAATTTCCATGGGATCTGTAGTAATTTCTCTCTTTTCAGTCCTTATTGCATGGATTTGAGTTTTTTCTTTCTTTTTCTTGATAAGGTTGGTTAGAGGTTTATCAATTTTATTTATTCTCTCAACAAACCAGCTCTTTGATTTGTTAATTCTTTATATTGTTTTTTAGTTTCAATTGTATTAATTTTTGCTCTGATCTTTATAATTTCCTCTCTTCTATGAGCTCTGGGTTTGACTTGCTCTTCCTTTTCTAGAAGCTTGAGATATAGCATTAGGTTATTTATTTGCGCTCATTCTGTTTTCTTGATATGACTATTTTTTGTTATATATTTCCCTCTTAGGACTGCTTTCATTGCATCTCATAGGTTACAGTATATTGTTACTATATTTTCATTGTATTTTAGGTATTTTTTTGTTTTAATTTCATCTGTAACCCACTGGTTATTCAGAAAGTTGTTACTGAATTTCCATGTATTTATGCAGGCTTTGAAGTTTCTTTTGCCATTGATTTCTTATTTTAGTGTACTATAGTCAGATATGATGCATATAATTTTGCTCCCTTCGCATTTACTTAAAAATGTTTTATGAGTTAATATATGGTCTATTTGGGGGAATGTCCCATGTGTAGCTGAGAAGAATGCATATTCTGATGTGGTTGGGTGGAACACTCTGTAAACATCCACTAAGTCCATTTCCTCACAGGTATGATTCAGTTCTGTTATTTATTTGCTGATTTTTTATCTAGTTGATCTATCTTTTTGTGACAGTGGGGTGTTAAGGTCTCCTGTTACAATTGTGTTCTTGTGTACTTGGTTTTTCATGTCCATTAGTATTTGTCTTATATAGTTGGATGGTCCTGTATTTTATGCACATATCTTTATAATTGTTAGTTTTTCCTCTTGTAATTTTCTGCTTAGAAGTATGTAGTGGCCTTCTTTATCTCTTTTAATCATTTTGGTTTGAAGATCACTTTGTCTGCAAACAGAATAGCTATCCCTGCTTTTTTCTGGGTTCCTGTTGCATTGAATACTGTTTTCCATCCTTTGACTTTTAGTCTATGAGTTTCTTTTTGATTCATATGTGTTTCTTGCATATACCATATTGTGGAGTCCTATTTCTTGATCCATTCTGTCAATCTGTTTCTTTTGATAGGTGCATTGAGCCCATTTAAATTTATGGATATTACTGATATGTACTGGTTTGAAATTTCCATGTTGTGTTCCCATTGTTGGTTTCCTGCTTTTCTGCCTTGTTTAATTTCTTGCCCAGGCTGGCAGTTTCTTTCTGTTGTTGTTCTCGAGATTGTGGTCATTTTTATATCTATCTAGCATGTCTTTTAGTACTCTTTCTAAGGTTGGTTTGGTGGACATGAATTTCTTCAGTTGTTGTTCTTTGTCATGGAAGTATCTTGTTTCTCCATTAAATTTGAAAGACAGTTTTGCTAGGTACATCAGTTAGGGGTGAAAGTTGTTTTCTTTCAGGGCTTGAAATACCTCACTCTAAGTTCGTCTTGACTTGACAGTTTGTGCTGAAAAGTCTGCTGTGATTCTAGTGGGCTTTCCTTGATAGGTGAGTTGTGACTTTTCTCTAACAGCTTTTAGTATTCTGTTTTTAAGCTATATGTTTGGGATCTTACTTATTATATGTCTGGATGTAGATTTATATTGGTTGTGACTATTTGGCATTCTATATGCCTCATTTATCTGTATCAGATTTTTCCCCAGGTTTGGGAAATATTCTGCTATTACTTCTGGGAATAATTTACCTATGTCATTCATGTTGACTCCTGCATCTTTATTGATACCTATTAGTCTTATATTGTTTCTCTTGACATCATCTTGAAGTTTTGTTGTTTTATAAGTTTTAACCTTTCATGATTGCTACCTGTGATCCTGTCTCCAAGTTCTTGAAATTCTATCCTCAGCTTCATTTAAATGGTTTTTCCAGCTTTCAATAGAATTTTTTATTTCTTAGATATCTCTTTGAATTTGTTGCATGGATTCTGCTAGTTTTCTACATTTACTAATGTTATTTCTGTCTTTACATGAGAAATTATTTCTAACTTGATTTCCTCTATACCCTCATGGATTTGTTTCTTTATTTCATTTGCTATCTTTTCAGATATTTCTGGTGTATGACTTTTAATGTCCTCTGTTTCACTGATGCTTGTTCTTGCTACTGATTGACTAGATGTTTGAGATTGCATTTTACTTTTTTATTTTGTCATTTTCACCTTTTGGGATAATATTTAGTTATTCAATTCCAATAGTCACAACTGTTGGTAGTGTGTATCTTATCACCCTACTGTGTGGTTGATGTTTGTCTGGTTGTTGGGTACTACAATGAAGAGGATGGCCAGTCACCTGGGTCTTGTTGGGTGAGTTCTATATTCTTCCTAGGCTGATTAGCCCAGGAATACTGATGTAAGTCAACCCTTAGTTCCTGCAGTTGCTATGTCATAAGGTTATTACAGGTCACCAGATCTCCCTCTCTATAGTATTTGTCTTGGCTGAGACCCTACTGGCACTGGGTGTCTCATAAGCCCTTTTAATTTTCTCCAAGTTGGGGGAGCCCTTGTTGGCACACTCCTCAACCTGCCTGATGTTCTCTATGTGGAGGAAGGCGTCACCTACCCCACTTGTCAAGCTCTCTAACATCTTACCACAGGGGGGAGCTGCCTTACTGCTCCTGTTTTCCCTCTGAAGACTTCTATTTTAGGGGCAAACTCACCTTGGTGACTGGAATTTGCTGAGGTCTTCTGTCTGGGTGAGAGGTTACTGAGTCTCCCATCGAATCAGCATGGTTAAGCCACTGCAGTTCAAGGTTCTGGGAGGGGGAGTGGGAGCCTAACATCCACAGCAGTACTTGTTCTAAGAGATGGGGGTGTAGCTGAGGACAGCGGGCTGAGCCGGGCGCAGCAGTCGTCCAGCCGGTGTGTGGAGGTCCTTGGGCCGGTGAGTGGAAAAAGTGCACCAGTCCTCCAGATGTGGGTGCGGCGTGGTGGTCCAAGCTGGGGTGGGTGTAGCAGTCATCCAGACTGCAGTACGGGAAAAACATAACAGTGCTTCGGGTGCAGGTGTGGTGTGGTCTTGGGGCGTCTTTTCAAGAAAATTCCTCCTATTAAGTCTACTCCAGCCTTTCTGTTTCTTCTGTAGGAGGGAAATAAGCAAAAGAGGACTTGAACTGAAGTCCTAGGAATTAGATTAAAAACAGTGCCAAGACAGGAGGAGTTTGAGAAGGAGGGAAATACATTAGTGAGATAATTCTGGAGAACACAGTCCCAAGACAGAGCCCACTTAAAAACTATAGATCAGTAACAAGTTCATCAAATGCCCCCAATATTCCAACCTGACCACCAACCTGTCTACCTTATAAACTCAAAGGATTGTGCCCAAATAAGTATGAGATTAAAAATCTAATAATTGCTTAGAGAAACCCCAGGTCAAAAAGGAATGGAAGTCAGGAACTATAAGATCACATAGCCTCTAATACCTACAGCTAAACTCAATATAAAACCCAGCCCAGCTCTTAAACAAATTAACAGATATCTTCCCATGATAGTCTTATTTAATTTAGTTATTGTTACAAACCAAACTTATCTAAAGAAACAAAGTAATCACCAGAACTAGATTTAGATATCACACAGTGCTAAAGTTATTAGTCAGATACTTTTAAATCACCATGATTGAATTATTAAACACTGTAATGGAAAAAAAGTATAAATATGTAAGAGAAATAAGAAATGTAAAGATAGAAATGGAAATGCTGAAAAAGAATTGAATGCTTTAAAAAAACATAGTAGCAGACAAAATCAATGTTTTGATGTGTTCATCATTAGGCAACTGAAGGAAGAATCAGAGCTCAAATATAGTGGCTAACATTTTTCACAAGCTAAAATGCAAAGAAAACAAGTAAGTAAAACAGGATAGGTATTTTAAGACATCTGGAACAATTTCTTAAGAAGTGGCACATGTATATCTGTTTTTTTTTTATTTAAAGAGGGGGGAAGCAAAACAGAAAAAAGGGTAGAAACAATACAGAATTTCAAAAAAAATAAACAGTAAGAAATCACTATTTGATACATTACATATTGTCTTCTTGGATATAGTTGTTCCAGTTACAAAATTAAAGCATACAAAGTGGACATTCAAACAGTGAGGCTACAAATAGTTCTATTCACTAATCCAACAAAAACTTAGTAACATGGTTATCAATCCTACACAGTTAAGGTTTCATACAGTTACCTCTTTTAGAGCACTTCCTTTTCCTCCTCTTGATTTTTTTAAATTGTTTTATTTAAAGAAAAAATTTTGAAATGGAAAGAGGGTAGAAACAATACAAAATCTCAAAAACAAAACAAAACAAAAAAATAGTAACAAGTAATAATCACTAGTTGATAATTATATACTTTCCTCTTAGATGCAGTTGTTCAAGTTACAAAACTAAAGTCCACAAAGTGGACATCCAAGCAGTGAGACTGCAGTTAGTTTTGCTCATCCATCCAACTAAAACTTTAGCAACATGGTTATTAATTCCACACACTCAAACATACATGCAGTTAAATCCTTTAGAATATTCTCTTTTCTTTTTTTCCCCCTTACAATAACTATAATCCATTCTTGTAAACTACTTAGAAGTTCTGCACATGTATAAGTCTCTACACATATACCTAGCCTTTCTGTATAAAAGGGAGAAATAAATCAAAACAGGTCAGCAATACAAATTCCTAGAGAAACACAAAATGAAAAGAACATACAAAAACACAACATTAGGTGATCTACGGTAGTCACTATAATGTCTCTAGTTATTTTCAATAAAATTGTCTCTATCATCAAATATAATATAAACATAACATTGTTTTACATTATTAATAAAATCTAAACATTGGAGACATTATAGGACCTCAGAGGCAGTTAACAATCAAACCAGAATGAGTATCCTATTGAATCCTGTCATCTTCAGAATAGTTTCCCCTACTCTCAGACTCGACACTCTCAAGAATACCAGATTCAAATAAAATCAGTCAAGATAAAACAGTGATATAACCAATCTTCTCTGTTTTATCTCTGCCATGCTATTTTTCTGTTGTTATTTGTTTACTTTTCTCCATCATTCTACTGTCTGCCCTTTCATGGAGGCCTTTCTGCCATTATTCCTGGAACCCTGGTGGTTTTCTTCTCTCTCTCTAGAATGTCCTTCAATATTCTTTGCAGGGTTGGATTGGTGGTCACAAACTCCCCCAGTTCCTCTTTGTTGTGGAAATATCTTGTCTCTCCATTAATTTTGAGAGAGAGTTTTGCAGGGTACATCATTCTGGGTTGGAGGTTATTTTCTTTCAGGGCTTGGAATATTTCACTCCAAGCTCTTTGTGATTTGATGGTTTGCACCAAGAAGTCCGCTGTGATTTTGATGAATTTTCCTTTATAGGTAATTTGTTTCTTTTCTCTGACTGCTTTTAATATTCTGTTCTTATGATGGATTTCTGGGATCCTGATTATTATATGTCTGGGTGTAGATCTGTTTTGGTTGTAGCTGGCTGGAGTTCTATATGCCTCATTTATCTGAACTTCACTTCCATTACCTATGTTTGGGAAGTTTTCCTTAATTATTTTTGTGAACAGACTTTTTATTTCATTTGTTGCTGCATCTTCATTCACATATTTTATTCTTAGGTTATAAATCCTCTTGTCATCTTCTAGCCTTTGTATCATTGCTTCCTGGTTCCTTTTATTTTTAAGAGATCCTTCCTTTCACAATCATATGTTGCAAATCTATCTTCAAGTTTTGAAAGTTTGGCTTTAATTTCTGTTAAAAGGTTTTGCCAGGTTTCAATGGAGTTCTTAATTTCCTGATCTTCTCTTTGGATCTGTTTCATATATTCTAGGTTTCGTTTATATTCTTCATCACAGGCTTCTCTCCTTTCTCTGGGTTCCTCTATTCTTTCATTTGTGCCTACTTGGGGATTACCCAGGACTTCTTTTATTAATCATCTTATATCTTGCTTCACCTGAGTTAGAATTTCAGATTTAAATTCGACAATGAGGTCACGGATGTATTTCTTTATTTCTGATGAGGCTGTCTCTGACATTACAGGTTTGCTGCTCTCAACCTCCTCTGCATTTACCTCTGTTGAACTCACTTTCCCTGTTTCCGCAGTTGGGGACCTTTTGCTCTTTCTCTGTCTTGTCATGTTTTTGGCCCCCTTCAGACAGGTGGGTGGTGGAGGTCTCTGGGCCTTGCATTTTGCTTACAGTTTTTCTGCAGCGCACTTGCTAGGGAAGTACCACCCTCAGTCTGCAGCGGATCTGTGAGTTGCAGGCTGAGATCTGGCTCCTCCCCCTACACCAGGCAACCAGTTTATGCTTCAACAGGTTTGTGTGGTCCCTGGGGATGCTACTGGCCCAGGAAATCCTCGCCACTGGCCCAGGAAAGTCTTGTCCCTGGCTATTGGGCTTCAGCCAGGGGCGTGACCCAGCCCGAGCAGATCCCACCAATCTGCTTTGGAGTAGGAGTCATCAGCAGACGCTGCCTAAGGCCCAGATTCAAGCCGGCCCTGCCCAACTCCAAAATGTCACCCAGCCAGTCCTCCCGGTTTGGGAATTCTAGTTCCTGTCACTCACCAAAGTTCGTGCAGCTCGACTGGCTCTTTCCATTCCCCGTTTCAGGGCCTCCCCGATCCGAGGGTCTGAAGCTCACCAACCCCCACTCTCAGCAGGGCTGCGATCTCAGCTTGGTCATGAGTTACCTGAATTTAAGACTTGCCAGTACAGTGATTGGGGCTTGCCGAGCTCCAGCCCTCTGTCCATGCTTCTTTTTCTTCTTTTTTTTTTTTTTCTTTTTCTTTTCCCTCAGTTTCTTCCTGGGTCATGAGAATTCCTCTCCTTTTGTTTGGCTTTCTCCATTTTGCCAGATTCCAGCACCTGAGTTGTTTTTATTTTTTATTTTTTTTCCTCAGAGAAGCTCTCTTACAGTGCTGCCACTCAGTTGGACATCTTGCAATTGCCTGGCACATGTATATTTGAATGAAAGTATGAAAAATATAGAGTGGAGCTGAAGAAATATTTGAAATAATAATGCCAGAGAAATTTTCAAAAGTAATGAGATATCTATCAAGATGAAGATCAGGAATCCTAGGAAAAATCTACATCCATGCCTATACTACCATTACAGGGTAAAGGGAAAATTTTAAGAGTGAGATGTGTTAGGAGAGCATAGTTGTAGAATAGTGAGAATACGTATTATGGCAGACTTCTTATCAGAATTCATCTATGCAAAAAGAGAGGAGTGCAGTGTTTAAAGTATAGAGTTTTAAAGAGTCTAAATAAATATTTGTTCAAAAAGTTAAAAGTTGGCCAAAGTCTTTATAGATTGACCTTCCTTGCAAAAATGTAGTTTTTTGTCAGAGAAAAAAATGATATAGTTCAAATACCTGTATCTCCAGAAAGAATGGAAGAACATGAAAAAAAGGAAGTTAAAGAAAATTTTTATTTTTCTTATTAATCATTGATCAAAAAGACTACTGTGTAAAATAACTATAGTATCAATATGTTGGGTGATTATAATATATAGATAAAGTAAGTGATAATATCACAAGTAGGGGAAGGAACATTTGTGAACAACATATGACAAGCTACCTACATGGCACAGGATGCAAAATAGTATTGTTCAAAGTAGACTTATATTTAATATAGATGTATACTGGAAACTCTGGAACTATCATTAACATTTGAAGGCAAATATAACTGACCTGATAAGAATTAAAATAGAATCATATAAAATGTTCAAATAGAACTAGAGAAAGTACACAAAGGGAGAAAAAATAAAAATAAAGATGCAGTGAATAAGAAATAATTCTAGGGTCATCTCTTTAAATATGAGTAATATAAATATATGAATTTAAGGATCGATCTGTCCAAATGGCTAAGAATTAATATCCAACTCTTATTGTCTACAAGAAACTCATAAAGACTAACATAAGTGAATTAAAGGCATGGAGGGCTACATGGCATGAGGATGCTAATCAGAAGAAAGCTGAAGTAGTGGCTATGTTAATTACAGAAAAAGCTGACTTCAGAGAAAGGAGGTTTTGGGGGTAATGAAGGAGCTTCCAGTGTATATTATGGTTTGGATCTAAACATGCCCCCACCACCGCCAGTGGCTCCTGTGTTCAGAGATGGAGCTTTTAGGAAGTGATTGGCTGAGAAGTGCTCTAACTTCCTCAGCCATCCAATCCACTGACTGGTTCAATTTGATGGCATTATTGTCAAGAAACTTAGGAAGTGGCATCTGACTCAAGGGCCGAGGTACTGGGAGCATGGTCTTGGCAACTATGCTTCCTCCCCAGCCTCTTCCTCTCTGGCTTTTGCTCTGCCTCCCTGTCTTCCTGCTGCCATAGATGTAAAGCTTTTTCCCTCACCACCCTTTCCCAGCATGACAATTTTGCCTCAACACAACCCTAAAAACAGTAGATATAGCTGATCAAAGACTGAAAACTGAAATCAAGAGCCATGATAAATCTCTTTTCCTTTTGAATTGCTTTCTCAAGTGTTTTTCACAGCAATGAAAAACTGTACAATGATAAAGTGGTCCATTCTTCAATAACACAGGACACTCTATAAGTATGTGCACCTAATAACAGAACTTCAAAATACATGAGGCAAAATACGTGAGGTTCTTACTGATAAAAACTGAAAAATAAATAATCCACTACTATAGTTAAAGACTTCTACACAGTTTGTTAGAATTGATATGTCAACAGGCAGAAAATAAAGATACAGATGACTGGGTAGCACTATCAATCAACTTGATCCAACTGACATTTAAAGACCACTTTATCCAACCTTAGCAGCATTCACTTTTTTTTTATGCTTACATTGAACATTCACCAAAATAAACCACATTCTGGACCATAAGGCACAACAGAACAGATGTAACAAAATAGAAATCATCCAAATATGTTCTCAGACCACATTGGTATTAAACTAAAAATCAATAATAGAAAGAAAACTGGAGATGTATCAAACATATGAGAATAAAAGAACATATTTCTAGATTACATAAAAGCCAAAAAACAAAAAACAAAAACAGTTGCCAAGACAAATTAAAAAATATTTTGAACAGAGTGAAAATGAAAATTCAACTTTTTAAAATTTATAGATCACAGCAAAAATAATGTTTGAAAGGAAATTTATAGCCTCAAATACATGCATTAGAAAACAGAAATCTAAAATCAGCAACTCTAAGCTGCTGTATTAGAAAACTAGAGAGAGAATAAAATTTTGATGCAAAGCAAGCAGTAGAAGAAAAGTTAGAACACTAATAACAAAATAAAATAGAAAGATAATACATAAAATCAAAGACACTGTCAGCTATTTTTTGAAAAAATTAATAAAACTGAGAAACATTTGGGCTAATGAAAGAGGAAATACAAGGTATCAGTATCATAAATTAATGAAAAGTTGAAATCTTGGCTTCATGGATATTTAAAGGATAATATAGAAATAGTATGAATAAGTCTGCAAACATGAATTTGATAATTCATGTGAAATGCACCAATTCCCTAAAGGATATAAGCTACACAAATTCACTGAGTGAGAAATAGATTGATTTAATGACACTATAGCTAATAAAGAAAGTGAATTAGTAATTAATAGTTCAAAAATAAACATACCTTGGCATATTCTACAATACTTAGGAAAGAATCCTCCGTAATATTTTCCAAAAAAAAAATAAGAGCTAAAAGAAAATTTCTAATACATTTTATGAGTCTAGCATTACCCTAATATTACAAAAACATGAAAATAAAAATAAAAAACACAGACTACCCATCTCTTTCATAAAGAGAGACACAACAGTCCTTAAAGAATAGCCAATTAACTCCAACAATGTTTGGAGAAAATTGTTCAAATGGTACTCTGGGATTTACTCTAGGTGTGCAAATTGCTCCAACAGCAAAAAATATATCAACGTAATTTAAAATTTTAATAGGTTGAAGAAGAATATGATTCACAAAAGAAAAATTAGTAAGTGACACTTTGCTTAAATTATGAGCTCTGCTCTGTGAAAGATAGTCAAAAGAAGGACAACAAAAAGCACAGAATGGGAAGAGATATTTATAAAATACATATTTTCTAAGTTACTTCCATCCAAAACAAAACCAAAAACACCTTTTAGAAGGGGCGTGGCTACACACACCAGTAATCCCAGCATGGAATCCAGCAGCCTGAATGAAGGGAGAGAAGAGCAATTTAGTGATTTAGCTAAACCCCATTTCATAAAACAACAAACAAACAACAGAAGAGACTGGGGGAAGGTGGCTGATGATGCAGTTTAGTGCCAAGGCCCTGGGTTTAATCCCAGTACTGGAAAAAATGACATAAAATTTGAAATTTAAAATTAAAAGCCTCTTAAAATTCAATGCTAAGGAAACAAAAGATTTCAATTTTTTTGAATAAGAAAAAGATCTAGTTACATGTGCCAAAAAAAAAAATAGTTCAACATCATTGGTCCATTGGGATTTGTAAATTAAAACAATAAAATCCCTCTACACATTTCATGGAGAGGCTAAAACTCAAAAATTTGCAATATCACCTACTGGGTTGGGGTAAAACAACAGGGACTTGTTCCTTGCTGGTTGGAATGGAAAAGGATATTGCCATTTTGGAAATCAGTTTCTTACAAAGCTAAACATAAGCTTATCATACAACCTTGCAATTATGCACCTATTTACTCAGTTAACTTTAAAATTTATATTCTTAAAATAGCTATACATGAATAAAATTCAAACTCAGAATGACAAACAGTTGGATGCAACAAAGATGTCCTTAAATAGGTGAATGGATAAATAAATTATGACACATCCCTAGTCTAGAAAACTAGTCAATAACACAAGCTAGCAAAGCCACAGAAAATAAGGCTGACAAAAATGTATGCATAATTACAGGTGAAGAAACAATACTCTGTAGGGCCTGTTATATGATTCCAGTTACACAACACCATGTAGAACACAAAACAATAAATGGATCAATAGTTACAAGAGATACAACATGATGAGAGAATCATAATGTATGCCAAAAAAAAAAATACCCACAACAATAACAACAAAAAACATTAAGGAATTTGAGGATTCCAGAATGGAAGTCGGCTGTGTCAGAAGAATCAAATTGTGTTACAAATATAAGCAATAACATCACTGGAAGGAGGGTTAGCCTAAGTAGCTTTGGAAATTAGTGGATCCTGTAAGGCTAACAGTAAGAAGATTTTGACATAGTGTTACGGGCAGCTGAGCTAGTTAGACATGTTATAGGCAGTCCCGGCACAGAGGACCACATGTCTCAGAGGAGACACACACCTCTTGCTGTGGGCCAGGTCTCAAAACAGAAGGCAAAACAAATTCAACCATGCCCTAAATATAAACAGTAGGGATTAGGTATGGATCACCTTGAGAAGCCAGAAGTCCACCACCCCAAACCCCTTCAGGAAGTTACTGATCCATAAGAACTCTGGCTTGCTATGAGACTCACTTCCCCATTTGTTCCTGATTTGGTCAATTTTACCTGAACAATTAAAGGTATTGGTTGACCATCGCTCTGTCCCACCTGGGGTGGTGACTTCTGGCTTCTCAATGTGATCCATACCTAATCCCTTTATATTTAGGGTGTGGTTGCATTTGTTTTGCCCTCTGTTTTCCCACTTTTCCTACTTTAGACCCCCCTCACCTCATGGTTTTATTCTATAAGAATCCCTAGAAAAGATGGAGTCTTTGGCAACCCTCTAGGGACCCCTTCTGTCTCTCTCTCTCTCTTAGACAGAAACTTTCTTTCTCTCAATAAATATGTCTGCTCTTATCCTCCATTGTTCCTAAAATTCATTCTTCAATTTTAGAGAATACAAACTCCCACTGGACATATAGTAGGTCAGAAATTTCATCCCCCTATATCAGTAACTATGCACTCTAACTGATAAAATGTTTTCCCATGGAAATATAGGTTAATAATTCAGAAACCCATAAATTTCATGCTGGTATTAAAGTAAACAAAAGTTGGGGAGTGGAAAGCAAATTTCTCACTACTGGAGTAGTTTACAGATAAATAGATGAAACTAGAATAAACTATGTAATCAAATTTCATTAGAGTTGGTCATGCAGGTATAAGCACACACTTAGCTTAGTATAATAGACATAGTTACATATTAAATATTTGCAGATATGTGAGTAAATAAGAGTTAGGATCCATATATCTATTTCCATGGTCTGCCTTCTGAGGGAGCCCCACCCAGGAGCAGCAAATGCTGCCCTTCAATAAGAGGAGGTAGAGCTCCTGGGAGAAACAGCTGAGTTGGAGATTAGGACTGGTACTGTGCAAAATGAACCTGGAGCATCTTACTGTAATAAAAAGTAAAGTACTGCTTAAAAAGTAATTACACACACACAGAGAGACAAAAATGGCAAGAGGTCAAGTGAGTACAAAAGAAAACTTGAAGAAATTCCAGGACCCAAAGCTGGAACAATTTCAACAGCAAAGTTATGTAGTACTAGATTAAAACCCAAAGATAAATAAATATTGTAAGTATGTCTTACTTATGTAACTGAATGATGGAATAACTGGATAAATAAAGGATTAAATAGTCAGCAGTAGTGGAGAGCAGCCACCTCTCCCATGCAGAAGGGTTCTAAATAGTTTATGCAGACATTTCCCCTTCAGGGATGTGCAATGTAGCTTCTCGCTCCTTAAGTGTTGATTGTGCATAATGATTTCCTTCCAAAACTACAGAATAGAAAAGAGTAAAGCCAAGTAACTGCAGTGGAGAAATGGACCAACCTCTCCTTACCCTGGTGATTAATGTCAGTGTCAATAGTGGTAAGCTGTGGAGATAGGATTTGCATGGGAGATGAGGGGACAGAAATGGCAGCTTACCTCTGTACTATTTTTCCTAAAACATAATCCTTCAGCCCCCCAAAACAAGAGAAAAATCCCAGATGAGGGACATTCTACCAAATATATGCCCACTAGTCCTTGAAACTGTCAAGTGCATCAAAAACAAGGAATGTCTGAGAAACTGTCAGAACAAATAGGATCCTATGGAGACATGACAGAATGTCTTGGGATGTCCTGGTTAGGTAGAAATAGGAGACAAGGTAAAAATCTGAATAAATGTATGAAACTTAATTAACTTTTTAAAAGCATCTTTCGGTCACACTATGACTGAGTTTCTACTTACAACGTTCACTTAGTTGCATTATCAGCTGTAAATTATCTTACTCCACGTTCTGCTTCTTTCCAACACTGAAAATGAGACAGCCAGTACTTCAAGCATCTTTCCCCAACACTATTTATCATGCAGGAAAACAAGGCTCCTTTCACCTGCTGGTTGATTCCACAGAGTAGATGGATTTGATGCCTCATGGAAATCAGCCCTTAGTTTGATGTGGGGATGGAGACCTTCTGCAGCTATCCTGGGGAAAATGATACCACCCTTGACAGATCTGCAGGATTTTAAAAAGGCTTGTAACCTGGTTATAACATAGTATATCTACTCCACAATGCAGAATTTCTTTTTCAGATTTTAATTTCTGGGTTCCTACTGCCTTTCCCTCCTGTGTTTGGAGACTTACCTCTCAGCTATGTAGGTTAATTTAATGAGAGCAATTAATCTTCTTTCCAGAGAGTATTTAATGCAAACAATTCATTCCGTAAGTGATAGCATGTTTCTTGGAATATTAATACACTAACCCTCCCTTATCCATGGGGCATACGTCTTAAGATCCCTGTGGATAACTGGATTTATAGATAGTACCAAACTCTATATTTTATTCCCTGCATCCATGCCTATGATAAACTTTAATTCATAATCTAGGCACAGTAGTAGAATACCAAAAACTAAAAATAAAGTAGAACAGTTATAGTAATATATTGTAATAAATATTAAATGAATATATTCTCTTTCAATACATATCTTATTCTTCTGTGCTCACCCTTCATCTTTACGTAGCAATGTGTGATGATAAAATACTTACTATAAGATGAGTTGAAATTAGATGAATGACACAGGTAGGCATTCCTATGTCATTATTGTGACATTATCTTATGCTGTAATAGTAAGGATGACTGAGGCATAAGCAGAGATACAATAGTAATCAACCTAGTGATGAACAGGCGGGCAGCCCTTGCTGGGTGGGTACCCTGGACAAGGTCTTGATTCACATACCTGACAGGATGAAGTGGTACTGCACACAGTTTTATCACACTACTCAATGTGTAATTCAAGACTTATGAATTGTGTATTTCTGGAAATTTCCATTTGATATTTTTGATGGTGGTTGACTGCAGGTAACTGAAACTACAGCAAGAGTGAAATAAAGGATAGGAGTGGATTGCAGCAACAATCTTAGATCTTTACGTTATATTTGCTTCTTTAGGAAATTCAAATTTAATCATTCAGTAAATATTTGTTGAGTACTGACCATATTCACAACAATCCAAGGAACACTGGGATCTCTCAAAGTAAAAACTCCCTAGTATTTTTAATATAGCTGAAGAGACAAAAACAGAAATTGACCAAGGGTTTCTAACTCATGGTACCATGTGATGGTTAATTCTACAACACCATAAACTTCCTAAGAATACCAGGCCATTACCGGCTTGGATGAATGTGAAAGGGCTCTTGGTGGTCACACTCATCTCTAGAGATTTCTAGAATCCTGGTAAGTGGGACCAACAGAAGATAGTGCTCCAAGAAGAGTGAATGGAACAGCAGGTCACAAATTCTGATGAGAATTTTGGAGGACAAAAAGTGCAGCTGCTCTAGCAGAGTTGTGGAAAGCAGGCCACATTACAGAGACTGTAAATCAGAGCGGAAGAGTTTCAACTTTAGGCAGAAAGCAATGGGGAGGCTCTGAAAAACTGCTCTTTATGATCATAGAAGTGCCACAGTCAGAGTGGTAATTGGGAAAGTTATTCTGGCATCAAAGTGCAAAACAGACAGGAAAGAAATTTGGAGGTTGCCAATGTATAGTACAAGGTGAGAGCCTGAATTAAGCATAAAATGTGGACTGTGGGATTGGGAAGGAAAAAAATTTATAAGGAAGACAAAAAGTTTGTTAAAAGGAGGTTTTGAACCTGGAAGACTGGATTTATTGTGCTGCCGTCACCAGAAATAAGTTGCCGAGGAGCATTTGGACTGCAGAGGGAAAGAGAACATATATGCATGGGTCCTGCAGCCCAACACCTGGTTGATCATCAGTCCCAGCTAATTTTTCCCCAACTAATTTTCAACTGAGAAGCATTAATGGAGTTACAGAGGAGCTATATATACAGCTTTCCCCCATCTGTCTACATTTAAAATCAGGGATCATGAATAATTGCAACATATCTCACTGAATTTATCCATTGCCTCCAAAGGCGCTCATCTCTGGGCCAGTAGCCAGCTCAGATTCTTCAAACCATTAGGGTGTCCACGAGAGACTCCTCTAGTTCTTAGCGGGATCTGAACTCCTCATTGCAAAATTCCAACTCTCAGTGAGCATCATGGCTCAAACACAGGGAGAATCCCGTGACTTTTGTTCTGTAGATACTTCAAAGTAAAATCATGAGATGAAATGTGAAAAGTTATTTGCTTTTCTAACTGCTTTGCTAAGGCTGCCAGACCAACTTGCTGATTTGGTAGAAAAATGCTTCTCTACATCTTTCCCCCAGCCCCCCCAAGTGGAATTAATGGGAAGGGAGCGTGAGATGACAGTCCCAATGGTCTGAGGGTGTAGACAGAAAGGCTTGCTGGAAGCATTGACAGCTCTTTATAGTTTGATGTTTTATTTCTGGAAGGATTGTGACCATTTGTCTTCTGTTTAAGTCTCTGTTACTGTAGACCAGTGTGCATCCCTGGGGTATCCATACGTCTGGATATGAGTGTGAGCAGGCTTTTTTCAGAAGCAGGCTGCATGAAAGGAGACCAAATCTAACATATATGTACCCAAGCTCAACCTGAGGAGAAGTGAGAATTCACATTCCAGCTGAACTTACAAATTCTGGACCACTAACAGGAACTGAGGTATACAGACCCTGCAATACAATCTGTTCTTCTCTACATTTTAGTGTCAAGAAATACCAAGACCTTTGGAGACCAGCTGGTCAATCTCAAAATAATCAAAGTTTTCTTATTTGGAACAAGGGACCCAAACTTTCCCTAACTCCATTAACATTTCTCTCTATCCAAATATGAAAAATGGGCTCATTTATTATTTATCATTTTTTCTACTTAATATTTCAACTGCTGTCAATAGAGCACAGCCCAGCCAAGTTTCCCCTGAGGCTAGCCCAGAGGCACAGGGTCCCTACAAAAGAGAACCATACCCAGGGAGGCAGTGAGTGACCTTTCTCATGCATGCTCTCCAGACTACAGAACATATACTCAAACTCTTTGGGTGGCCCAGGCTTTTTTGCTTCCATAAATTAAAATATATATTTTCCAACTTATAGTCTGTTTCCCAAAAACACCAATCGCACATTTGTCAAACACCATCTTTCCTGCATTATGCCAGAGCAGCCAGTTTTTCTGTTATCTGAGATTCCGAGCATGATGCCCCCTCCCTTCTAACCGACCTTCCCTCAAAATAACTTGGCGTGAACTTTCTTCCACTGCTTTCTTTCCTCCTCCTATGCAGCCATGTGTTTGAAGTATGTTTTAGATATTGTCACATCTCATATTTTAAATATCATGAGGACAGGCCAATTCTATGATATTTTAAGTGCCCTCATTATGAAACATATGGCCAGAGGGGTGCGGATAGGGAGGTGGAGAAAGAAATATGGCAAACGTAATATTTTCCCAAAGGGAGCAGAGGTATGACCTGAAAGATGCAAAAATCTATGTGTACCACTACTGAAATACCATCTGTTTCCATTCAAATTATCATTTTGAAATTATGACTTTTTTGCATATGCCATAATGTATAGGATTCAAGGGCCAAAACACATCACAATGTTTGCAACCAACAGATCCAGTTGCTGTCAAAGCTGTGGTAATTTTTAAAAAAGAGACAGACAAGAAAAACAAAGATTATATTATGCATCTTGTGTCCTCATCTTTACTTCTTTTTAAAATAGAGGTCTTGTTATTAGAGACAGTAAAAGGGATAGTCACTGACAATATCATTCATTTGCTTGTTAGTTCATTTATTTATTCTCATTCACCAGCTAGTTAATGTAATTCATGAATTATACATAATATCTGTAAAAGAGGATACAAATAGGAAAACACAAGACCAGACTGCTAAAATATGAATGATAAAGCTGATTGTAAAAGTTTGTTCTTCAGTTTTGCGAAAAGAACATTTCAGTTTTTTTCAGGAGAAAGGATGACTATCCAGTGATGGGGAAAAAATGATTTAAAGGAGGCTACTTCTAATGCGATTTAAAAAATCACTAGATTTTATTTTTGCAAAGTGGGTGTTGATATTCCCAGGTCTTGGAACAAAATATGCAAAGACACAGAAGTTGCAATGAACCCTGGCTACGAAGAATTCGCTATGGCTGAAACAGAGAAGATCAGAAACACAAAGCTCCAGATGACTAGGGCCACTGCAACAATTCCTGAGGGACTTCATGGTGTTGAGCTCCAACAAGTACATTAACAGCTAACACCTGGATTCTCACAGGGAAGCCAAATCACCTTTGCTGGAACATATCTTGATTAACACTTAGTATAGAAAACAACTGCAGGAGCTTATATGTCAGACATCGGAAGAGTCTCAGAGAGGCAGTTAAGTTACTAAGCAAAATGCAGAGAATAAATCTGTTTACTGGTCTGGCAATGGGGTGGAAGAATAGAGAAGAAGAGGGAGGGACCAGTGGCTGCTGGCAACAGACCTCCAGGGCAAATGGGTCAACAATAGATGACCTCCAAGTATCAGAGAGAATAGAAAGGACTTTGGGAGGAAAGACTAATATTCAAATATTAGTCTTAGGTGAATATGTTCTCTCCATATCTCTGAACTCTTTTTTAAACTGTTTTGTAAAGTCTCCCAGAATCTTATATATTTCATAGTTTAGTCAGATGTTGTTTGTGGGGAATTAGTAAGGGCTGAATGTTCTTGTTCAAAACAATATGACATGCTGAAGAAATCATGGCTTAGCAAGCAGGCAGGACCCAGCATATGCCTCCCAGAAGTATAAACAAAACCATGGTATGGACGGGCTTGAATTGCAGCAGGGTGTGTAAATGCAATCCCATGCCAACAGCCCTCAAATTTTAGGCATAAGTGGAATCCTAGCTACCATACAGGTTATATGTCAGCAAAAATTTAACTAATAACAGAGTTAGGAGTGAATACAAGAAGAAGACCTAGGCCTTTTACTGTAGAACTAATAATAAATCTGGAGAGACATTCATATGAGAAAGAGTAGTAAGAAAACTGATGGGAAGCATTTATCCTTGGTGGGGTTACCTGGTCAGTTTCCTCTCTGACACCCTAGATTTTGGGCAATGATCACTGCACATTAATATATAATAACCAGATGAAGATTTTCCACTTTATCTTCATTTCCTTCACTCTTTTTATTTTGTTTTGTTTTCCTCACACTATATAGTATTCTACCCCATCAAAGAATTTTGTGGATGTGCAAACTTTGGAATCTTCACTTCTATGCTGTGTGTCCCCAAGGAGCTGGCCAAAAATCTATTAACTTGTATGATTATTTTAAAATGCTTGTTGAACTAATAAATGTAATATTAATTTCTATAGATGAATGAATACTAAAGAAAGTGCTCAAGATATGTCTTTCAGGTATATGTCTAATTTTAGAAAATTCAGAAATACAAGTAAATTCTTGTACTTCTTTCCCTTCTGCACAGGAAGGCTACAGTTAGGGTTAGAATAATCAGTCATCAATACAATTGATCTTTAACAACTCACCACAGTTTTTATTTGCCTAGTACTTATATTTAGGCACTTAATAAGTTACTTTTTCATCTGATCCTTACCACAACCCTGGGAAGTGGTAAATGTCATTGTTTTCTTTTGTGATGAGGATGCAGAAGTCTACTGAATAATCTCTGGGATTTATATTTAAATCCTTGGATTGTGCATTGTCACTGGACTGGGAGTGAGAAGAGGTAAGTTCTAGGGTGACTTGTCATTGATTGCCTCTGTGATTGAATTTAGGGAGACCATTTGCCAATAGATGCAATCTCTAGCCAACTTCCCTATACCTAATGCTTCACTTGTTTATTCCATCATTCATACATTCAGACACATTTTTGTGCCTCCTCTTTGCCAGATACTATTCCATGTTTGAGAGATAAAACAGTAACTAAAGACTGAATTTTAAGACTGAAATCCTCATTCTGATACCTGGTAATCTGTAAGAATCTGTGCACCGTGTGATTGATGCAATAAAGACAACATCGACTTCAGATAGTACTCTTGGGTTTAAATTCTGCTTTATTATCTAATATCAGGTGACAGAAAAACAAGTCACTGCATGTCTCCAAGTTCCACCTGTAGACTGGAGCTCCCCAAACCCAGTGGTGTGGTAATAAGCATTGCCAGAGTGCAGAGCTGGGGCCAGTATGAGCACAGAACAGCTCTTAAATCTTGTCTCCTTTCTTAGGGCTACAGGATTCTCCTTTACAGTCTACTTGCTTCCTGTTGAGTTGCAACTTTTATGTCTGTTGCTTGGTTCAAATGCACTCCCACCCTTGCTTCTACACCACTATGCATCTGATTCACTAATTTTTTCAGCCTTTAGAGGGATATTTTGAAAATATGAACTTAATTCCACCACTTTTCAGTACAATCCTTTGATACTGTCTAACTTGTTCTCATTGCTGAGACAAAATACATAGCAACCAAAGGTAAAGAAGGATGGACTGATTTGGCTCACATTTTATAGAGGTTTCCAGTTTGGTGTTGGCTGGTACCAAGGCAGAGAGGGATGGAAGAGGGTCATCATAGAAGAGAAACAGTGTATGGAAAACCAGGGCAGGCAGAAGGAAGATGGCAGCAAGCAGTAAGCAACAAGTGACAAAGGACCAGCAAGCAGTAAGCAACAAGTGACAAAGGACCAGGGACCAGCAACAAGTGACAAAGGACCAACAAGTGACAAAGGACCAGAGGAAGTAGCAGTCTGTTTTTGTCTCTTTATATTCTGTCTAGGATACCCACCGTCCATGCATAGCACCTACACCCAGAACTATGCCAAACTGATCAATGGATTAATTCAGTAGCCACATACCCTTAATCCTAGCATCACACACTCTAGATAGAGCCACCTCTAAAAAGCGACATCTATGACTACATGAGGCTTTGGGGGAACATCTAGATACAAACCATAACAAATACTTTCCCCCATTTTTGGAATAAAATTTACATAACTCATGACGTGTGATCTGTTTCTTGCCTGTCACCTTTTGCCCTCTCTGTCCTCCTCATCTTGGTTTATGTGGCTTTGAGCCTTTCCTCTGCCTGGCTTCTGTTATTCAGAATACCAATCATAGGATTTGACCAT
The DNA here is from genome assembly GCA_004027455.1 of Hydrochoerus hydrochaeris. NCBI lineage: Eukaryota > Metazoa > Chordata > Mammalia > Rodentia > Hydrochaeridae > Hydrochoerus > Hydrochoerus hydrochaeris. Next base: position 384,096 of record PVLA01000912.1, on the reverse strand, counting down.
GTTTTACCTTCTGCCAGTTGCCTCCAGGTCTGTCTCTAACTGACTCCTAGCAAAATACCATCTATTTGCAATATCATGCATTCACTTCAAAGTCTGAATTGCCCATGGATTCTTTTTTGTTTGTTTATTTGTGTTGGCAGTGCTGTGGATTGAGCCCAGGACCTTGCACATGCTAAACAAGGAGTTCTACCACTGAGTTACACCCCCAGGGTGCCTCCACTTCCAATTCTTAGTTACAATTTTTTTTAACCATTTGAAGGTATTTATGTATTCACATTTATTTTCTGGTCCCGTACAAAACTGTAAACCAGGAAGTGTCTGTCTAGTTTACTCCTGTGTCCTGAACATCTGGAACATTCCCCAAGACATAAGTGATCCTCAGCAAATATTCTTAAATGACCCTGTAAAGGAAGTTTCTCATTTTGAATACTTTCCTCTGCTGCTAGACAAGGCTTCATTCTAGCTTGGCTAAATGCAGTGCAAACTTAGCTTTAACTCTTTTTAAGAAGACACCATTATGTTAGAGTAAAAAAATAGGTAAACATAACTTTCTCCAAAAAGCACCCATAAGTAAGTAAGTATATTCTCCTGATGAAAAGGGTCATGCTGTGGCTGGCTGTTGTATAGATGGCTGGGATACGTGGATGGACGGCTTGGTTATAGAAGCCACTCTCCTTAAACACGATTCCAAATAGGCTAACACAATGTTCAGCCTGTATTGTGCATTCCAGCCCGCCTTCCTTCTCCGCCTCTCAGCCCTCTCCTCTACTTGGGCAAGAAGCGTCAGGACAGTCATTCCATTGCCAACAATTACTTCCTTTGCCTCCTCCACATTGCCTTTTATCCCTTCTCATCATGATTAACATCTCGCTAATAAGTCAAATGAGTGGGTACGGTGAAGTGGGCTGCTCCAGTTGGCTGTCTCCTTGAGCACTGGCAAGGAGTGAGTGGGAAACAGGGATAAAACGTCTGCTGCAGCCCTTGCCACTTCCAGTGAAGCCTCCTAATGATTTTCTCTTCAGTGGCTGTTGCTCAGAGGGGTGGCAGCACAGGAAACCTGCTGCAGTTAGGCCAAGTCACGACTCCATTGCCATCCCCAAGCTCTTTCCCTTTAGCCATGGCTGACATTCCCAAATACCACAGAAAGGAGATAGGCAGAACCTTCAAATCTGAGAAAAGAACTCTGCTTGTCTGATGTTGCCTTTTCTCCTGGAGACCCAAGCTTACACTTGCAGACACATTTCCTGGTGAACATTGTCTTCCCTATGATCTAGACACTCAGTTGAGTTATCAATCAGCAACTCTTGCCTGACAAATCATCCTTTTAGGCTGGATGAAGGATTCTGACACAGAAAGACAGCAGCATAAAAGGGACCTTTCCTCCAGCAGGCTGAGCAGCAAGCAAGCCTGGAGGACCACCAGGCTTTAAAGGACACAGAGTGTTCACTAATTCATGTGTCTTTGTAAGGCATTAGCAGGAGATTTTCAGTAATAGCACAAGAAGTGCCAAGTGCTTAAAGTACAATGGAGGGGTTATTGGTGTCAGAGGTCTTAACTTTAAGTATAGAAGAGCATATGCAGGAACAAAAACAGGGTGACACTGGAGTGGAGATGGCATAGTTCTGCTCCTGAGTTAGAAAAGGAAAATGAAAACAGCATGGGAGGAAAATGCTAGCACCTGGGTACCAACTTGATTTTAATAAGCAAGGTTTTTGTTTGCTTGTTTCCTTCTTTTTCTTCCTTAATGCAATTTAACTTTTTCCCAGTGTCTCCTCTCATTTTATGAATTACTGCCCTGTATATTTTAAATATTAGCCTGTGATATTGAGCATTAAGAAAGCAGCAAAGGGTACAGGTCACACACCCTTCATCTTTTATCATGCAGACCCCAGGATGCTGGAGAAAATGAGGAAAAATTGCCAGAGAACAACCTAAGATATCTTCATCTTGTCACATCTTCCTTTTTATCCTGGGACAACAGGGGACTGTGCTAACACTCTTCCTAACTCTAGTGTGCAACATGGACACACAGTGTGATGCTTTGAATACAGCATGCATCATCTATTATAAATGAAGACATGAAGGTCTAGGTAAGTGAGCTCAAATTCAGAATATTCTTGAAGAAATCAACAATAATTCATTCAAGTGTATAGAGTAAATAATTATAGCTAATAATGTGGTGCCAAAAAGAGTCCTTTGGTAAATCACATAAATATCATTTTTAGGAGCTTACTATTATTCATTGGTGACTGGTTAAAGTTTGACTGAGGCTTTTGAAAATACTTCTTTTTATGTAATATTAATCTGTTCTTTTAGTCATTCAGGCCAGCACAAAACAAAGTTCAGTAAAAATAAGTAAGGCAAATCAAATGTCAGAGCATCTTCTTTTCTCCCTTGATATAATACCAAAGTGTTGGTGTGAGCTATGCTAATCTAAGTGTAGCATATCTGAATTTTGCTAGGTAGTTAATAGATATTTCTATCAAAACTTATGAAAATATAGGCTTAAGTACAGATTAAACTTCCAGTATTTGTTCCTGATTGAACTATCTTTTTGGTGGCTGCCCCAGCTACCTATATCTGGGTCTCCTGGATCACAATTATGGGTCAAACTACATCTTCATCCCTAAGGCCAAGAGATATAATCAGCAGCAGCATCTGGTGGCAACTGGCACTGTGGTGCATTCCAGGAGCCAAAATACCAGTAGTTAATCCTGAGTCTCTTGGTCATGATTCAGCTGTTTCCATGCATGCTCTTGCTATATCTCTTTTCTTATAATCTCTCTATTTACCTGACTCAGTTTTCCACCAATGCCTGGAATTCTTCATCAAGTCTAATTTGCTGAACAGGTCAACGTCTTATAATTCTTGCCAACTGCCATTTTCCAAAAAGCTATGACCTAACCTATAGATTATACGCTCTTAAAATACACACCTGGATATCTGTATCTATATATTGGATAGATGACATAATTTCCCTTGCTTTTATATTATGGATATTTCCAAAGAACTTTTACCTATTAGTTGCTGCCATTCAATCCCAAGAGGCCTCATGTCCAAGTCTACTCTTTCCCTAATAAGATATTATGACTTATAAATAATGCCTAGGTTCTACTTTGAAAGGATATCACTCAAAGCATGGCATTGGCCTAAGGCTAATCAACACATTTTATCCTAACTTGGATGAGGACACAAATAGTCAAATCAAGCTGTGCATGACAGGGAGCTAAGAAGAACTAAGAAGAGATCCAAGAAGTTTCCAAAGCCTGCAACCACATTCTGAGCATAATGTCATGAAACCAAATGGGCACAAATATAACTTTAAAAATAAAACCACCAACAATTGCACACATGAATAATTTGGGGGAACTTATCAATAACATATGTGAAAAACACACAAGGGCTTTAATTGACTTGAATCTCCATATGAGTCAACTGCATGAGATGGTTGCAAAAATATTAATGCAGTCTTCAGTAAGAACAGAAGTGGAATGGACTTTTAAGGCCAAGAGGCAATTACTTCCTTCCATTCTGAGTCAGTGAAATCATACCTGGCACATTCAATTGGGTTACTAGAGTCGCTCAGGTGGTAGACAGGCCTGGATCCATGTGATAGAAGGAAGGGATTAAAAAATTCAGATAGAAGAAGGTTTGATGAGTATTTTAAAACACACAAAACATTCCTGTATCAGCGGAGAATCAGGGTTCTCCCACACAATTATATCCAGGAAAAATGGAAGAGAGTGTAAGATCAACAGAAAGGGGACAGAAAACCACTTCAAATATTCTATTTAAAACATTTTAATTGACACATGAAACTTGTAAATATTTATCATAGGTAATATGTTGTTTTAAAATAGATGTGCATTAGGGAATGGCTAAGCACATTCTTAAATGAAATAAACTGCATTACAAAAAGTGACCTGTCAATCAAAAAATTGAGCAGAGGCTGGACAAGTGACTGTTGAGCTTTATAGAGGAAATTCACACATTCAGTGAATCAAGGCTGGGTAAGATGATATGTAGCATGGATATGCATATCATATCATCCTCGCCTGTACTACTTATTAGACACTGTTGGGAAATCCTGAGTCATTGGTTATATTTTTTCAATGATTATCTCATCTTTCTACTTAAAGTAGAACCACTGTGATGCCAGAAACTTCACTATGTGCTTTTTCTAACTTCTTCTTCATTTGTCCAGTGTGGCTCAGAGATGAAACCATAAGGAATATGTACTAATTGATTTCTGGCTATATTAATTTATATAGGTAGTATTTTTCCCCACTGATATATGAAGATTTATGTCAGTCCAGCTTACTCGTGATTGTCAAATTCCTGACCTTTCATATTATAAATAATATTCTACGGTTCTAGTTACCTATTGTTTATATATCTCATTGAAAAACACGAGTGTTCTGCATAATTTGGACATGCAGGGAAATCTTCCTATGCCTTAAATATTCCCTTTAGAATCAAAGAGAGGGAATTTCCAAAATCCGTTTCAATTCTGTCATTCTGTGTATCTAGTCATGTGAACTGCATTAGGTGTTTTGATTATTTTGTCTTTTTTCATGTTTCCTTTCTCTCTCTCCTTCTATGTTCCTTTCATGACTTTGAGCATCAGCACTGAACCGAGTATGTTAGCATCAGATTCTGAACATAGCATCTCAAGAACTCTGAAAGATTAAATATGTAGAGAATTATAAATATTTGAAATACCCTAGGGCTGCTGTATGTACTGTCTTTAAACAGATCTTTTTGATCTAGTATCTTTTATTTGGTTGCTTGTCTGCCGGCTTTTTTTCCTGTTAGAGCATCAAAACTTAGGAAGGCTTTCAGGACAGCGAAAGATCCTGTAGACTGTTACAGCAACCTAACTTTCTGCTCTTCATGCTTACTCGTGTTTGAGGAAAGGGGTGCTATACTTATCTGCTCTGATACCTGAACAGGCTACAATACTCAGATTTCTTTTGTCTAAGCCTGCAGTCTTAGCTATGAACTACTGAATTGCACAAACTCTAGTTTAAACTTTTCTATTCATTCACAAAGGAAAAGCTCATAGCCTTGTTGGACACCCATTTTTCCAAAAGGGTGTCCAACACCCATATGCTCCACAAATATTTGTTTTGTGTCTTTCTTAAGCGATCCCAATTCACGATCTAGCATAATAAAAATTTTCTCATTGCAGCTTAGCTACAAAGTTACATTTGGTAAAAACTGTTTCTCATGACAGTTAAGTTTCCAAAGGTTATTTATTTCATGTTTTTCCTTCATTGCTTGCTTCATTACTTTCTTACTTTTTTCTTTCTTTATTCCTTTTTTCATTGCATGTTCTCCAAAAATGACTTCAGATTGTAAAAGAAAGCAAAGAGAACAGTGAAGCTTAAATAAAGAAATTAAGCCCCCCCCCAAAAAAAAAAACCTTGGATGAGTTCAAATATCCAATAGAGTATAAAATAGAACATCTGAAAAACGAAGTATATTAGGTATATAGTAATAAAGTGTAGCTATGTGTCATTTAATGTTAACCATATGTTGAGAAATGCTGTCATTAGGTGATTTCACTGATGTGCAAACATTTTAAAGTGTACCTACACATTCTTTGACAGCTACGATGTTACTTGGCAATATAATCTTCTGAGATTGCCATTGGGTGTACAGTCTGTCACTGACTGAAATATTAGGCAGCACATGACTATATATACACATAACAGAGCTGTCAGTGCACAGAATGTTTAGCAAATGTCTGCCACTCTCTTTTTAGATTATTGTGCTATTTCATAATGGCACGGAAGGGAAAAAAAATAAGGAAATATTTCAATAGGTCTACAAGTTCAAAACTTGTTGACCAGGAGAAATATATCCACTCTGGTGCTGTGACCAAAGAGAAATGAAAGAAGGCCATGGATTTTTGTAGAAATTATTTTCAACCAACTTTTTCGGGTTATGTAACACTAGCTTTGGAAACTTTTTGCATTTCTCCAAGTATCTTTGGTCATGATGTCAAACACTGCTTCATTTATAGGTATCCTATAGAGTAAGGATGAATTGTGGGAAACAAAGATACCATGGAGAAGAATAGATACAAGGCTCTCTTATTGTGCTGCCTAACCAAATAATGGGTATTCAGTACCTGGAGGACTAGGTCAGTTGTACATCTTCAGACAAGGAAGGCTCCATTCACTCAGAGACTCAGTCTCTCTCCTAAGCTCAGTAAATATTGTGGTAATTATTGATGGTTCAAGAGTGGTTTGAGGTTAGAATATTTAATGTGTACCAAAACATTGTCTGTTGATATTTCACATACAACATTCTAACTATACAACGTAGCAACTTCTCAAGGGCAATATTGTGTAGAAACTGAGGCATGCAAAATGCCTATGTCCAAGTTCAAAGTAGGAGAAGGGTCAGAATTCAAACTTGTGTCCCTTCAACTGAGCAGGCCAGTAAAACCACAAGTCAATTGCTTACTAGTGAATGCATAGGATCCATCTTAATTAAATATTTGGCAAATATTTATTATGTGTCTGGATATTTTAACTATTAGTCTCCATTAAAATATTTATATCATACCTTTATAATTAATGTATGGTTTTATCATAAATTGCAGAGTACTCTTCCATAACTTACAGACCCTGTCCAGACCTCAGTGTAACACACAGACCTAGTCTGGTTTAATCCAATTTTAAAGGATAAAAACATTTGCATTTGAATGGGTAAAGGATTAAGAGAAGCAAATACTTATATTTAGTTTGCTCCCAAACAGAAAAGTGCCCACTGACACTTCTCACACTTCCTTTCAATTGTTGTGCTTTTATGGTCACTCATTTTCACATGCTCAGAACACATCAAGGGAATGTCTCCTAATGTCATCACCAAAATGCGTGATGGCTAGAGATAAGGGTAATAAAATCTCTCTCACACAGCTGTACTTGCTTGGCCCAGCCTGGCCCAGCCTGGCCCGGCCCGGCCTGTTCAGAGTTTGTCTTACATTCCTTTGCCATTCACTATGCCACTGACATGTTTATATTTTTGCAACTTTTTAGTTTTGAGATTATTACTTACAAAACTGTATCATCAGTATATCAGATGGGTAAAATAGAGAAAATCAAAAGTGGAATCGAGAGTATAAAAATGTGCTATGATCTCACCTCCATGATATTATTATTTGTATATTTGTGGAGATGGGTACAGGCATTTTCTCTCTGTGTGTATAGATGCACAAATAAATATAAGAATAGACATTTTATGATTATAAGAGAATTAGAATTTCCCAGAAAATATAATGGATATTATTCTTTTTCGATCTCATTTTGTAAGCATATTTATGCTAAGTGAATTAATTCAGACATACACAGAAAATGTTCCATGATCTCATTTATATTTGGAAATTTAAAAATAATTAAAAAGCCCAAACAACAAAGAAAAACCAAAGAAGGGTGAAATATATACAGAAAATAAAATAGCGTCATAGGTTGACATAGGGCCTAAGAGGGGATAAGATGGGGACATGTAGATAAAATGATGCAAAAAAGCAGATATGTATAATCAACAACTCTAGAGATTTAATGGTATGCATGAAAACTATAGTTAGCAAAATCACATTACATCCAATATTTCTGTTAAATAAGATGATTTTAGTTCTTCTTGTCAAAAAAGGAACTGTGTGGGGTCATAGCCACTGTTTCATTATTATCTGTATGTACCCTGTAACATCACATTATAAAGCACAAATAGAAACCATAAAATTGAATTAAAATTTATTAGAATTTTGTAAAATGTTGAATGTATGAATAATATTTCAATGTGGATTACAACATAAAATTATTCATATTCATTAGTGCATATTCATGTTTTCAATTTTTCAATATGCAAAATAGTGCTGAAATGAGATTCATTTTTAATAATTTACAGATAATTATTTTGCACATTAAATCATTTCATCATTTGCAAGAAGCAAGTTACTAAGTAAGATCTCTAGGTCAATAAAACATGGAGGGAATTTCAGCATAAAAGAAATAATGTACAAGGGTCTAGTGGCAAGAATGAGTAAGACAAAAATAGGAGCTAAAATCTAACAAGGAAATAATGTGAATAAAACATGATGGAAAGAGGGCAGTGGGTAGAACAAGTGACCAAGGAAACTCAGAGAAAAAGGCAAGGGCCAGAAATGCCTTGGCATTAACCTTAAAATTATGAAAAGAAAATCTACTGAAATTTCATTTCAAAAAATGCAGCCAGAAGGTGAAACTTAGAATGATATGTGCTAGAAAAAAATGGTATAGACTGAAATACAATGTTCATGGATAGAACACTTAGGAGGCTGTTGCTGCCACCCTGGTAGGAGATAACCATAACTTGGCACAGCATCCTAAAGCCAAAGGTAAAAATTGGGCAATTTCAAGGGATATTTTTGTGGTATAACTAAATTGCAAGACTTTCAGGTAGATGGATATAAGATTAGAGGATGGGAAAATAAATTGACAAGGTTGACTTAGATTTCTGACTTGCTAAAGTGGTGCTATCATTGACGAGATCATGGTGGTAGGTGAATATTTCTGATTCAGTGTGGGAACTCTCGCGGCATCTGTGTGTGCATAATGATAAGCCAGGAGATTGTAGAAGCAATCCAGGCTTCAGGGGAACATTTGCCTGTCTCCAACATGTAATCACTGTGGAAGAATGAAGTGGAGAAAATGCCTAGAATATGGGAGGCATGAGAAAAATAGAGAGGCTAGAACAAATGCTCAAGTGTGCAAAAGTGTAAGAGTGGCAGTATTGGAAGGAGAAGACAGAAAACAAGCATGAAAGTAAGAATTAGTGAATGAACCTTTTGCTTCTATCTTATTCTTAAAGTGTGTGCTCTTGATTTTAATGTATAAATTCTAGGCTGATGACTTAGCATGTTAAAATGATTGTTAACGGAATGAGGAGAAATCAGGAACTAGCTATTTTTAGGCAGGTAATTGAAGATAGTTTTAAGAATTTTAGCTGCTCAAAGACACTTTTTATTAATGGCAGAAAATATCCACTCTTGCAGAGATGGAAAAACGGCTTGGGAGTCAGTAAAAAGAAGATTATGCTTCCAGGAGACCTCTACAAATGCAAAATACATGTGTAGGCCAAGTGAAATGAATGAATGAATCCACCTGCTATCTCACTTCAGCTGTACCTCTGGACCTGGTGCTGCTAATAATATACCTGATGAAGGGAATTCTTCTACATAAGCTTGAGTCTAAGACATAAAGAATACAACGAGTTCTCAAAAGAATGGAGGTTTGCTGAAAGCCACACTGAGATATAAGGCACTGGAAGCCACTGAAATATTGAGATAGCATTTTAGAAAGAGAGTGAAAAAGGTGTGGGAACCAGCACTAGCAAGATGAGAAGGTGTACAACATTCCCATCTACTTGGTTACTTTGATTCTCCATAATGTTTAATCAGTTACCAATCTAATTCTATAAATATGGGATGAGCAAAAATTGTTTATTTTTAAGTTAATTTTATAACAGAAAATATAAAAACTATAAATTTATCAAATCTATTCAATAATTTTTCCATGTAGATTGCATTTTAAAACACTCAATACACAACACAATGTTACAATATGGACAGTAGTATCTAGTCCCTTTGCAAATTCTTTTTCCATTATTGTCTTTCTTTGAATAATACACATTACACTCTCATTTTGGCCTCTCCATTTCTTTGGAGGTGGAGTAATTTCTATAAAATATCTACCTACTAAATGTAATGGTTATAGACATACTGGCTGGCTTTTCCTTATCCTGTATTTTTAAATTTTTTTGTTTATTAGACCTAATCTAAATTATAAACAACTTTGTGAACCTCGTTTGAGTAATGAACAAACAAGCTCCATATTGCTTAACCCCAGATGGTGCATAAATATCTTATAATAATCTCTTTTCCTTGTTTTTTAATTACAGTATAGCTTATTAGATGTTGGTCAACTCTGTCACACTATCCATAGAATTATTATGACCACTGACCACTATTGGAATTTGTAAAGTTTCATTTCTTCTTTCAAGTTCTATAATTTCTGTATTATTAATAATTGAAAACAAGGATTTTTTTTTGTATTTCCAATTCAGTAACACAGACTTTTCCTCTATGCTATGATAACATTTTCTTCTTTTCATTTTTTTTAACAGATCTTCTGGCCCTTCTTTCCTAGTCAGTCTGTGTCCAGACATGTCTATTTTGTATTGCAAAAGAATGTCACTGAGTTCTGCAGAAGTATAAAAATTAAATCTAATGTACTTATGAACAGGGTTTTTATAGACTGAAGCACAAAATGATAAGTTATTATTCACAAATAAAATAAGCACAAATTGGTAAAAGAAAATACTGAGAACTTATTATTTAGAAACAAACATCAAAAGTGAATATAAGATTCTAAATAAAAAGTATGCAAAAGCAGTACTATACAACAAATAGACATACAAGTATACATTTGCAAATAAGAATCAAGTTAAAATGAGGACACTGGGAAATGGTTTGTAAACAAATACACTACCTGAGTGAAGTAAACTGTTAAGTGATTAACAATTAAATCCTAAGGTTAAAAAACACTAATATTTTTCTTGAAATCAGCTAAGTAAGATGTATTCTGAGGAGCAAAACTTTGTTTACCAAAATACTTCCAATGTAGAAACTAAAACCTCCCAAAGAATGTAAGTGGTGGCCTCTATAAAATGAAAAGTAAATGAGACTAAGTTTAGTGAACCCATAAATTCATGCCAGAATCACTGGATCCTAGGAGAAAACTGATATGGGGGTGAATATTCATAGTGTTTGTTTTTTGAGTGTCCAATTGGTGCCACATTTATAAATCACTCAGCAAGCGGTTAACCTAGTGGTCGGGCTCTTAGAAGATAGTTCCACTCTCTGGTGTGTTTTATATTGGCTTGTGTATTTTGTGTTCATTTATTACAATTTTACTGAATGCCTCTTACATTTCAGGTACTGTGTATATAACTGTGAGCAAAATCACACTTGGTTTGTAACCTCATGATTTAGCTTGATAACATTTTTACCCTGGTTTTTTAGGAGATTTCTTTGCAACAAGTGCCTGGATTCATCTCAGTGTTGTAGCTTAAAATCCTTTGCACTGCAGTCTTGGAGATCAGTAACTCTCCTGAATATACTCCACAAAATATTGCTGAAATAAATCATCTTTCCTGAGTAACTCCCTGGGACAAGGTTCTAGCAGAGCTAGTCTCTGTGTTCCCCGTTTCCTAATCTTGCTTGTATCTTCTTACGGCTTGAAAATGTCTCTGAAAGACCCACATGGTAAAGCTTTGATTGCCAACCTTCAGTGCTCTTGGTGAGTGCGGGAATCTTCAAGAGGTGGGGCCAGAGGAAAGGAGGTGGGCCACTGGACATCTGCCCTTGAAGAAGATTTTAGAACCCTGCCCTCTCTCTGTCCCTCTCTGTGCTTCTAGCCACCAAGAGGTAAACCAGGCCTCCTCTACCACACATCCTTGATACTGGGTGTTAGGATACCACAGGCCCTGAGAAAAAAGGCCAGTCAACCACCCACTGAAGTGCCTGAAACTGTGAGCAAAAATACAGTTTTGCTCTTCATAAATTGATTATCTCAGGTATTTTGTCACAGTGATGGGTAGCTAAAACATCCTCAAACCTGCAATTTCCCAAAGAAATGTGTGCTTTCCTTCCTGTTCCTTCAGTAGAAAGTCATCAGGGCATCAAGGGGACACAGTATCCATTTCTGCAGTTCTTGGCCTAATTGTCTTCTTGGTGAATGAATTAGCATATACTGTAGTGTATCTAAAACCCAATTACATTTTAGTTATTCTGTCTAGACACGAACTGAGTTATTTTGAATCCACACATTAATTGGAAACAGAAGGTGAATTCATTTATTTTTGAGTGGTTGTTTTAAATTCTCCAGCTTAACTGTCCTCCACCTCATTTTGGTAAGAAGTGAAGTTTCTTTGTACAGATCCACACTGCTACCTGCAAATGAACTCATAGAGCATTCATTTTACTGACTCTCTATGCACATAACTTGTATTTGAAACTATTCTCTTTTCGCCCCTGCTCTTCTAAATACAATTTATCTTTGATTTGGTGTTCTGGTGTTTCTATGTCTGAAATCTTAACATATGCAGCGGTGCACTGAAAATAAACAAAATGGCTTCTGTTTCAGTTTCAAGGAATGATTTGACGGATAAATTATGCCCAATCAGAAGTGAGTGAAGGTCACTCACTGAAGTGATTTTCAGAGTGGATGGTAAAATACTTTGAAAAAACTTATACCACCCAGTGCTCTGACTTCTATGAATCAATTCAAAATGTGCAAATAATGTGTTCGTAAGACTATTTGATGAAATCCTGAGATATAGCAAATGATTATACTGAAAACTTTCCAAATGCTCGTTATGGGAACTGGGGAAATAAACCATGGTATCTTCACAGAATGGAGTTGGAAGCAAATTTTTTAAAAGTTACAAATGTATACACACATGCATGCATATGCAATATGTAAATATATATACAGAGAGAGAGAGAGACAGGGGGACAGAGAGAGAGAGGCAAAGACAGAGATAGGGGCACAGACAAGAGACAGACACAGACACAGAGAGACAGAAGAGGTAGAGTGAGTTTACTAGAGTTCTCCAGAGAAATGGAACTGATAGAACACACATAGTTCCATGAGAGTATTTTATTAGATAAGCTTATGCAATTGGAGGAGAGTCTCATAATAGTCACCAGCAAGCTGAAGATCCAAAGAAATGGGTAGTTTCTCAGTTCAAGAATCCAGAAACTTAAGAGCAAGAGAAAGAAAAGCCAGTGACGCAGCTTTACCTGAGGCCAAAGACTTGAGAGCTCTTTGGAGGCCGTAGTTCAAGTCTACATTGAAAAACTGAGCAACCTGGAGTCTGCTGTCGATGGTTGACTATAGTAGACATGACACACCCACTTGAATAAGGTCAGGTGTGTGTGAATGTGTGTTTCCTCCTTCAGCTTTTTCATTTCACCCAGGCCTCCAGGCCACATTTAGAGCAGATGTTCCCCACTTAGCTTGAGGACCCACATACCAATCTTCCCTGGAAATACCCTCTTAGACACACACAGAAATACGTTTTTCCAGTTCTCTAGGTATCAGACAAGTTGACAGTCAAAATGACCAGGTAGAGGTGGAGAAAGAAAGAAAAGGAGAGTAAACAAAGTTGAAATGGGCTCATGCAATTGTCAAGTAGCAAGTCTAAAATTTGCAGAACGAACCAATAGGTTGGATTTCCAGGTGCGTGACATGAGTCAAAGAGAGTGCGAAGGCTGAATTCCTTCCTCTTCGAGAAGTGCAATAACTCAGTCTTTCCTCTTATGGCTTTGAACTGCCTGGATCTGACCAGCCAAGAACACGGAAGTGATGTTGGGGATTTCTGTCATATCTGTCATACCAAGAATATATTCATTTTTGTCAAATAAGTATCCCTTAAATATATTTCAAATATTTAAATAGTTTTAGATACATAGAAAATTGTCAGATATAGTAGAAAATAATCTAAAATATCTTCACCCAGTTTTCCACATTGCTATTACCATGATATTTAAACCACAAAAATGAAAAAACTTTAACAGATTATTCAACTGGAATTTACACTTCATTTAAATTTCATTCGTTTTCCCATAATGTCCTTTTTCTATTTCAATATCCTACCAGGGGTACTCTAAATGTAGTTGACATATCTACTTAGTCCTCTCTGCTCTTCAAATACTTCTTCAATTTTCTTTGTTTTCCAAGAAGTATTAATTTTTTTTGTTATTCTTTACAACTTCTGGTTGCATCAATTTTCTTTTCTGCTTCTCTGTATTTTGCTCTGTAAATCTCCACTTCTTAACTTTCTAATACCCTGTCCTTTTATTTTCTTTGTGTTTACACTGGTCTTAAATCCACTTTCTGGAATAGAATTCTAAGCTCACTAACCCTCAATCTTCAAATTTTAATATATATATATATATATATATATTACCTCTGTGATGTATTTGATTAATTTGCTCAGATTTCTAATTTATTCTTTCTTCAACTGCATTGAGTTGATTGGATATAAATATACACAGATGCAACATAACAATAAAAAAGTTATCAGTGGGGAAATAGACATAAGAATAAAGGAGATGGAATAACACTGAGAGTCTGACAGATTTTCTTTGACATCTACAAATGGTCTCATAGGCATAAAGCTACGTAAAAGAAAAAGATGTTATCTGTTATCTAAAAATAAAAAAAAAACAAAATGAGGCAAAGAATTCTAACTGTATATAAATTTGCTGGCTTAAAAGCATTATTTGACAATGGAATTTGGGTTTGTGAGATATATTGTAATGGCAAAAAGAACTACATATAAACAAAGCTGTTAATGGTGGTTAGCATGAATTTTAAATTTGTTAATAACTAAATACTAATTATAAAACCGTAACTAGTATTGTTCATAATAATGTTATTGCTAATATGCTTTAATATTAACATAAAGAGAAAAAAGATAGAGGAACTATGTCATTACTTAAAGGCTTTTTCCAGTTTAATGTTTTAATGCCTGTTATGGATTAAAAACTGGTGATCAACTTAACACCAGCTGAACTAAGTCAGCATGGTGCTGAGTGTAGATGGCCCACCTGAGGAAAGTTGCCAGCATAAAAGGAGCTGCAGAGAGGAAGAGTGGGGCACTGTGGGTTCTCCCAAGGGCTGCTGTTTTGAGTCGTTGGTTCTCCTGGAGGAACTTGTCGTGGCTAGCTCCCCCGACATGAGTTTGGCCGTTATCATCACAGGAGCTGGAATCTTGTTGCTGAAAATGGCTGCGGCTGACTTTGGCGGAGTTTACTCCTTACACTGAGCATCGTTTCCCGGCTCTGGAGGGGAAGACGGGAGGATGTGTGCCATTTAACCTCCAAGTGAAGCTTGCCACGCTGGCTCCTGGTATGTACTTGACTGTTCTCATCAGAGGAGGAGCTTGGGACCTCACTGTCACCAAGGATGGCTATGGTACTTTTCAGGGGAGCCCTGGTTTTTATTTTGAGGGTCTCTTCTTGGCTTCAGTGTAGAACCCTCAGCCTACTAGCACAAAACCTTAACCCCACTGGTACAGCCTTTTTAGCTGCTACCACTGACTTTTGGGCCTTCACAGAGCAAATCCATAAAACAGACTTGCACAAGTCCTTGACATGGGCTCTAGGTCTTCGACTGGACTCATGCAGGACATTGCTGTGGGATTTAGTCCCTTGGATAAATATTCTGGGTCTTCAGTGTTGTGGACAGATTCCCTGCACTTTCTTTTATTTAACTCTGGGTGACCATCATAAAATATTATAAATTCTGTGTCCTGTATGTAATTGTTCTACCTGACTATAAAAATGCATTAAAAAGAAATAAATTAAAAATCAAGTGAAGTAATATCCTTTATCTTAAATTTGAAATATGAAAAGATGTATTTTGTCTCTACAAAAATAAAATTATTTTTATCCTAGCTTCATCTAGTGAAATGATCTCCAAATATAATAAAAAATTAATAGCAATATAGTCACTTTTGGCTTCAAAACTTTTACGTCTACTAAACACTATTGTTCATTCAAACCAATAATGTGAGGTTTATTCTTTATGTACAACATAAAATGTATAAGTAAACATATTACAATGTGTTTACCAAAACACAAGAAAACTTTTAAAGTCTATTGAGTTATATTGCAGAAAGAAATTGGCACCTTTGGTTTTGTTTAATTTTGCTTTTTTATTATGTTTTGTTTTATTTTTATGAATATGATTTCTCACTGACAAAAGAGAGAATGATTACAGCATTAAGGAAAATTTGGCTATAAAGCATTAGAACTTTCACTCTTAAATTTATAATGACACAAAAATAAATCTCACTGATCACTTTAAGAAATTGTTAGGGCTTTATGAAAACTGATAGCAAAAAAAATGAGGAAGGGTGAATTTAAGGATTTATTCTGTGTTTACACCACTGATTAGGCTAATTTAATAATTTATGACTACAAAATTCTTTAAAGAAGAATACCAGAGTTGATTAGAGAAAAAAGAATTGTAGACTTTACAATTTTGCCATTTCCTAATGTTATAATAAATCTAAATAGTGATCATGCATGGCTGTTAACAGTGAGAAATAAACTTACAATGGGTGAATTGAAATGAAAACCCCATACCCACTGGTAAATATTAACATCAAATATTAACAAGAAGTCAAGACATCATGTGACTCTTGAGGTATTAAGTATAAACAAGTATTTATGAAGGAAAAAAAACAAACATGAACCTGATGAACACTTGACATTTACAAAGGGAAGAACATGCTAAATGATACCATGTGGCCCATTCAAAATATGACAACATAACAGGAAAAGGAGCCTGGTTTTTCAAAGAAAAATAAGTGACATGAGAATAAAATTGGTTTCTCAAATAATAAGTGTTGGAAGGGAGGGAGAGGAAGTGGGTGAACATGGATCCAGGAGGAGGAGAAAGAGGAAAGGTGGGAAGGGAGTGAGGGAGGGAGACAGAGAGAGGGAGATGGACAGACAGAGATGGAGACAGAAACAGAGACAGAGACAGAGAAAGAGACAGAGAGAGAATTCCTCTGGTTTGAGTGTATGCCAAGGCTTAATATGCTAAAATTTCATCCTAATGTGAAATATTAAGAGGACAGAAGCAATATGATTACGATGTTTAGAGTAAAGGTCTTTACTTTAGTGATTAGGGTTAGTTCAGATCATTAGGGTTGAGCCCTCATAGTTTGATTATGGTGGTTAGATAAGAAGATGAGACAGGTATATAAATGTGAGCTCCCTTTTCTTATCATGGGGCATTTTACTAGACCTCAGCACTCCTCCAGCAAAAAAGCTATCACACATGCAGTCCGTGCACCCTTTACTTTCAGAATCATGAGCCAAAATAAGTCTCTTTGTGTTGTGAAGTAGCTTTCCAGTGCTTTCATGTTTTAGTAATGAAAAACAGACTTATACGGGAATGGATGGTATAACTAGTGGAATTGAACATGGATTTTTATGTTGGCATTAACAATTTCTTATTTTGCTGAATCCTGGTGCTGTTATTTTTTGAAAGCTTTCTTTTTTCTGGTGCTTACATGAAAAATATTTTTGTCAGCCTATGATTATTAAATTTATGCATTTCTTCCACATATATCTTGGATACTCAATGAATTGGTCATGCATATTATTAGCCCTTATTTAAGTAGATGCAAATTTAGAGTTTCGTATCTTATTCCAAAATCTTCCAGAAAGTGGGAGAATCCAGTCTTCCAGTGATTTGCACCATGGCTGGTGTTTTGCCACCTCAGGCTGCCCACATTTACACATTAGCAAAGTGCAGAAGAGAATTGTGGCATATTAGGGTTCTTTAGGCTCTTTTATTCTTATTTTCTTTTATCAGATTTGCTTAATGTCATCTAATATATTCAGATAAAATACACAGAGTTGTGCACACACACACACACACACACACACACACACCAGGATAGGGCCTGAATCCCTGTCCTCTTTTTAACATCTATTCCCAATTTCAAAGTCTTGTCTTGCACATTTTTAGAACATGCCCTTTAAAGCAAAATCACCCCCAATTTACTTTTGATTTTAACTAACTGTATTTTAACATAATGAAACAGCATTCAGTAATTCCCCCTAATGACTGAGGCATTGAGGAATAAGTTTTGCTAACCTCCTGCAAATTTCAAAACCTGAGGATGCAAAATTCCTTTATGTAAAACTACTTAATATTTGCTCATAATGTGTGCATAACTTTTCATGTATTTTAAATCATCTCTGGATTACTTATAATAGCTAACACATCATTAATGCTGTTTAACTGGTTGTTATACTGTATTATTTAGCAAGTAGTGACAAAAGAAAAAGTCTACATACATTGAGTATAGATGTATTTTTTTAATATTTTCTATTTGTGGTTGTAAGAATCTGTGGACGAGGAACCATCTGATATGGAAGACCAAACATATTTAACATTAAAGTACTTGATAGTTTCCATTAGAGTATAGTGTACCTATGATTTAATGAACAAATCACATTTTACAGGCCATCCTTAAATTCCACATATATTTTGCATGGCTCATTGCCATTTTTATGCCATCATAATCTAAAAGGTTGTATACTCCAACAGTAGTTCTAAGTATTTCCTTACTTGGCAAATGTTTAGATTATTTTCCATATTTTTGTGTTATATAAAAGCTTTGATCTCCATTTATGTTCATAAGCTTTTATGTGAATTGTGAGTGAATTCTTTAGGATTGCTTTCCAGAAGTGGAATTAATGGATCAAAGGGGTTTTAAGGTTCTTGATAACATTGCCAGAAATCTTTCCTGAGTACCATGCCTGCCAGCAAGGCGTATCTTAGCACCTTTGTAGCAGTGAGACGGCTGATCTAAACTTAGGTGGGTTTGACCTCCAACTCTCCAGCACTTTTATTATGAAATGTAACCCTGGTCTTTTATTGTGTGTAGGAAAAGAGGAAAGGAAGGGAGAAGAGACAAGCTTGAGATAGTTCTTCCCATTGGTCTGTGTTGCAGAACTTAGTTTTATGCAGTTGGTTTGTCCAGAAATGGTTCTATTCAATGTTTCCCATAATTTGATGCATGAAGTCACTGAGTTCTGTTCTGCATTTTAATCCTCTTAATCTGTTGGTTGGTTGCAAACAAAAGGATTAAGTATCTAGCACACAGAAAGCAATGATGTGTCTGATGAAGCTTTCTTTAACTGAACAAGAACAGTGTTTTGTTTTTGTTTTTTTGTTTGTTTTGTTTTGTTTTTTGTACCAGAGATTGAACTCACAACCTTATGCTTGCCAGGAATGGACTTATGCCACTGAGCTAAATCCCCAGCCCCTACTGGCTTGCTCTTTCTCCAATCCAAATGCTTCTGTGCATGGCTGTGGTGGTGTCTGCTTCAAGGAAGCCTTGTCCTGGATGCTGGTAAAAATCAAGTTTAGTTGTGAACTGCTATTTTGGGCAGTATTTAAAAGTTTCTCATCAAAGAATTGAAGCAATATGTAAACCAAAGTCCTCTTTCCTTTACAAGCCCAAGTGTTGATTTGGATTTCTTCCTGTCCCTTTCCTATTTCTATCTGGGAAATTGAAACATGATTGGTGTCTTAAAAAAGAGATTTATAAGGCTTAAAACAATGTGATCTGAAATATGACATCATTTAAACTCCCTATCTTCAGCCGGGCTGGTGACTCATGCCTGTAATCCCAGCACTCAGGAGGTTGTGGCAGGAGGATCATTGTGAGTTCAAGACCAGCCTGGGCTGCAAAGTGAGCTCAAGGCCAGCCTGAACTGCATAGTGAGAACCTGTCTCAAAAAGACAAAAAACAAAACAAAAAACAAAAAAACAACTCTCTATCTTCATTGTTCTTTTAGTTTGTTTTCTTTTGTTACTGTTTTTCAATGATTTACAAAGGATTTTTGAACTGGAGTCAGGTTACAAAATATCCATTAAAACTAGTAAATAGTAGTAACAGACTTTGAGGTTTGGGTCACCATACGCATTTATGCATCTAGCAATTCATTCATTCATGACATAACTGTCTGTTTTTCATTATATGCCACTGTGATGCTAGTTTAAAAATTCTCGTAATTCTAATGCCTAAAAATTTCAAACTCAAATGAAATGTCAATCCATTTGTGATTAACTATAATATAAAACCTTTTAGAAGAGCAAACAGTTTTTATTATCATCGTGAAAACATAATGAAACCCAAACAATATAAAAATGTCAATAATATTACAAACCACTATAAACATTTTGGCTATCCATTTACAATATCAATTTTGTGAAACTTGTTGAACAATAGGATTTCATTAGCAGGGCATGATTGTTAAAAATGGATTTTTTTCCCTTTTCTTCTATATTGATTCCACCAACAGAAGAGACCACAAAGATTTTCTTAATGACATATTTGGGAAACTATCACAAAATATCCAGTGCAAGTTTGTTTATTGCAAAGAATCCTGAAGTATTAGAAATTGGTGACCAGAGATGGTGAACGGTTCTGTATCCCTTTGACTTGCTTCTTTTGGCTTGGTTATGTAAATGTCTTGGCTTCATTTTTATGTGTTAGAATGCTGGCTGCTACGTTCTGGTTGTGGTTTACACTCGACAGGTTCATGTATGCCAGGCTTGTTGATGACAAGTAGTGGAACTTTTAAGAGATGGGAGTCTATTCCTGGCCCATTCTCTTCTCTGGCTTCCCATTTTATCATATGATCTCCCTCTCAGATGGGTTCCCATGATGCAACTATCCATTCCCATGGTGCCATCTACCATCTGGTTCTCACCAGACCAGCTGCTGTTGCTACACCCTTGAACCTCCAAAACAGAGAGCTAAGTAAAACTTTTTTTTTCTTTCTAAAGTTATCTAATCTCAGGTATTTTCATTAAAAGATCTTGTAAGTGAAATAAATAAGAATATTTATAAATACCACATTGTATCTCTAGTGTAAAAAGTAGTAAGAACTGTAGGAGTAATAAAACCCAAAATGTGTAATTGCTGTTGTAAAAAAGAGGAAAAGAAAGTGCTTTAAAGGATATAACTGCATGTATGTTTAAGCATGTAGGACTGATAACCATATTACTAAATTCTTGTTGGATCATTGAGCAGAACTGTTTCCAGTCTCATTGTTTGAATGTCCACTTTGTGTGCTTCAATTTTGTGACTTAAACAACTATTTCTAAGAGGACAATGTGTAACTTATCAACTAGTGATTTCTTACTGTTTATTTTTTTTGAAATTCTGTATTTCTAATCTTTTCTTTGTTTTGTTTTTTTTCTCTTTAAACTTTTTAAAAAATCATGAAAAACAAACTAATGCACTAGTTGTCATTTGTTGGCTTTGGAGCCTCAGGAGCATTTCCAACTGTGAAAATTATTCTCTCTGTGAGGCTTAGACCTCTTTTACCAGAGTACCTAATTATCCAGTGGATAACTTCTCGATAATCCTTTCTGATTTTCTTCTTAGGGCTTTGCTATGGACCAACAACTCTAAGGCTGTTCATAGAAATGAAAGACCCTTCCTCCCAATTCCAGAGTTATCTGCGGTGAGGTTTAGACAGATTTGACTGAAGTGAGTCTTACGATGGCCCTGACTATCTTAATCATCACTGTAGCTTCAGATGTTAACAGGATTTGGCACGTGGTAGGTATTCAATCAGTATTTTCAGGCTGAATAATAAGAGAATGCACTCACACTTCTCCCTTCCTCATGCAGAATTCAAAAGTGCACCCAGCATCCCTCTGTGGAGTCCATGGCTTTGACAGGAATTTCCATGGTGACTCAGGCAGGTCGCCAGGGAGAGCAGGTGATTTCAGAGTGTGACAGTCTCCTGAAAACCTCACTTTTATCCATCAAGTTTCTAACAAATGTTTGCAGCTATTTATGAGATAGTTCTAGTTTTGAATTCTTTTCATGGGAAAAATGTTTCTTCCACGTTTCTATGATGAATAAAAATCAAAATCTCCATATCATGAACATTTCCAGGCACATGTCCTTTCATCAGTCCTTGCGAAAAACAAGCTCTTTGTTGACTTTGAGTTTTTACCTTTGCATTTTCTTCTATTTAGAATATTTCCCTAGCTTTTTTTCCTGCTGGACTCCTGTTCACACGGATCTCCCTCAAATATAATTTCTTCCAAGAAAGTTAGTACTTGATCTGGTATCCACTGGATTCATATTCCAATCACTACTTAGCTCTTTACTCTGTATTTTAATAGAAATTACCCACATAATGTTTCTCATTTGCTACTGGCTCTACAGTGCATAACTCATGTAAGACATATAGCAGAAAACTACAACCAGTTGTTACATGGTCTATTAAATGGGTCCGTTTAAGAAATAGGGCATGTTACCTTTCTTATGCCTTCTACCTTTAGATTTCTTCACATCCTAATAAACTAAGCAGTATTTATTTATTTTTTTTAACTTAAAGGAAGCCTCCTGTGGCAGCGTCTGAGTAACAGAGCTGATGGACTTTCTATGAAAGGCCCCAAGGTAGTGATTCCTGATAATCCAAAGTAGCCGGCTTACTTATAGGCTGAGAATTTGAGAGGAACATGAATTGCTGCCCATTTTACCAAATCTGAGAAACATGATTGGTGAAAAATTGCTCCCATTCAGAATGCTGCACCGATCAGCAAGATTTACTAACCACTGTCTGAAGTCTGGAGTAGAAATTCCTACAAACAATAACAGGTTGATAATGAAATACTGCCCTGGATTGCACATCGTAAAGTAGTTTTGTCCATTTCTTCCTAAAGGGTGGAACGCCCTCAGGGTCTGGACTGGCATCTTTCTCCCAAGCCTTTTTTTTTTAAATTTTTCTGTAGAAGTTGCTTGTGATGCTAACTTGGTACGGTGCAGAAAGTATGACTACTTCTCATTTTCCCTGGGCCTTCAGGACATGTCTTTTACTATTCTCTTCCTCTCATCTTCTTCCCTCATACATGACTTTTAAAATGAGATAGCATGACTGGGATAAAGCCTCGTGAAAAGCAAAATCTGAAATCAATCCTTCAGGTCAGTTCAACAACAACACCTGTGGTTCAAAAATGACTTCGCCAGATAGCTCACCACTGTGGGAGAGACCACCTCCTCTGCTTCCTCTCCCTTCCCACGGCTATCTGAACACTAGGCAGGTGGAATGAGTTTGCATAATGTCAATGATACTGCTTTTCTGTGCAATTGCTAACTCAAGTGCTAAGCCAGGATGACTCGGTTTCCCCCACACGTAATAGATAACAGGTAATTCACAGACATCAGAAATATAGATTATCACCAGTCATCTCCTTCAGTTCTTTTTGAACCTTCTGCTTCTTTTGATACATGGAAGACTTGTAATCTATGAATAGTGAGATGCATTATGTCTCAGAAGACTGTATGAGATGGAGAGAGGAGCACTGACTTTGTGCAACTGAAATGTGATTCTGTCTCTCCATCATTATAAAATTTCTGCTAGCCCAACAGAGGAAGGATTAAGAGTCATGTAGTCTGGTTTTGAAACTTTGATTCTGGCCCTTATCTACTGGGGTGACTTTATTTTTTGGTACATAATTTCCATGGCTTAAAAATAAAAATTATACACAAAAAATCTCTTCATAAAAATGACATTACCAGTGAAATACTATTTCAAACTCTTCCTTGGGTCTTAGTCTCCTAATCTATTAACAGGGAATGTTGATTGGTTATGACTTTCCACATCCTATCTGTAAGTAAAGGTCACTTTCTTATCCTTCAGGATCATGTTAGGACATAAACATGTGCCACATGCTTAGATATATCTATACAAAAAGTAGTTACAGGCTTCATCAAGTGGTTTTAGAATTCTGAGACTAGAAATAAAGACACAGTGTTTCAAACTGTTAAAATGATCCCATCATGAAACCAAGTTGATAAAACTATAAATTAAATTGGAACTTCCTCTAAATTGAGAAAAAGGCATATGACTCAGGGATATATTTCTGCAAAGCTTAGAAATTGATCATGTTGGAGACACAGTGAAAGGGCAGTAGGCATGCAAAGTTTCATGGGAATGAGGCTGTCTTACCACAAAGAAGTTTGTATCTGACCAGACAAACTACAAGACAGCATCAGCGGACTGGAAGGATGGTCAACTGAAAATGTTAAAACTGTAGTAAAGGGATACAAGAATAAAAGCATAAGCAGGACAGAAAAGAAAAAATACACAGAACAGATGGAAATGATCTGAATATGTGTGTTTTAAAGTCTCAGAATGGAAGGAAAGAAACAATGGACAAGTTCTCATTGGAAGAGATGGTTACCTGTGAGGTTTCAAAGTTATCAAACTCATAAACATGCACACTGTAGACTGATGAACATCAGGCAAGATAAAAACAAGAGAAACACACCAAGCTATATCAGACTTTTGAATACCAGCATCAAAGATAATTTAGTCATTAGCAGCAAACCATAAGAAACATTTTAATATCATTTACAGCAGAATAAACTCAAATATCTACAAGTAAATCTAACAAAATATGGGCACAATATTTCACTGAAATTTGAGAAATTTCATGAAAGATTAAAAAGACTTACAGAGATAAATCATTCATCGGTATTAGAAGAATTAGTGTCAAGATTTCGATTCTTCCCAAATGAATTTCTAGAATTAATATAATTTCAACCAAAATCCCAGATTGTGTATGTGTAATTGACAAGGTGACTTAAAAGGTATGTAAATATATAAATGACATAGACTACATAGACAATTTTAAAGAAGAAACCAAAGGTAGTATTTTTATATTATTAAATTTCAATATATGCTACAATTATTAACAGGGATGTATTGGTGTAAGTAAAGACAAGTATCACGATGAAACAGAGCATCTGGAGACAAACTTGCCCTATTTAGTTATGTCCCTTACAATAGATGTGCTGATACAGTTTTGTACATGAATAATTGCCTTTTCAATAAATGAGTTGAAACAATTACATACTCCTATGGGAAGAATAATGAAATTGAACCCTACAATATCCAGTAGAGAAATTCAATACTCAGCTTTTTGAGATAAATTATAGATCTGAATATTGAAGAAAACATAAAAGACTCTCGTTGTGTCATGATTAGTAAATCTTAATCATAAGAGAAGCATCGATTGTAAATAATTGATTAACTTCAGTTAAAAAATATTAATGTGTGATTATCAGAAGACATTATCATAAATATGAATAGGTGTTCTATACACTAGGCTAAGATTTTTATGCACATATATTCCAGAAAAGAATTAAATAAAGCATAAATGAGAAACTAAAAACCATAATGAAAAGAAAATAAATCATAAGGAAAAGACAAAATGCTCTATTAAAAAATAGAAAAATAATTTAGCAGGCAGTTAACAAAAGAAGGTATTTAAATGGTCATTAAGTGTATATGGATGATATCGGATCGTTACTCATTAAGGGAATGTAAATCAAAACTACAGTGAAGAAAAAAAAAAACACTGTTGAAAATGGATCTGAAGAAACTGAAAGTTTGTTTAGTGGTACTGAGGACTGAACCCAGAGTTTTGCTCATACTAGGCAAATGCTCTACCACCAAACTGCACAACCTGACCTTTATAATTTCTTTTTAATTTGACACAGAGTCTCACCATATGGCCCAAGGCTGGCCTTGAACTTCAGTGCTCTTGCATCAACCTTCATCTTTGCTTGGGACCATACATGAAACAAGTATACACCTTACCAAAGACAATGACCAAGGGAAGGAAGGATGTCTTTAGTAGTAGTCCTAAAATGAGAGAATTTAAAAAATTAATTCAGTATCACTACAGAGTGAATCCATTAAAATCAAAATATTATAGCTTCAGATCTTTCCCAAATAGCTAACTTTAACTGGTGAACAGAAGCATCTGTTGATTTATAGTATGACACGCAATACTATTGTGTGGAGATACTATAAGCAGCCAGTCTTAATATTTCATGCAAAACTAAAAAATTTCATTAAGCTTTGTGGAATTAACCCTGATTTGGCAATCAGTATATTCATAATATAAGCTTTACTCTGATATTCGTACCAAATGCATGATCTTCACTACTTACACCTTTAAGCCTAGGACTGCTCTCTTTTAAAACACAGAAACAATTTTCAATATTTTTCTAAATAGAAGAACTATTTTTCCAATTTTTATGGTAAATATAAATTGGAAACCGGTCTGCGGGATGCATACGCAGCATGATGCCCTAAGGATTGCCCTTTGGTCTCCAGTTTTGTCCTTCGTGCTTTCCTGAGACCCACAGGAGATAGCAGAAAACCAGTGGGAATAGATAATGCCCAGCTCTGGTGTCCTAAGATGAAAGGGAAATTTCAAAAGCATTGCCAAGATAGGCTTGCCTATCACTTTGAATTTTAGTCAGTAATTCTGTTTCAGCCACTATGCTCAGAAGAGGCAATGTTATTCCTTTTCATGTTCGTAGAGATCCCCAGTTGAAGTCTGCAGCTACCTTGTGGTTTGCAGGGGAGGCTACACAGAAACAGAAAGCCTGTAACACAAGATGGAAATTGGCGTTAGAAGGCTGCCAGCACCCTAACCTTCCACTTTGTTGTACCCCTTGCTCGAAACTTCACTGTATCACTTCCTCAGGATGCTTCTGATGCCCAATCACAGCTCTATCAATGGGTGCGTATTCCCTCTCAAGGGCTTAATTAATGATCTGCTATGAGGAAGTTGCTAACAATATTGACTCTGAAGCCAGTACAATAGGTACAGTGGAAGGAACTTCAGAACTAGGCATTTTGAACCTTGGCTTTGCTACATGGTCTTGGCAGTGAGTGCATTTCTCAGAGACACTTTAATCACTAGCAACATGTGAATAATAAACCCTTGTAGTATGGCACATGGAATAAAGTTAGTATATGTGAAGTACATGCATGCCATCCACAATACATCTTGATCAAAGACAGAGTATTTGACAACAGTCCACTAAAATTATAATGAAGCTGAAAAGTTCCTATCGCCTACTGACATCATAGCCATCTCAACATTGCAATGCAATGTGTTGCTCCTAGGTTTTTGGTGATGCTGAAGTAAACAAACCCACCACACTGCCAGCCATTTAAAATCTAGTACATCAGTTATGCATAGCACATACTACAGTGGCACCTTGGTTCACAAACTTAATTCTTTCCAGGATTCTGGTTGCAAACTGAATTGGATGAAAACCTAATCAAATTCAATGGTTAGGTTCAGTGTTGACATTATGGAGAATTTTGATTTGGTTCTCATTTAATTTATTTGCAATGAGAATCATGGGAAATATTTAATTATTCACGAACCAAGGCACCACTTTACTTGACAATGATAACAAACAACTGTGTCATTGCTTTAGTAATTACCCCCCCTTTTTTTTTTGAGCTGGAAATCAAACTCATGACCTCATGCTTTCCAAGCAGGCGTTGTACTGCTGAGCTATATCCTTGGCTTAGTAATTACTTTTTGTGCTCATTTAAAAAAAAACACTCTTTACACTTCTTAAAAAAACATTTATTGTAAAATAGGGTGTTGTGTTATTCCAGGAGCACCCCATACATCTTGCACCAAGGGGTCATGTGGAGTGATTGGCCTGGACCACCTAGGCTTATGTGAGTACAGTGTATGATGTTCACACAATGATGAAATCATCTTATATGCATCTCTCAAAACTTATTCCCATTGTTCAGTGATCCATGACTATACTCTATATCTTATCCAGCAAAGCATGCATTTAAATAATGATAGCTACCCATAGATTAAATGTACCTATATTAACTTGTGTAGCTAGGTCAACTTTTCCTTTCCAGGGTATTTATATATTAGAGAATTTTGGACCTTCACAGCTGTAGTTTTCTTATAGTATGGTAAAATAGTTCTATGGGTGGGGAAGTTTGCTAATAGGACTCCTAACCTTAGGACACTTGCTTTTACTTCTAGAGATGGTTAAGCGAGGGTAACTTTTATGATGCTGGTTTGTCATTAGGCAGATTCCCAAAAAGCTCCTGTGGAAAGCACTGTTTTGGTGCTGAGCTTCACCAGACAGCCCACCTTCGTAAAATCCCCTATAATCTTTGTCTTTTGCTCCATTTGTAATATTTCAGGAATATAGAAACATAGACTATTCTCACCTGTAAAACTCTTCTGCAGGGATTTTTGAAACCAATTGCAAATTCCTGTTTCTTAGAACCCAGGGAAGTAAAAGTGATCCAGTGGAGGTTATGTTTTCCTGACTTCATCTTTTTTCTGACACTAAAGTGGATGAAAGGAAGCAGTGCTTTCTTAAGGTATTTTACTGATCAACAAGTATATATTCGGCAACTGTGAATTAATCTTCACTGTCAACTTGATTGCCTTGAGAGTCTCCTTGGGGATTAGTAAAGTACAATTCTGGCTGAGAGTGTAACTGGTAGGGTCATGGGGGTGTGACCTTGGGGACTACATCTATTCCCTATTCCTCTCTGGTGTTCCTCCCTTGAGGTCTGTTTTCTGGCTGCCAAGTAGTGAGCAACTTTTCTTTGCCATGACCTCCCATGTGCTATTCTTGCCTTAGACTCAGTCCATCATGGACTGAAACCTCTGAAACTGCCAGCCAAATAAACCCTACTTTAAATTTTGAATGACAGTTATTTTGTTCCAGTAAAAGAAAATCTGATCAATATAATAGCTAATAAACAAATATGCTGTAAGGATGCATATCACTCACCTAGCAAATCATGATCCTTGATGAAGAATGGGTGAATAGACAAAAAGTTGGTAAATACACATTGTGGAATATATTCATTCCAAAAAGAAATGAAATCCTGTCATTTGCAGTAAAAAGGATAATAGTGTAGAGCATTAAGAGAAATAAACCAGAATCACAAAATAAGTACTGAATGGTCTCTTTACATGTAGATTTTTTTAAGCCTCACTGAATATAGATGAGTGATTGCTAGAGGTCAGGAGGTTGGGTGTGAAAATAGAAAAAAGGAGTCTAGATTTGATCAGTACACTCTATATGTGTCAAAATACCTTACTGGACTCCATTAATCTGTGTAACTAATACATATTAATCAAAAATAAAATGAAAAATATATACCCCTAAACAAAAGAAGGAGAAGTAAAATTCTTCAAGGAGAATTGGGTCTCCTAAGCGTACACTGAAGGCAAAATATCTGCAAGGATGAGTAATTAAGAGTCATGTGGAGAGCTGAAAATCTAAGCTAAAGAACAAGGTGCATTCAGCACTATTGATTAAAAGCCTGCAGCTATATCAGAGCAATCAAGGTAAACTCTGAGAGCTCAGGAAGTATGGGCAATGTCAAAGACGACAGAAATGTGTAGCAAGGGAGAGATGCAGCATTCATTAAGAACCTACAGCAGAGCAGTTGTTTGCACATTCTTGATCTCAGAACAGTCCCTTTTTAGGAGGAGGAATCTGAGGATCAATGAGTCTAAATGACTTGCCTGAAGCAAGCAGAGTTATGCTAGCATTTTAAGTCAAATCTGTCTACTTATAACGGTCATGAATTTTCATTGATATCTTCTTCATGCATTCATGTGCTCCTTCATTCATTCAGTCAACCATGTCTTACAACAGAGTTAGCCTGGCAAATTTGGTGGGCCCCCTCTGTTCACTGTCTGGCAGGAGAGAGAGAGTCAAAATAAAATAAACTAACAGAAATAATTATTAATTGTGGCAAGTCCTATAAGGGAATCAAATAATATGATGAAATAAAGAATAAAGTTGCTTTGAGTAGATTGTTTAGGGGCATATATTTTTCATTTTGTTTTTAATTAGTATGTATATATTATACTTATTAATCGAGTCCAGTAATTTGACAGACAAATGGATCAAATGTGTCCTGTTAGAGAAGGTGAGGTCAACGTGGAAAGCTGTAGGTGAAAATGAACTAGTTAAACAAAGGCTGGGAATAAGAACATCATTATGTCATTGTACTACACACAGGCAAATCAAAGGCATGCAGGTCAAAACTCTGCAATGTGCCATGAAGTAGGTAGCTTGGGAGCATTGACAAAAGATTGTAGAAAGCAATCCAGGTGTCTTGATAAAAAGCTATGCCAAATTCTTTCTTTTCTTCCTTCCATTTTTCCTCCTTTAATTTATTCTTCCCTCCTTTCCTCTCTTCTTGCCTCTTTTCTTCTTCTCTTTTTCCTCCCTTCCTTTTACTTTCTTCCTTTCAGTTTATCGTGGTATGTTGAAAAAATAAAAAGAATGCTAAAGCCATTTTATCTCAATTGCATGAGTGCACTGGAATGCATTCATAACATATTCACAAAAATAGTGAAAGCTGGGACCTAGCAACATTTTTCTGAAAATAAATTGATCAAGCATCCATATTAAAACATACTGATTGTGGGAGCTAAAGATGGCTGACCAGTGAGCAAGAAAATACAAAGCCTCTGGGAGAAACAAGTCATATGCCAGAATAAAACATCCTGGGGAGATCCAGACAGAAGGAGATGGATCCTTTTGACACGGAAGAAATTAAAATGTAAAAAACACATCAAACACACAGTCTCAGGGCTACAACTGGAACAGCTAAAATTACCAGACATGGCATTTTTCACTGTGACTCATCAAGTTTGTGCTGGCCTGAATTTGCAAATTTGTGTTGGCTGGCAGAGCCACCCAAACTCTTTCTCGCCACCACTCACAGAAGCTACAGCTGCGCTGAAGTCAGGGGTTGGTGAGACCAATGGAGAGCGGAGCTGGTGAAGGGACCTTCATTAATCCATGTTCAATGTTGGGAATGAGACCCCGCCCATGTGAAGGGTGTGACCAAATTGGTGACATGTTGGAATCGGGCAGGAGGAGCCTAACTGGGAGTGACAGTGACTTCAGTTGGTTGCTCTCTCCCCAGAGCAGATTCATGGGATTTGCTTGGACTGGGTCACGCCCCTGCCCAAGACCCAATGAGCCATCCCAAATCTATTCCCTGCACCTAGCATGCACTAACCTGGTGAAGGCCCCTGAAGTTTGCCTGGCCCATTGGGGAGAGGCTGGCATACACAGCACCTACTTGCACCTCAGTAACAAGAGTGGGCAGGAGAGGGTTGAGGTCCCTTGCCAGCATGCTTCGGAGGAACCATGGCCAACAGGGAAGGGGGCTAGGACCTCCACTTTACATCTGTGTGGAGGAGGCCAGAACCATGACAGGAGAGAGAGGCAAGAGGAGGCCCCCAGCCCAGAACCCTGAGAGCACTGATCCAGGAGAAGGAAAAACAAGGGAGATTGAGGGTGGCAAACATGCAACATCAGGCATAGCTTCAATAGACATTAAGAGATATATTCAGACCTTGTAGACGAGCTCATAACTGAAATATTAAATCAGGTAAAGCAAGATATGAGTAGAGTAATAAAAGAAATGCTGAGCATCTCTCAGGAAGATATAGAAGGAAGAAGGGAGGAACACAAAAAAAGGAGAGAAACATTCAATAAAGAATATAAAGAAAATATAGAATACATGAAGCATATTCAAAGAGACTACCAGGAAATTAAAAACTCCATTGAAAGCTGGCAAAACTCCTTAAAAGAAACTTAGGATAGACTATCAAATCTTGAAGACAGGTTTGCAATGTGTGATCATGAAAGGAAAAATCTCTTAAAAATAACAAGGAAATAGGCAGTAATAATTCAAAGGCTAGAAGATGACAAGAGAATCTACAATTTAAGAGTAAGAAGTGTGAACAAAGAAGCAGGAATACAAACAGGAGAATTACAAAGGCTGTTAATGGAAATAATTAAGGAAAACTTCCCAAGCATGGGAAAAGAAAATGACATTTGGTTATGTGAGGCCTACCAAACTCCAGCCACCTACAACCAAAAGAGAGCTACACCCGGACATATAATAATCAAGATACCAGAAATTCAATATAAAAACAGAATATTAAAAGCCATCAGAGAAAAGAAACAGATTACCTATAAAGGTAAGCCCATCAAGATCACAGCAGACTTCTCGACACAGATCATCAGATCAAGAACTTGGAGAAAAGTATTCCAAGCCCTGAAAGAAAATAACCTCCAGCCCAGGGGATGTACCTGCAAAGCTGTCACTAGAAATTAATAGAGAAACAAGATGATTCCATGACAAAGAGGAATTGGGGGAATTTGTGACCACCAATGCAACACTACAGAGAATACTGAAGGGCATTCTAGAGAGAGAAAAAAATACCAGGATTTTAGGAAAAGTGGCAGAAAGGCCTCAATGAGTGGGACAGGCAGTAGAATGAAGGAGAAAAGTAGACAAACAAAGGCAGAAAAATAGCATAGCAGAAATGAGGCAGAGAAGGATGGCTAGGAATCTCTAACATAGATGGCCTTGATATACTATATTGTAAATAGTGTACCAGGATTTAAAACCCACATTACTCACACCACCCTGCTTAGATGTATTATATTCTGTTCCAGTCATTCTACCTGTACTAGATTTGAGGGCACAGACAGTAATCCCGAAAATAACAGGATACAGTATGGTAATCATCCTTAATTTCCTATTAACTTAATCTAAAGCTCTGCATAATTTACAGTTTTACCATGACTGATCATAATCAAATCTGGTTTGTTGGATTGCTGTTTTATATTGATAGATTTTATTCAAAGCTGTTATGATTGATAGTATCAAGTCTGAGAGTATAGGCAACTACACTGAAGATGACAAGATTCACTAAAATATCCACTCTAGTTTGATTATTACCTGCCTTTGAAGTTTTATACTGTCTACAATGTTTTATTTTTACTAATATTGTTATGTGCTGCTATATTCAGTTATAATGCTATATTCAATTATGCCTGCTGATATAGACAATTCTATTGAAGACAATAAGAAACAACACAATAATCATTGTAGATCACCTTGTACTGTGGGTTTTATATGACTTTTTTGTTTCATGTTTTAATAGGAATTTGTTTTGTTTTGTCTTGGTATGTTTTGGTTTTCCCTCTAATACAGAAAGAATAGAAATACATGTAGAGACTCATGAATGCATAGCTGTTTACAGTCTCACTGTTTGAATATCTACTTTGTATGCTTTAATTTTGTAACTTGAACAACTATTTCTAAGAGGAAAATATGTAATTTATCAACTAGTGATTTCTTAATGTTTATCTTTTTTGTGATATTCTGTATTATCTCTACCCTTTTTTTTCTCTTTAAATAAAAAAAAACCATACTGATTGGTTGTGAATATGGAGAAAAGTATTCTGAAGGATAGATGTGGCTGAAGCTTCAGCCATATTTTGATTACCATTTTCATCTAAGAGTTGGACAGAAGCATGTAGCTATGTTCAAATCTTTACTATTACAAAAACAAAATTCAAAATGCCTTGTAATTGTCAGCCCCCAAAATATGGATAAGTTTAAAAATGTAAGAAATCTTATGTGTACATTAAAGGTGATTGATCTTCTGAATGAAGATGTGAGGAGACTGACTCAGAGGTGATTCCTCCTGTGAATTCTAGGAGTCAGAGCTGGCAGAAGGAGAGCAACTTTGCTGAAGATTATTAAACGAAGGTCTGTGTGATAGCACCACAGAGCATTCTGCAGTCTGCAGTGGAAGCCTAATCCACTGTGCTGGGTTCTAAGGTTCTAAGAATCACTTTTAGGAGGAAGGCAAAGCAGACATAATTGGTCAAGAGGAGAACACAGCTGGCCCCAGTCATTTAATTATATTTATGCCTTTTCTCTTTAGTGCCTCTGCCTCTTCTAACTATAACATTTTGCCTTCTGCATTTTGCATGGAAAAATTGAACTGGAAAATTTCTAATTGCTGCTAATAATGGAAGGATGAGAGAAAGGATCTGGTTAACTTGCTTCTCCTTGTACCCATCACATAGATGTGCTCAGAGTAAACTTGTTTGAAAATGAATTCCATAAAGAATGACTAAAGTGAGTGGGTAAATTTAAGCTGGACTAAAGGGCCACAGCAGTGTCCTAGAAGTGTCTGGTAAACCGTCATGGGAAACCAAGGATAATGTAGCACAGGAATTAATCCAGATGTTCATTTATAATCATTAATTAGAATTTAGGGGCCTGATTAGGGCACAAAATTAGGAGGAATTTTCTGTTATCTGACCAGTTTGTCCTTGCACCCAAACAACACAATGGTGTGGCAGGGGCATAAGGAATGCAAACAACTAGAAATTTCATGAATGTGAATTTGAGATGTATATGTAGTCTTGCATCAATGGGAAGCTGAGCTAAATTGTATCTAAAATCATGTTAACTAAAAGAAACCTTGGGTCTCTAGCACCAGGGAGAAAAATGGAAGAAGCTTTGGCTTTGCTATGCCATTGAAGCAACTCAAATCCTGGAGATGGTACTAGAGGACAGCTCAGGACTGAAAGGAGCTCAATTCACCTTGAAGTTCATTTCTAATCTCTCATGGCGCTAGTCCACAAGCACACAGAAACAGAAATAAAAGAATGGATGACAGGGAGGGTCTCATTTATGAAATCAGGAGCCCAACATTCTGTTGAGCAAATGCCCTAATTATTAATTAATAAGACAATTTCCCTAAGAGACATTATTTACCAGATTGGCTGTGTTAATGAGGATGCTTTGCATTCAATTTCATGCACTGCAGTGAGTACTTTTACTCTGAAGAGGACAAACCTCAGTATAATAAAAGCTCCTATTAGTAGCAAACTTCTGGTGAGTAATTCCTAATTCCTGTAAGGGAATATGCACCACAAATCATCCTCTAGGTGAAGGAGAAATTTTCAAGTGTGCATTTAACATGAGACATCCCTCATCAAATGCTCCAGAGACTGTATTCTCATCTTCTAAAGAGTTACATGATCCACAAAGCAGATCACGCCACTGGAGACACAACCTGAACTGACCCCAGCTGGTTACTGTTTTGTTTACATAGAAACTGGTTATTTGGGCACTTCCAAAACATTTCAATTGAGTAAAATCAGCTAGTGGAGCCATCGTTTGCATTTAACTGTCCAAACATCTAGTTCTACCCTGACGCATCACTTTTGAACCCTTCTCCTTCTAATTAGTAGGCAAGTCACTCATACGTGATGTCAGTCTCTTGTCCTATGTCCGTACTAAACCGTTGTGATGCACAAGCTTTAGAAACCCAGCCATCTCATTTGGCTATCGTTACTACCTTGATGAAACCGTGTTCCCTACATTGTGATTCAAAATCAGTACATTGAAAAGCTGGTTTTGAAGTTCTCGTGTTTCTCCCTTCAATATTTCCCTACCTTTGGCACAAATATTCCTTCACCACCACAACAAGCATTGCCCATTTCCTTTCTCAATTTCACAACCCAGAAGTTAAGATTATGTTTTTGTTTTAACACGTAATTTTTATTTTTTTTTCTCCCTGTTACAAGCCTAATTAGTACTTAAAATCTCATTTTTACTTCCCCTTATCCTAAGTGGACATCAGTTACAGCACTGGAATAAGCATGCTTCTTACCACTTCCCCGGACAACCAATGAGTACCTGACACAGCAGAGAGGAGAGGCAACACTCTATAAAGCACATGGGCTGCAGTTTCAGTTGCATTTGGGTTCAGATTCTAGCTTTTCTGCATATGTTCTGCAAGAAGACGAGCAAGTCACTTGGCATCTTGAAGGAGCCACATCCTCACACACAAAAACAGGATGATAACAGGCTTGATTTGAACAGTCAATGCAGCCAGTACATGAGTTCCTGAATAAAAAGCATGGAGCATACTGTCTGATACATAGTAAGTACTCAGTAATTTCCAGCTATTGGTATTATTTTGATTAATAATAACACCATTACTTATACTGCTAGCAGTGGTGTAGACAGCCTGACTATTTCTTACAGTATTGGCATTGGGGTTGGGATGAACTAGAGATTCTGTGATAGTGTCTGTACCCTTCTTTCCACTGCAATGTCAACAACATAGGTAATATTTCATCCTTACCTGGATCACAGCCCTCTAACAGAGCTGCCACCCTCAAACTCTTCCGACTTCCCATCAAGTTCATTGTTTTCAACACGAATGCAAATGTCTTCTTTGTAGACCCATCTGTTATTTAACGCTTCCACTTCTGTTGGCTTCTGAGAGCTCAACAAATAATGCACTTTCCCTGACCATAATATTTGTGCCTCTCCAAAGCTGTGCTTCAGAACACTCTTGGCCTCCCAACTGCTAGCATAAGAGGAAAGAAGCAATTTAAAGATGCAGTCTAGTGGTGGTTCATAATAAAAAGCCACAAGCCAGATAGGTACCTAACTGGGATTAAGGGGTAAGATATGACTGTCACGGGGCAGGACGTATGAAGAAAGCAGTGTTTCCATCATCAAAACTTCACTTCCCAAAAGATAAAAATACTAATGAGAAAGAGATCTCCCAAACTGTGATATAAATCAACAAATAATGTAGACAAATATCATGACATTAAAAAAAGAATATGCTGTATCAGCATCCATCACAGAGGTTTTGAAATTTGCTAACAAAAAGAGGTTGATACCCTTAACCGCCTTGCGTCATAGATCAGTTGCTCTACTCTTACGTCACAAGGCTTCCTTTTCTTGATGGCTGCAAACATGTGTCAGAAGGGACAGATTATGTGTATGAACTTTTAAAAATCTAAGGTAATGATGGACTGTGTTAGCAGTGCCTGATGGCACAAGTCTATAATTTCAGCACCTTGGGAAGCTGATGCAAGATCATAAAGTTCAGCCTAGCCCAGGCAATTTAGTGGTTTAGCAATAAACAGTGAAGACTCTCCTAAGTCTAGAGTCAAAAGGATGACTTTTGTGGGGTAATAGTCTTCTCTCAGATGATGCCTGCAATTTGTGGGCTTCTGTGATCTCCCAGTCTCTTACATTTATCACGATTGTATTCATTCATTCCATTTGGCGAGCTGTCTACCTGGTCACTGGCTTCAGTAAGAAGTAAAATCATGTAGACACCAAGAGGGAGGTTACAGGAAAGTAGGAATAGGGACAGTCCACTCTTTCTTGAGGATCACCTTTCCTGTCAACTTCATATGCCACATGTTAGAGGCCCTGGAGGGTCTGCTGCTGTCTTTTACCCTCATCTATCCTACTTCAAGTTCTCTGTTGCATTCTTTCCCCACCTGAAGGCATCTGTCTACTGTTTGCCTACAGGACAAGCTGGTTATTTGTAATGGTTCATCTCCATTCTCTGCAAACTCCTTAAGAGGGCATGACTCTCCCCAAGTTCCTCACCTTCTAAACTTTAATAATTCTTAGACAATCTGATGATTCCAATTCTTTCTGCTCTATCCCTGAAACTGTTAAGTTTAGTAATCAGGAAAGAAGCCAAAAGCCTCGTTCCCAAGTCACAGAAGTATTTGGAACAAGAAATGGGAGAGTTATGGGTTGCTGTAGGCACTGATTTGATCTTTGTGATGTGCACCCTGTATTTAGTATTCACCAGCCCTAACCAAGCTGCTATCTGCTCCTCTTCCCCTTGAAGTGTTCTGAGTCTCTGCACCCATTCAGAGCATTACTGTCAATAAAGGAATTTTTTCTGATATACCAATTCTTTGCAGTAGTGTTTGTTAACTCAAAATTCATAGGGACTTGGTCTTTTTCCATGTCTACTTTATCTCTGAGTCTGAAATACAGAAATTTTCCATCACTTCAGCCTCAAGAACTAAATTTTCTGTGGCTTGGGGCACAATGCTTCAGTTGTTGAATTTCCCTTGTGAAATAAAATTCTTTTCCTCATTTCTCATTTCTCCTAGCTTTTTTTCTGCCTCTCCCATCTCCAAAGAATAAAGCTGTCTCACTCCTAACAATCTCTTCTAGCACCAACCCTAATACACACGGCACTTTGTATGTGGTCAGTGCTTCCACAATTCATGAAACACAGTTTTCTTGAAACCTTATAAAATTTGCATTGTCACTGTTGAAAAAAAGTTTGATTCTGTTAAAATTATCTGAGCTTGTTGTATAGTTAATTAAGAAATAGTCTATCTTTTAATACAGTAAGATACTTTTGAAGAGAAATCTCTTGACTTCCCAGAAGGAAATGAAATTGTCCAAATTATTACCAAAATGAACATGTGTGCAACTCCCTCAAGGAAATGACTATGTGATTGGCCCCTAATTTTCCTGGGGTGAAAATGAAGTTGGATTTCCCTGATCTTCTCTGTAACACTAGTAAAGGGTGTTGAAGGAATTGAACACCATCATTGTCCCTCGATGGTTTCATTAGGAGTTTGTATTCAAATACTGTACATTCAGACATATAATTATGCTGCTCTTGGGCTTGTATTCCTACTTTGTCTGACATATAAACAGTATATTGTGATTTCTTTGTGCTTTTTTTCTTTCTCTATTTAATATAAATTCAGTATAGTCTAATTAGGTCAAAGGTCACTGGAGTTATAAATATCATGGGTTGCTATCATTTTGTAATCTCAATATCAAGGTTTCGATCCACATTTGTGCCTGCCACCCTTACCCCTGCAATTTTGACTCATTAGCTGGGCTCCTGTTGTAGAAATTTCCTCAGCTGAGTGAGGATATTTAAAATCTAACACAAAGTTGCATGGCTGAGTTGTAGTCATTTCTTTTGTTGAAACACATTTCTGTCTTCTAGCACTGGAAATGCTGACTGGAGAAGGCCATTGCCAAGTTTTTCAGTCTTGTTCAGTTTACTTTCTGATGCTGATTTGATGGTTGCATGTATAATATCAGCATTCAGCTTCACTGTAGCCCTTGGAACAGAAGATTGTAGGTAAAACCCAGAATGTTACCTGGACATAATACCTGTTACAATCTCTTTCAGAAGCACATCTCATTACTTGGTCAAGAGACCAGTGAGAAGTCCCACATCATTTTTGTCTTATATAACCTCAGCACTCACTCACTTGCAGATGAGAAACAACCAGCCTCTTGGGGTCACCTAAACATGGCACAGTCTGTGTGCTATCACTTCATCCAAATCCAGCATCCTAGCATTCTCCCATGTACCATGGGAGAGATTGCTGAACTTCCTTTCCTTAGATATCTCAAGATATATAAGATAGCATCACTGAGATATCTAAGATAGCATCACAAGAGAAGATAGCATCACTGAAGATGAGAGGTAGCCGGGGGATGAATGTACAGAGAAAGAGTCCTAAGAGTGATAAACTCTTCTTTCCTCCAGGCAACTGGTTTCCTTCTATCTTTTTAAATCATCTCTCGCAACAGAAAGGACTCTAAGCAAACAGTGATTCTTCAGATGGTGTCCTCTCCACTTGGCCAATTGGTGTGCTGCCCTCAAGTGAATCTGTTGAGAGTTTCCCATGTATTAAGTGTTATACAAGATCTTACTTCTCTAGACAGCCCTTCCTGGTGATATCATTTTGTTATGTTCATAAGAACTTACCATACCAATCTAATTTTGATTCTGAGGACACAAAGCAATCTCCCCCCACTGGAATTATCTATAAAGGTAGCATGGTATTTTCCAGAACCAAATGGCTCCTCTCCTGCCTACTCCTACTAAGTTAGTTCAATTATACCTTGAGGGCCTATTCCTCCTCTTCTCCAAATAGTCTACAGACAGTGATCCACCCCAGAAACAATGGCAGATACGCTGAAAATGGTTTTATATAGTAAGATTCAGCACCCCTTTGTAGAGACTCATAAATGACAGCTGCCAAGGAAGGATACATAGATCCTGAGTGACTGAATAGAAAACAGTATGAGCACAAGTTAAACCTCCATCTAGAAGGGAAAGTTGACAAGGACCAAAAAAACTTCCTCTCTGCAGATACTCCTCCCCCATCTCCAACAATGCCCTGGAGAGGCATCAACCACCATCATACTCTCAAAATATCCATGTTGAAATGATGTTCACCTGCGACCTACAGCATGTATCTAGCTGCTACTGCCAACCAATTCTTCTTCCATAGACACCCAAAAGTACAACAGTATGGACAACTGAAACTTACTTGCACCCACACAGAAAAGCAAAGTCAGTCTTGAATACTTTCTGTGGTGATGGATGCCCTCAAATAAAGTCCAAGTCTTATCTCAATGAGATGGAAGGAGATAGACAGAAGTAGCCCAAACTTTTCTGCTGAGCATGGAGATGGAGGAATATACCATGAATTATAGGTTAGTTTCCTGTTGTAGTTAGTCACACTAATGTTATATAGATATAAGGGAATACCATAGGAAGCCACTAATTCAAGTGAATCCATCTCAATCCATTTAGTACCCAAAGCATAAAGAGATAGCATGTAAGGCTGACAGAGGCAGGACAACAACTCTACTTCATACTTAGCTCTCAACTCCAAGGAATCGAGTCTTCTAGAGCCTGGTATATTGGTGCTCCTTTCCTATTTCCCAGGTTGTGAGGAGTTTATTCCCTGGGTTGTATTTTGAATGAGACGTAGAATCAGATTATTCTTTTTTGATTAAAATGAAACTGAGCCATCAGAATTATATTTATATCCCAGTTTAGCTCATGGCTGTAAATCTTATCATTCCCTGTAATAAGAGTGGGAGTATCTTTGTGAAGACTGCTGAGAAGATAGAGATTGTCTTACTTGAACAAGGAGAGATAAAATCCTTCCTTCCTTGTTTTTGTTCTTTTGGACCCTCAGAAGATGAGATGATGCCTGCTGTATCTATTCAATGTCTTCTAGAATCACTCTCATAGACAAAGTCAGAAATCAGATTTTATCAGCTCTCTTGACCTTCCTTTGCTAAGTCAAGATGACACAGAAAATTAGCACCAATTGCAATAGGTTCCCCTCTCTAATAAGATAATATTTGAGCAAAGTGAGGAACAGAGAAGAAGCTAATCAGGCAGCTCTCAGGAAGCAGCACTGTTTTTTCAAAAGAATCAGAAGGTTGGAACAAAATTCGAGTGAAATAAAAAGAGAAGTGTGATTGTTAATTCCGATATGTCAACTTTGTTGGATTAAGAAATGCCTTCCAATTAGTAAAGTACACTCTTACGTGTGTTGTACTGGCCATGGAAGTGTGGCCTTGAGTTCTACATTTGGTCCAGCATCTACTTCTCTCTGGCAATCTCCTTGTGTTCTGCTTCCTGGCCAGTATAAACTAAACAGTTTTGTTCTAACACATTCTTGTGCCATGATGTCTCTGCCTTGGTGCTAGACATCTTTGACTGAAATAGTGTGCAAATTAACCTTGTCTCCCTCCTTTAACTTTCAGGTGTTACGTACCTAGTGATGGGAAAGCTAACTAACACAGTAAGAAATGATTCAAAAATACAGAATCAAGGAGATCCCACGGGATCATTGAAATCATGGAAGATCTTTAGATTTTATTATGACTGATGTAGGCACCTACAATTATAAGAAGAAAAGTGATTTTGGCTTCAGTCATAAGAATAACTGAAAGAAAGTCTAAGGGAAGAGTTGAAATCTACATTTTGGATACCTCGTCCTGTTCCTTCATGTACCAGATGATCCCAGCATGCCTATTAAGTCCAGTTTTCAGAGTCAGATGATTCTTCGGGTCAGTAGAGCTGACTTCTTATATCTCATTCTTTTCTCTTTGTTCGTGTAGGTGAGGTGAGCTCTACGGATGAGTTCTGCATTGCTTAGACCCTTGGGTCAGTCAGACAAAACCCTGACCTTTCTGTCATTCCCATCAAAGATTTGTGCCTAGGAGGTGAAACACAAAGAATGTTCACTATGGAGGGATCTGCTCTTGCATGTCATGTAGAACTTACTCTACATATGAGTTTCTTTTATGTTCCCAAAATGAAACCACTCATATCAATGGAGCTCTAAGGCCTGAGACTCCTTTAGCTTCCCTGAGACTCACTGGTACCAACCTCGCTACGTGAATGACACCATTGTGAAAATCCAGCATAGCACTTCATAATCTGTAAGTATTAATTTAAAAGAAACTTCATAAGTAAAAGGAGACTAAACCTAACACATCCATTTATACATCTATCCTTTCCTCCCAAGTGTTTATTAAATACTCACTCTTGTAACAGTGGACTGTTCTAGCAGTGAGAATGCAGCTAAGAACAGTAAAACCAAGAAAAGAGGAACAGTAAACAAACACACAAGCAGCAAGAAAACTCCAGATGATATCATGAAAGATTCTAAAGAAGACTTCAAGTCCTTATGACATTGAGTAGGGCAGAGACAGAGCCAGTATGAGGGGAACCATCTGGCTCAGCCTTTTGAAATAATGATGTATGGGCTCAACCTGGAAGGTGAAGCAAAAAAGTTATTCCAAGATCTTCAGTGATTAAAATTCATATAGTTACACTCAGCTGAGGCAGTTAACTTTCCCAGAGACATGAATTCTGTGGATGGACATACTCAGGCTGATGGAACCATAACTAGTAATTAGAATAACAAAAATACCCAGCCAGTTCTTTTTTGAGCAAGGCCAAGAAGAAAAGTAGGATTTGTGACAGCTTTAAGATGGCAATCTTTGAATTGTCCTCAGGAGCTGCCAGCTTCCAAAGGGTCTGAGCTGACAGGCAGTGACTCATTGCATTCACCTAGCTCCTGTACCTCTGCACTCCTTAAATACCAGCTACTACAGGCATTCGTTGCTCTGACAAATCACAGGCGTCACCAGTGCATCAGAAGTGGACTGTGACAGTGGACAGGTCAGTTCTGACATATGGGGGGAGTTCCTAGGAACTCCTATTCCTTCTCAGATCTTTTCAGCTGAGTTGGTA
Source organism: Hydrochoerus hydrochaeris (assembly GCA_004027455.1). NCBI lineage: Eukaryota > Metazoa > Chordata > Mammalia > Rodentia > Hydrochaeridae > Hydrochoerus > Hydrochoerus hydrochaeris. The sequence goes on along the minus strand of PVLA01000912.1, from coordinate 341,890 downwards.
TTTTAGAAAGTATAGAAGAGAAGAAATCTTAATGTTTATTCATGTTATGCAGACATTGTGCATTTTTCATGTGGGACTTTTCCTGGTAACAAAAAATTAACATTTTGCTTAAATGCCAACAATGCAATAACAGCAAAACACATGCTTAATTTATCTGTTTACACCCTATAAGGTGTGTGTGTGGGGGTGTGAGTACACGCGCATGCGTGCATGTGTTGATTAACGTTCAACCATGCGAGACAGAAAGTCCTATGAACAGGGGCAATCTACCTCCTTGCCTTTTCAATCTTAACAAGTTAAATTACTCTCAATGATGCAGGACCATATTGAAGATTAGAAGCTTTACTACAAGGTACGTAAGGGATCCAGGCTACTGGGTAGTTGGAGAGAAATAATCTGCTTATTGCCTTGTTTCCTTTGGTTCTCAAATTTTACTATATTCCTTGTAATTCAGATCTACAAATCTCCCCAAAGTCTCATGTGTCTCAGGGTGTGGCTCTTGGAAGGGGATTGGATTATGAAGATGATGTAATCATCAGTGGATCAGACCATTGATGAGTTCATGGCTAAATGTGCTATTTAGTAGTGTGGCTCTGTTATAAAAGCTGAGTCACTGAGTTGTGCCTTTCTCTTCCTGGTTCCTCCACTTTTTTTTTCCAGTTTCCTAGCTGCCATGTGGACAGAAGCTTTCCTCTTCCATGCCTATCCACCATGTTGTTCCTGCCTTGGAGCCAGCCGCTCATGAACTGAATCACCAAAGTGGTGAGCAAAATTAAACTTCTCATTTAAACTGTGTGTATCAGGTATCATGTCTCAGTGATGGAATAGCGAACTAATACAGTCACATGCTTGGTGTCATTTGTCATCCTGAAGTAACTTTAGCAATGTAATCATGACATCCCATTCTCTACCCAATCCCATTCTCCATTCAAATTCTTCTAATCTGCTCTAGTTTTGGAATTGTGTGCAAAATTTTCCTAGCTTTTTATTAATGGCTGAAGATCTTGAGAGAAAATTCTGTGAATAAATAAATATGATTTTGAAAGAAATAATGTACTATGTATTTTCTCATGGGTTTGCTTTAGAGTCCAAAGTTAGCAGATTTCCAAGTAAGTGGCAAATCAGGTTGAGATAAAATGATATGTTCAACTGACCTACAGAGATTATTAAATAGTGATGATGATGATGATGACACTTTTACTGACTTTTCAGGGTATTAAACCTTCAGTGGCAGCCTAGTAGATGTACATAACACTGGACCTGACACTGTACTTTAATATTAATGAAAGAACATCAGACTGCAAGTCATCAAAGTCAGTCTTAGTCCTTAGTTTGTCACTAAATGCTTATGTGGTGCCCTGACTGTTACTTAGCTTTCCTTTGCCAAATAAATCAATCCTGAAACAGGTCAGATCAATTTCCCTCACAAAGTTGCTTTGAGAATGAACTAGTAATGAATGTGTAAGTTTTTAAAAAATAAAAGTACCATATGCATAAATATGTGTTTGCTGTTAATTATTTTTTTCAGTCTCTGTCCTAGTTTCTCCCATGGTGATGACTATAGAATCCAGATTAAGGATGGCAGCAGCCAAGCCAAAACCAGAAATCAAAATCAGTTAAATCAACAACAACAAAAAAACCCCTAGAAATAATCAGAAAAAATACTTCTTGTAAGCAAAGTGATTATTTGATTGTGAATAGTATAAAACTTGACATAATTGTGCCATTTTTGAATAATACTTTAGAAGATTTCAACTTACTTAAAATGCTACTGATTAGCACATTGGACTAGAAATTATGATCACTAGGTCTTTATATTGGCCTTTTTAAAAAAATCAACTATTTGTCCTTGGCAGTTCACTTTTCTGTGGATCTGATTTTTCTAGAGGATGATTAAGGTGTTGTGTCATCATCTCTTAAATCTTCCTGGTCTTGCAACTTTTAGGATGTAAAATAACAGGGAAAACAAGACTGTCTTTGTCTAGAACATGAGGTTGTCTTCTGCAGAGAGCCTGAGAATAATTCTGAGCACCAGAGAAGAGCATGATTTACACATTGCTCTGCTCGTGGAACAAGAAATATCATCCACTGATTATGAGATGCTGGAAGGGAGATCCTGGGTTCCGTGTTTCCAAATAGTAATATTTGACAGTCCATCAGCTTTTATCACTAAGCATTATCACTAAACATCGCAACCAAGCTTTTATGACTCTTTGTTCCATATTCTGGTGATCACTGATCAATTAGGAGCATAACAAGTAAAATGTGGACAGGCCCATATATCCTCGGTCGGTCCTGCAGAACAGTTGACATAATCGCATCCCTCTTGTGAGGGGAGTGTCTATTGGTGGGTTCTCTACTTTTGGAATCGTGCTATTCCCTAGAAACTTTCACAATTGCTTCATTTTGGACCATCTACTAGCCATGTACTGTCTAATGCCTTAACCAGGTCTGTAACATCTTTTCTTCTCAGGCTTTTAACCTTCTTGTATAGGGTTTTTAATTATGCAGGAGAAAGTAAATGCAATCAAGGTTAAGTTACCTAATTGATGTAGTATTTTACAAGTGATAAAATGAGTAGCAACTAATATGTTGTTGAGTGCTAAGGAAGAATGATGCCAGCAGGTGTTCACTAATTGAAAAGAGTCTCTAACTCTGTGCTGTGATCTCTAAGTTGAATTTCCAGTACCAATGAAGATCTCAGATGCCCTAGGTTATATCAAACACAGGAAGAAGGTTTGCCTCAAGGCCTCTCAGCTCCATGGTGCTACTGAAAGAGCACAAACATGGAAGAAGACATGGCCTTCAAAGGCCAAGATGATAAAATATCAGGGGAGAGCTGCAACCACCCTAAGTCTCTGTCTGCTGAGTGGTACATGGCTGGGTTAGGCACCTGTAGATACTTGCTATTTTAGTCCTCAATCAGAGACATGGTTGTACACTATAGGAATTCAGAGTTGCTGGAAATATTATTCAAATTTAAGCAAGACATTTTATTCAGTCTCATTAGGCCTTAATGTGTCCGTCAGAATAATGAAGGCATTGTTTTAGGAAAGTAGAAATTATACTCTTGCTGACACTGGTGCTGTACCTACAAGCCAGTTCCAGCATACTTCTTGTAGTTGCCACCTGAGTGAGGTATCTAGAATATATTAACCTATGAAACTGAATGTAAAAAATAAATATATAATCATCTAAGTTGTGCTAGGTGGCTAGTCTGAAGTTTTCAACTAGATAGATGGTATCTATGGTGGATATTACAATAGACAGCTGGCTCAACTCTCCTTCCAAATACTGTACTTTTCTGTTTCCCATCCCTTGTACTGAGAGAAAGCCATGTAACTAATTTTGGAGATACATCAACACAAATGACACCTGTCACTGAAGCAAAGTTTAGTGTGTCTGTATAGGTCTCTGGATGACTGCATTGAACAGAGACTTTGACAATCCAAAATCAATAAAGCATGGTAACAAATATAACTTATTAAGGGGTGAGAAATGTGATCTATAGCAAAATCTAAACTACACTGAAGACAATTGATAAAGATCTTTCTAGATCTTGAAGAATATGAACCTAAATAAATGATCTGAGATATCACAGTGGGAATTGGAAAAGTACTATTAATCCATGAACAAAAAATCTTTCCTGAAACAGTTCTGCTTTCAGATGGGACCTGAGGCCCAGTATCTAAACTTATATTATTTTCCTCTATTCATTGGCTACAACTTTCTTCACCTTTCCTGGCAGTCAGACTCTGTCCCATGAAGGCCATGGATTTTTACTATCTAATGAGCACTGATATTATATGTCCTCTGCTTTTCACTCTAGGAAACATTTTCAAGGTAGATCAGACTGTATTAGTAGTAATCCTGATGAGTGTTACATATAAAATATCCACAGGTTGATGAACTGAGTAGATCTAGTTTTAAGTGTAGATGAGAGAGGCAGTTATTTATGCTTTAATTTTGAGAGATGTTAAAATTGTCCTTGAAACCAAATATCTTCCCAATAAATGTATACCTCAGCATGAGTTTCTAGCATTAGAAATTAAATTTATTTGACCAGATAAGCATCACACCAGAAAATATAAATTCTCAACAGAGATGACATGAGTCTGTTTTTCCAGCTACTCAGGAAGCTGAGACAAGAGCACTGCTTGAACTCAGCAGTTTGAGACCAACCTTGGCAACTCAATGAGAGTTCATCTCAATCAATCAATTGATCAATCAATTATTCTGAAAAGTACATGAATCAATTATTTATCAGTCATTCTCCTTATTCTTAGGATTGATGATACTTGAGAGAATTTCTTCATGAAATTGGCATGAGAGCAAAGTACTGAAGAAGTAGAAAAGAAAAATGAGTGTGGTGAGAAAGGGGCTCACTTGGGAGCAAGAACATGGCCTGAGAAAATGATGTGCAAATCTCTCAACAGTTCATGAAATAGTAAAAGAAGGTACAATCGTTACTAACATTTTACAGACCACTGATGCTTTTACAATGATTCTTCCTCATTTACATGAGAAAATGAGTGGAATTCAGAGATGCTCAGTATCTTTCCTTAGCGAACTCAGCTAGTTAAGGAGCTTTTTAGACCTTAAGTAGTGATGACTGATTTAAATCCAGGGTATTTGTGGTGGTGATGGTGGCATTTATTTCAAATAAATGTGTTTTTTCTTTTGGTTTGTTCCACCTCTAAAATGTAGAGGCAGTTTTTTTTTTCACCAGATTTAGTTTTACCCAGAAATCATAGACCATAATCTCTCAGGAAGGAAAATCAGAAGCAATATGTCTCAATGTGACAGAGATTAAGTTATGGTTAAATTATAGTCCAGACTGACTGGCTCCTCACTCTTGTCTGAGGATAGGAGAAAGATCCAAGAGTTACCAGAGAAAAGACTGAATTATATATAATGTTGATCGTGCAGCCATCTATGCACCCCACTCATGTGTTTGATTGTTGTCAGGCAGCAAATATCTTTGGCCTTCCCACTATGCTAGAACTTTTTCTGTGTACAGAAGTAGAAGAAACAAGTTCTGACCTTCTGGAGTTTATAGTGTATAAGGAGAGAAAAAATTACAAATATATCAAAAAGACTGACTTTATGGCAAGTATTGTGAAAGAGAAAATAGTATCAACCTGTTTTATCTACGAAACCTTCCAACACATAGGTAGAGTAAGACAGATGTGTTAAAGATGTATTGAAGTAAGATAAAGTGGTGAGCAAAGTAGTAAAGAACTGGATCACTATAAGAGACACGAGTGTTTCTTTAGTTGAGTTAGACTCATGTCATCTTGCCCATCTGGGAGTTTCAAGTTTGAAGTGTGATATTTACGTGATCAACAATATTAAGTTATAATGGTAGATTAAGTTATCTACTCATGGAGAACTACGAGACATGGTCATTAACCTCACTGGATCATCTGAACTATACTTTATCAAGCTCCAGAAAACCCCACAGATCAAAGGATCTCTGATGTTCAAATGAAACATCATAGATCAAAGGTGTGTTTCAAATAAAGCATACCTGGTCTCAATGATAAACACTGGAGTCCTGTAGCAGGAATTTTAAGCTCTGGCTGCTGAGCACCAGAAAGAATGAGACAAAGGCAACAACAACAAATGCCACAGACTGTGTACATTAGGGAACAGTGATCGACTCTGCCTGTGTGAACAAGCTAGATAAGGAGGGAAAATGTGAGTAACATTCTGTTAGAAAAAGTTACAAATGGTCAGTTACAGAGGATCAAAATATGGAGGATATTAGTCAAATTTCTCAACCCTGGAACAAAATACCACCATTCAGATATTCATGGAGGAGAGATTTAGTTTGGCTCACAACCTCTGGGAATTCAGACCATGATCAATTTGTCTCCAAGAGAGGAACATACTGGTGGAAAGCTGAGGTGAAGCAAACATGCTTAGTTCACAGCAGCAGGAAGAAAGGTAGAGTAACAGTGCCAAAGAAGAGGGCACAAAGGACCACACAGACCCCCCTAACACCATAGCTCCATTATCCACCCAGTCCTATCCGGGAAAGTGCTCTACCTATCCCCTAGAAGTAGATCTCCAAGACAATCAGGTGCTGATCCACCCTAACCACCACATGAGGCAATAAATACCAAATGTGTGCTCTGCAATGTTCTCCTATTCCCTATGTAATGATATGCCAAGTTCAAATGCAGAGTGTAGGCCTACAGTGGCTCAGGTATTATTTGATTGTTAGGCCACATTAAGTTTCCACTGATATCCAAAAATATGAAATAGCACTGCCCTTATCAAAGCAAGATCATACACTTTTCCAGCAAAATAATACTGAAAAGCTCATCACATCTTCTTTATTTTTCAATCCCAAGCCCCATGCACAGGCAGCAGCTTTCCATTTAGGCAGCAGTGAGGAGATTTCTCTAGGATTCCCCATGCTGACATTACCTGATATTGGGAGTTACACCTTCTCAGTGGATCATGAAGAGCATCCCAAATAAAGATTTGAAAACCAGAAGACATGCAAGGAGTGTTAGAATATGGGATATGAGACAGTTCCCATACTCAGACATAAGCATTCAGATCCAAGCTTGGCTAATTATTATGAGAGACTTGGTCAGTTACTAAAACACTGTAGCAGTCAGGATCTAACTGGCATTCAAACATCACAGGAGTATTTAAGCAAAAAAAAATTTAATTCCAGATACGCACAGCTGAGAAGAAGGATTAGAAGTCTCAGAGGATAATCAGCAATGCAGACAGCAAGCTCTGCTCTATGAACAGAGGGAACAAAGGGAGAGATGACAGCTTAAAGACTGGAAGCACCTTCCAGAATCTGACACATGGCGGGTCTGTGTGATATTTGGTGAAACCAAAACCAAAACCACAAGACAGAAGGATCCTGGCCTTTTTCTACCTCCGTCTCCAACTTCTCCTCAGTGCCTACAAATGCCAAACCAGGCCAGAATCTACAGTCACAGAAGCCTAGAAAGCATAAGCCCAGGGATCAGTTGCCTGTAATATAAAGCTTGGCCCAATATGGGCAGCTCATTTTAAGGTCAATGCTATTAGTCGCTGCTAACAATCATTGAAAATGTAACCAGTAGTGTGTTGGTAGATTTTTAACAACTGGATCCTTTGGGGAGAAGTTCTTTCGGTAATATGAATAATCCCATTATAGATAATTGCAAGTTATTAATACAAAGGCATTGAAAATAGCTCTGTGAACACAGGTACATGCACATGTGTGTAAGCTGACTCTAGTAAAACACAGAAATTAGGCATATGAAGAAAGAAGTGAATGTAGAGTATCCATAGTTGAAATTATAGAGAAATGAGTTTTTGGATCTGTTTAACAATAACTTTTCAGATTAGGACTCTACTTAATTTGGGTATGCAAGTTCCTCACTGCCAGGGAATGATCAACTAAGTATCATTACAGGTATTACTTACTGGTTATTATTTACAGGTATTTTGTAGGCAATCTGTATTGTGTAGGTAATAAACCATAATGATTTGCATGCCCTCTAGAGGCATGAATCCCAAATCTCCCACCTTATCCTAGAGTGAAGTTATAATCCTTGGCCATTATGAAATCTTTTGTTTGTCAATGGTGCTCAGGTATTTTGTAGGCAATCTGTATTGTGTAGGTAATAAACCATAATGATTTGCATGCCCTCTAGAGGCATGAATCCCAAATCTCCCACCTTATCCTAGAGTGAAGTTATAATCCTTGGCCATTATGAAATCTTTTGTTTGTCAATGGTGCTATATCTTTAATACCTGAGATCTCAGTAAGAATTATATTCAGCTAATTTTGATGCACATGATATCTCCATGATATTTTAATGCTTCCTTTTTTTTTCTGTCTTTTGTATCTTTCAGGCTGTCTCTTCCCACCTCCCTCATTCTACTTGTCATCTTGTCAAGGAACAAAGAAAGGACAAACCGGCAGAGTTCCTCATAGTTTCTGATGTACATCATGCTGCTGTTATGATTTGCTGATTTCTGTGATTATGCAAAAGTACTACAGTCAACACTGGACCAGTTCATTCTCTTATGGAGCTCTCTATAGACTCTTGAGTTACTATTGCTTTCATCAGTGTAGGACGCAATCTCTTGAGCACACATCGATTGTTGTACTTTAATGTGGCATTGGCAGGTAGGGAAACATACTACAGAGAAGGCTTCCTGTAGTGTTGGCTTTTACCCATAGAGATTTAACTTATAACAAACTAAAAATATTTAGAAAAAAAATGGCATCTATTGAATATGTGCCTAATTTTTTCTTGTTATTATATCCAAAACAATATAACAAATATTTATGCAGCATTTAAATTGTGTTAGACGTTATACAAGAAGATATGCTTAGGTTGTGTGAAACTACACCATTTTTCACAAGGGACTTGAGCATCTATAGGTTTTTAGTCTCCATGGGGAGACCCTGGAACTAATTCTCAATGGAGCAGCTATGTGATCATGCTAAAAACGCAAATATTTTAATGTTTATTTAGATTTTTATGAGTAAAATAGCCTTGACAAAATAGGCCTTCTTAATTTTCCCATCTACCTACCTATAAAATGTTTAAATTAGTCAAATGTTGGTCGATTTATTCATTTTCACTTTATTTTATTTTATTTGGTACCAAGAATCAAACTCTCAACCTCACACTTGCCAGGCAGGTGCTGTGCCACTGAGCTACATCCCCAGGCCTCTCATTTTCACTTTAAAAAATACTGAAGAATACATGCAAGGACCAGTGTATGTAATAAGGAGCAGAAAACAACTCTTGTTGCTATGATGCTTTTAAGATGTTCCTACTCTAGGAGAATGGAAGATAAGTAGGAGAGACCATCATATCCAATAATTATCAGTGTCAATCAAGGTTAAGCCTGAGGTGTTCTAGGGATAATATAGTAAATCTATCAGGGAGATTGCTCACAAGAAAAAACAACTATATAAAGGTCTGGAATGGATGTAAAGAATTGCAACCAAGGAAAGAAAGAATAATATAGGCAAAGTCAATAGATTATATAAAAATATGGAATTAGAAAGAATTAAAGAATTCTATGTCTCACAAGGTCCTGTATTTACCTTCCTACCTCAAACAACCCCAAAGACTGGAACTGAGAAATTCAAGTTTCCAAATCATTGGATCTCAATCAGCAGAGGGCAAAAACCCCTGAGAAACAGCCCCGGCTTATGACATGGAAAGGATGTCATCAAAGTAATGAAGCAAAATGCAGACAGAAGTATAATATGGATTAAAAAAACAGAGATAAATCTAGAGCAAATGGCATGAGTAAATTCAATAGAAGAGTCTAACTCCAAGGAGACACCAGGAGAAGAGATGTTAGAGAAATACAGACAGCTTTTCTTAAATATGCAGCAAGTTACTTTTTAGTATAGGTGCTGGAGAAACTAGTTAGTCAGGAGAAAACAAAATAGAACAAAACAAAACAAAACAGAACATCCCTCCATACAAAACAAACAACAGAAACAACAAAAAAATGAATAGAAAACTGTTTTGAATATATCTGTCCATTTATTTTTCTAGGTTCCATACCTCTGAAATTAATCAACTATGCATCAAAAATATTAAAAATAAATTGCATCTGTGCTGCATATATACAGACTTTTCCTTTGACAATGCAGTATAACAAATATTTACATAATTTATATTATTATATGTGTTTGAAATAATTTAGGGATTATTTACAGGAAGATGTGTTGAGTTATATATAAATACAGCTTGTCTTGACTACTTTTCTCTCATTGAAGAGATGAAGCTCGAGGAGAAAAGATTTAGCTTTTGTAGAGCTTTGAGTCTATCATTGGCTGTCTCCAAAGCAGAGTGGAGTATGCTGGAAGGTCTTAACAGAGAAGAATAGTTCTGGTAACCAGGAGGTTTCAAAAGCAACAAGGGACTTTAAAAGCATCTTGCTGGGCCTTTTATTTTTATGTACTTATGCCTAGTAGCACTCATACCCTTAAACTTAGTGCCCTGGAGCCTTGCATTGTGCAATGAATCAATTCTAATGTCACATACTCTAGATCCAGCTACCTTGGAAAAAGCCCCATATGCAAATACATGAGGCTGTGGGAGGGCATCGAAACACAAACCATAACACTACCTCTGTTTATACGATGGATTAGAGATTTCCTATCGTTTAGTGTCCCCTGAAATGGGATGAGTGCTGTGAGGTTCTGGATCCAGTGTGCTGGGGATACTGAGGGATAATGATACATGAGGGAATCGTGTCCAGCATTCACCCAGGGTGAGAAATTTTACTGGTTCACAAAAGCCAAATGGAAAAGAATAATTTTTCCTGGGGCATTTATTAGAATACACATTATCCACTATATTCAGTAGTGGAAAATAATTAGCTCTACAATAAATCCCACTACAATCGCTCATAACAGATGATAAAAATAATATCTTAAAAGGTAAAACTGTCTAGGTAACTTTACTACATTCCAAAAGAAAAGTTTAAAAAAATTATAGAAACATAGAACACATCCAAAACCCATTTTACAAAATTCAAAGTATCATGCATCCAATAAAATAGTAACCAAGTACAATTCAGAAAAACATTACCCATTAGGAAGAAAAATCAATCAATTGAATCTGATGCAGAACAGGCACAATTTTTAGGGTTACAGAAATGTACTTAGATAGCTGTAGCCCATATGATCTAAGTTTCTAAAATTTAAAATGGAAATGAAAAATAGTTTTATAAAGGATCCAAATCAAACTCCTTGTATGAAAACTAAATTGAATAAAAATATTATGGATAATATTAGTGACAGACACAAGATAAGATTTCATAGAAGAGATTATTGGAATCCAGGAAAAAATGTAAAATATATATATATATATATATATATATATATATATATATATATAATTTCTCTCTAGTCACAGAGATAAAAGGAAGAATGTTTGAATGAAATCAGTGAAAACTTCAAAAATGGTAACTACACATGTACTTTTAAATAATGAAATATTTTAAGAGAAAACTGAAGGATTAAATAAAAATTACAAGGTAGTGGGGGACTTAAATGTGTGTGTGTGTGTGTGTGTGTGTGTGTGCGTGCTTAAAATGTTTGAAAATAATGCTTCAATTTCAGGAAGGAAAAAATTGAGACAAAGTTTATGAAGCTATTTTGCTGTGCATTAGGTGGCATAATACCACTGAAAAGTAGATAGTTATAAATTGAAGTTACATATCAACCCTAAAGTAATAGTTAAAATAAAAGTATTATAGCTAATGAATGAACCAAAGAAGTAAAAATTATTATGAAAAAGCCAGTATCAAAGGTCAAAAATAGAACAAGGAACATGTGGGATAAGTGGCATAAAAGTTGCAAAATGATAAAATTTAAATCTAATTTTATCAATAATAAGATTATGCTTTAGTAAAGCAAGCTCCTCAAATAAAAGGCAGGAATTATCTAAATTTATTAAAAAGAATGAATTTTAAAACATTTGTTCCTTAGAAATGTTCTGTAGAACATTAAAAAATCATTTTAAATATAAACTTACAAATAAACAAAAGGATGAAAAAGATATATAATTCTACTCTAAGAAAAGTAGAACTTTTACAATAATAACACTTATAAAGCATTTCATAGAAAAGAAATGACCACAGACCATAAAGGTCAGTAATTTAGTAATTATAAAGATTATCAATTCATCAAGAGGACATAACTATCCTAAATATTTTTAGAACATGATGGAAAAAATAGGCATATCTACTGCTACCATGAGAAATTTCAACACCTCTCAACAATTAGTAGAACAATTGACAGAAAACTCAGTAAGCTTATTAAACATTCAAATAACACCATCAACTAATTAATCAAATCAACATTTGTAGAATACTTTATAAACAGCAAAATATGTTTTTGAAATAAACACAGTGAATAAACACAGAACATACTCTGTGCTATAAAATAAGTCCCGATACCTTTAAGAGAATTTAACTTGCAATAACAATGGAATTTCTTGAGACACAATTGACAAAACTTTCTGGGAATTCTTAAAATATATTGAAATTAAATAAAATACTTCTGAATAACTTTTGGTTTAAAATAGCAAAATAAAAAGTAGAATATTTTCATCTGAATAAAACTAAAACACAGTACTACTTGGAGAAAATTTCTGACTTCATCAGGAAAAAAAAAGAATTTCAAGCCATCATAAATAAATATTTCCAGAAAAGCAAGATATTTTTAAAAAATTAAAAATTCATTATTGTAATATGCTATATTAATGAATTAGAAAAGAAAAGTAAATGGTCATCTCTGTAAACCTAGAAGAAAAAGCATTTGAGCAAAATCAACAAATTTCTAATATTAAAAAGTTTAAACATAAAACACCTCTTAGAAGGAAATTGTCTTAGTCTGATCATGGAAATTTATAAACAAACAGGACCTACAACTAACAGACTGAATTGTTTCTCCTGAGATCAAATACAAGTTAAGACTGTCCTTCCCCTTTCTCTGCAGCATTTTATTAGAGGTAATAATAGTAATAATCAATAACCAAGAAAAAGAACTGAATGTGTCAAGATGGGAAAGTAAGAAATATATTGTTTCACTCAGAGAATGAGTGTTCTTTTCAGGAGGCAAAGAAGGAAGACTCAGAATATTCAGCCAAAGGCCTGGATCCCACAGCAATGTGGAATTTGCATGAGTCCAAATGAAAACCGAGAGACCAAGACAATGCCTCCCACAAATCCAACTAGAGGTCTAGAGCCCATGAGAAGGACTCATACCAGTCTGTTCTATGGATCCGTGGTGGGAAGGCCCAAAAATCAGTGGTGGAAGCTAGAAAGTCTATGCCAGTGGTGTGAAGGAGCTGTACTGGTAGGTTGAGGGTTCTACACTGGAGCTGAGAAGTCAAGCTCAAAATAAGAACCAGGGCTGCCCTGAAAAGTACCACAGCCATCCTCAGATACATGGAGGTCCCAAGCTAAAACAGTTGAGTACATGCCAGAAAGCCAGCATGACAAGTTTATTCTGGAAATTAAATGGCACACATCTTCCCCTCCAGAGCCAGAAAGTGATGCTCAATGTAAGGACCAGAGCTCCCCAAAGTGAACCACAGCCACTCTCACCAACAAAGTCCCAAGCTCCTCTGATGACAATGGTTGAACTCACACTGGGGAAGCTAGTCATGATGACCTCTCCCTGGAGAACCAACGGCTCAAACAGCAACACTTAGAGAAACCCACAACACCTCGCTTCTCCAAGTCTCTATTTATGCTTTCCTCAGGTGGAACATCTACACTCAGCACCATGCTGATTTAATTCAGCTGGTGTTGACCACCAGTTTTTTAATCCACAACAGTGATAAAGAAGTATAAAGAGTACCATATTAAGAATTCTAACTACTCAATGAGAGAAATAACAATGAAAAAAACAGACAAGATATTTGAAAAGATATTTCACAGAGAAAAGATAGGATATGACAAATAAAAACACATAAGATGCTCAACATAATTCATCATTAGGAAAATGTAAATGAAATCCACCATGTAGTATCAATACATTGCCATTAGAGGATGGAAACTTTAAAATATTGGCTATATCAAATGTTAATTGGCAAGGATATGGAAGAACTGGAACTCTTACTTTGTTGAGAAAGTAAAACGGCTCAAGTACTTTGGAAAACAGTTTGCTAGGTTCTTTAAAAATTGAATACAAGCAAGCATGGTGGTGCATTCCTGTGATCCTGGGAGGCTGCCATGAGTTCAAAGCCAGCATAGACTGTATAATGAGACCCTGTCTCCAAAAAAACAAATAAATAAATTAGAAAATAAAGATTGAATGCATAAAATGAGATCCTATTGAAGTAGGGTGGGCCCCAAACAAATGGAAATGGTGCCCTGATAAAAAGACCTGGTCTTGCATACACATTTTGGTACACAATGGGAAGATGAAATCAAAGATAATGGGGATAATATCCAAAAGTTCCAAGCAAACCTCCAGACTGGAAGAAAGGTATGGAACAGATTCTCTTTCAGTCTTCAGAAGGAATTTAACACTGTTAAATCTTCAAACTTCTGGTTTCAAGAACTATGATGCTACATTTAAGTTGTTCAGTACCAAAAAAGTATGGAACAGAAAGTCAATAACCAGCTGCTGTAAGATCCAGTCATTTCACTTATAATTGTTAAACCAAGAGAAATAAGACCATCTGTCCAAAAATTTCTAAAAAAATTTTCACAGCTTAATATAGCAAATTAGAAACAACCAAGGAATTAATGAAAAAATTATGGTATATTCCAATGATCAAATAATGTCAGTAGTAAAAATGGAGTGAAATTCTCATATATACAACCACATGCATGAAATTGTAAGTAACTACATTGAATGAAAAGATTCCAACAAAAAGCACAAACTGTATATGCAGCATTTATATGAAACTCTGGAAAATTCAAACCATTCTTTGGGGATGAAAAGCAAAGAAATAGTTTCTCAATGTGCACTTGAAAAAATGGTCAGGAGCTAGCAACAAAGAGCAAGAGAAAGCTTCTCAAAATAATTCATGTGTTCCCTGCCCGTGATAGGTTCAGAGGGTTATACTTACATCAAAATGTATCAAATAACACATTCTTGACACTCTAAATAGTTAGTTAAACTTTATTGGATAATTTGAGGTAAATTATACCTCAGTAAAGCTGATTGAAGAGAGAATGAAAATTGAATGACTGAAGTCCTACTTTTTAGCATGGCAGCAGTATAGACCATGCCGATAGGTTGCAGAGAAGTAAGAGTTCAAAAAGAACTGGAGCCAGAAAGAGAAAAGGCCTTCTAAGCTCTGAGGAAGAATTTGTGCTTACTCTTAGCTGAGCATGGTGGTGCATGCTTGCAATCTCAGTACTGGGAGGCTGAGGCAGAGGATCACTGTGAGTTCCAAGCCACGTTAGCTAGAGTGAGTTTAAGGCCAGACTGAACTCCATAGCAAGATCCTGTTTCAAAACAACAAGAACAAGGAATTTGTGCTTTTTTCTAAATCCCTGGGCATTTAAAAAAAGAGTATGTGTTTCTGTAAAGTCAATTCATGATGTTCTTTTCTTCTTTTTTTTAGTTAATTAAGTTTATTGCTACATTTTAGGTACATATAATGTTCACATTCATTATAAGGAATTTGTTCCAGTACATGACGCAACCTGATTTTTTTCCATACCTGTATCCTCCCTTCAACTCCTCTTCCCATCATTTTAAAAAGCTTTGTTTCCATTTTTTTCTTTTTTCTCATTTTTTCTTTTCCTTTCATTTCTGTTGATTTTTATATCCTTTTTTTTATACCAAAATTACTAAGTCTAACCAAATCGAACAACAATAAATTGCCTCTCGTCAGCCACACTGTGAACCCCATAACCAGTTTGAGGCTTCATTTCAGACCATTGTCTGATCTCATCACAGTACACTGATGAAGATTGACATACCCAGTGGGGTCTTATAATAACGACAGTTATTTCCATGGCTAGTCCTGGAAAATATTTGCTTCATAATCCATTTGCTACAGAGACAGCCAAATCAGTGTGATTCTCTCAACTGTTTTTCTTCTCTTCTCTGTGGAAAGAAGACCTTTAGTTTTAAAAATTCTGCAGTAGTCTTAAATCCTGCACACTGATTTTTGTATAACCTGAGCTGGTGTAAATCTCTTTGAAACACAGTTTTCGCATGTAAGAAAAGGGCCACTAACACAGGCCTTATAGTGTTGAAGTGAAGATATTAAGCTTCAACACATGTAAAGCCCTCAGCAGAGAGATACAGACAGAATTGAGGTTCATTTCCTGTAGTTGGCTTTCATCTCTTCCTATTTTCCTTCTTCGTGGGTGTATCTCTACCAGATGATAAGATCAGAATATCAGATTTCATTCCTCAGGTACAAATTTAGTTGGGTATAAATCCATGATCCCCTCATAAGAAGCATTGTTTAATTTTTTAAAAATATGCAAAACTAAGAATGTCATAAGAAAGATGGGTTCAAAGGTGGCACGAGGAGGAGGCCTTACCTGGATTTTAATCAATACAGCCAGGGTTTTCCAAGCAAGATCAAATTCTTGGGCCACATCATACAAAATGTATGAACTTCCTGAAACTGATTTATAAACTGATAAAGAATAATGTAACCACACAGAGCTGGTTGCAAAATAACCACAGGGTAAAACTGAAGTTTTATTAGAGTGACTTCAATCATTTTATCTGATGCCTATGCTGGACAAATAGCAACTTCTATAGGCTCTGTGAACATGCGGGAGTTACAGCCCATGTTTCTAACGTACTGTGTACAAGATTTAGAGAAAAGTTATCCCAGGAAATGAGGCTCATATCAAAATGCATTTAATAATCTTTTATTGTGTTTACTTTCTGCTAGACTCTGAGAGTACAAACATTATAAATGTGTTCCCTCTGAAGAGGCCTTCAATGCCATGGAGAAGAAAAACTTGTTAACACATTGAATGGCTAAAGTATAGGATACCAAGGAAGCACAAAACAGCAATTAGGAGAAAAGGATTGATACTTACATTCCAGTAAGAAGCAAATTTTTTGAATTTAAGGTTCATTCATTCAGGAAATAAATATGTTTCTGCTATACAGCAGGGATAATGATGAGCAATGAACAATAGGACCCCAATCTTTTCTCCATTAAATGACTCATTATGTGTTTATTTTTCTTTCTCCCAAGCTAAACAAAGTTCCTGGAAGACAGAGACTGTTTCTTTTTTTTTATATAAAAATAAAATATTAATATTTTTATCATTCAATATTTACTGAAAAAATATAAGATCAATTCTAATGAACTGTTTTTGTTAGAAGAGAAAATAAATAAGTTCTCTGAAGTGGGTTCTCAATCAATATAGGAATCCAAACAGCCAAACTGACAAATTTTGGGATTTTATTAGATGAACTCAGCAACCACCTGCAAAGACCCTTGTTTCAGAGTCAGATCGAGTGGCCCCAAACTGGAGAGTTACAGTGCTTTTAAAGCAGAAAACCCCAAAGGAAGACATCCTGTTGGAAACAGTTTAGCTAGAATCTTACATAAATTTTGGTTGACACCTGTATCCTGCTTATTTGTTGAGCAGGTTAATTTTTTCTTGTGGGTGCAGCTTATTCTGTTTTTTTCATGGGCTTGTACCCTGAGTAATTTTTTGCTCTTCTAGGTCAAATACAGCACAAGATGGTATCAGTTATGTCAAGCTATGACACTCTTTTATTCTTCTTCTCCTTTTTTCCTTTTTTTTATTTAAAGAAAAAAAATTGAAACAGAGGGTAGAAATAATACAAAATTTCAAAAAAAAAAAACAAGAAAACAAAAATAGTAACCAGTAAGAAATCAGTAGTTGATAGTTACATATTTTCCCCTTAGAAGTAGTTGTTCAAGTTAGAAAAGGAAAGCCTACAAAGTGGACATTTAAACAGTGAGACTGCAACCAGTTCTGTTCATCTATCCAACAAAAACATAGTAATATGATTATCAATCCTACACACTTAAACATACATGCAATTATATCCTTTAGAATACTTTCTTTTCCTCTCTTTTTTTCTTTACAATAACTATAATCCATTCTTGTAAACTACTTGGAAGTAGTTCATCTATAAGTATCTACTAGCCTTTCTGTATTAGAGGGAGAAACAAATCAAAATAAGTCAACAATACAAATTCCTAGAGAAACACGAAATGAAAAGGACATATAAAACCGCAATACTAGGTGATCTATGGTAGTTACTATGATGTCTCTTGTTATTTTCAATAAAATTGTCTATATAGTCAAACATAGTATAATTAAACTTAGCATTGCATTACACTACTAATAAAAACTAAACATTGGAGTCATTATAGGACTTCAAAAGCAGTTCAAACCAGAATGGCTATCCTATTGAATTTTGTCATCTTCAGAGTAGTTGCCTCTACTCTCAGACTTGATATTCTTAAGCATACCAGATTCAAATAAAATCAGTCAAGATAAAACAGCAATAAAACCAATCTTCTCTCTTATCTCTGCTATGCTATTTTTCTGTCACTGTTGTTTGTTTACTTCTCTCCTGCATTCCACTGTCTGCCCCTCTCATTGAGGCCTTTCTGCCATTCTTCCTGGAATCCTGGTGATTTTCTTCTCTCTCTCTAGAATGTCCTTCAATATTCTTTGCAGGGTTGGATTGGTGGTCATGAACTCCCCCAGTTCCTCTTTGTTGTGGAAATATCTTGTCTCTCCATTAATTTTGAGAGACAGTTTTGCAGGGTATATCAATATGGGTTGGAGGTTATTTTCTTTCAGGGCTTAGAATATTTCACTCCAAGCTCTTCTTGATTCGATGGTTTGCATTAAGAAGCCCGCTATGATTTTGATGAATTTTCCTTTATAGGTAATTTGTTTCTTTTCTCTGACTGCTTTTAATATTCTGTTCTTGTGATGGATTTCTGGGATCCTGATTATTATATGTCTGGGTGTAGATCTGTTTTGGTTGTAGCTGGCTGGAGTTCTGTATGCCTCATTTATCTGAACTTCATTTCTGTTATATATGTTTGGGAAGTTTTCCTTAATTATTTCTGTGAATAGACTTTTTATTTCATTTGTATTTGTTGCTGCATCTTCATTCACATTTTTTATTCTTAGGTTATAAATCCTCTTGTCATCTTCTAGCCTTTGTATCATTGCTTCCTGGTTCCTTGTTATTTTTAAGAGATCCTTCCTTTTGCCATCATACATTGCAAATCTATCTTCAAGTTCTGAAAGTTGGTCTTTAGTTTCTGTTAAAAGGTTTTGCCAGCTTTCAATGGAGTTTTTAATTTCCTGATATTCTCTTTGGACCTGTTTCATGTATTCTAGATTTTGTTTATATTCTTCATCAAAGGCTTCGCTCCTTTCTCTGGGTTCCTCCATTCTTTCATTTGTGTCTACTTGAGGATTACCCAGGATTTCTTTTATTAATCTTCTTATATCTTACTTAACCTGACTTAGAATTTCAGATTTAAATTTGTCGATGAGGTCACGAAAGTATTTCTTTATTTCTGATGAGGCTGTGTCTGATATTACACGTTTGCTGACCTCAACCTCCTCTGCATTTACCTCTATTGGACTCACTTTCCCTGGTTCTGAAGTTGAAGGCATTTTTCTGTTTCTCTGTCTTGTCATGTTTCTGGCCCCCTTCAGACAGGCAGGTGGTAGAGGTCTCTGGACCCCTCCCACTGCCCACAGTTTTTCTGCAGCGCACTGGCTCGGGAAGTGCCACCCCCGCTAGTCTGCTGCTTATCTGTGAGGTGCACACTGTGAGCCGGCCCCTCCGCCTACATCAGTCAACCGGTGGGTGCTTCAACACGTTTGTGTGTTCCCTGAGGATGCCACTGGCTCAGGACAACCTTATCCCCAGCTATTAGGTTTCAACCAGGGGCCTGGCCCAGCCCAAGCAGATCCCACCAATCTGCTTTGGACCAGGACCCATCCACTGCCACTGCCTCGGGTTTTGATTCAAGCCAGCCCTGCCAAACTCCAAAACATCCTCTAGCCGGTCATCCCGCTCTGGGGAATCCAGTTCCTGTCACTCACCAAAGTTCATGCAGTTTAACTCGCCATTTCCACTTCCTGTCACAGTGCCTCCTCCATCCAAGGGTCTTGAGCTCACCAATGCCCACTCTTGGCAGGACCACAACCTCAGCTCAATCATGAGTCACCTGACTCTAAGACATGCCTGGTACAGTGACCAGAGTGTGCCCAGCTCCAGCCCTCCCTCCTCGCTTCTTCTTCCTCTTTCTTTTTTTTTTTCTTTTTCTTTTTCCTCAGTTTCTTCCTGGGTCATGAGAATTCCTCTCCTTTTGTCTGGCTTTCTCCATGTTGTTAGAGTCTAGCATCTGAGTTGGTTTTTTTTTTCAGAGAGGCTCTCTATCATGCTACCACTCAGTTGGCCATTTTCCAAGCTACAACACTCTTAAGGTAGTGAAATAAAATGTCTTTCATGGTCTTCAAACCTTCAGAGAATCTTGCTCCTAAGGTGGGCAAGTTCATTGCTAGTGCTTTACTACAAGGAATATAACTTCTGTATTTGTCTAATATATAGGCTTCTGCCCAAATCCTCCTGACAAATGTGTTTAGTCTACCATGGAAAATAGTGTGTGTTGGGTAGAATCCAGGTCTTCATTTGAAGTTTACGGTTGTGAATAATAATATTCGTATGTATTTTAAATTCCTACTTAAGAAATATTTCTTTATTTTAATGCAATACTAACAGATGATAATCAAGAACATATAAAAATACAATTCTTACTTCTATAAAATAATATAAGATTCTATAATAAAATAGAGATTATCCATAGTTAACAAACTGCTTGTCATGATCTTAAAATAATAGCCAGTATGTCACTTAGGGTACAAATCATAAACAAATAAAAAGATTTTCTCTAACAAATAAGAAACAAACAAAAGGACAAAATGTTCTTTTCAATGAATGAAAGAAACTAGCAGTACACATAAAACAAATTGGCTTTTATCTTAAGATACTTTGGAAACAACAAAATAGGTGAAAAGATAGTTACTTGAAGTTCCTATTTCCTACTTATCAACCTTCTATTGCACCTTCTGTCATCTCTGTCTCAATAAATACATTATATGCACTAAGGCACAATATCTAGAGAGAGAGAGAGAAACACTGACTTCACTTAACATTATGCTCTCAAGTATCTATTTGCCTATGAATATCTAAAATGTATCTTTCCTGATGGCAAAGTAGTACTCGAATGCCACTGTGTATAAAAACTACATTTGTTTAATTCATTCATCTGTTGATAGACATATATGCACTTTCTAGGATTTAACTATCACAAATTGTGCTGCTATAAACAGGGATATGCACATGTCTCTGTAGTATGATGACTTTAACAGGCATGTGGACCAGTGGAACAGAATAGAGGAAGCAGAAACAACCCCAGGCACATTCAGATATTGGATTTTGACAAAAAACCAAAAGGCACACATTGGAAAAAATATAGCCTCTTTAATGAATGGTGCTGGGAAAATTCTATATCAACATGGAGAAGATTGATTTGAGACCCATATGTCTCATACTAAATAAAAATCACCATGTACTAAATAAAAAGATCAAAAGTCTAAATGTTAAAACATAAACATTTGACTTCCTAAAAGAGATGGGGTGGTAGGCAAAAGAGAAGGAGCCTCTCCAAGATTTGCTGTCCAGACACTGAAATGTAGCAAAGCAAGGAAGAGGAGGAAAATGAGTCCCTGGACCTAGGAAAGATCTAAAGTGAGAATTGAAGCCCATGGGCAAAGCAACCAGAAAAACTTCAACAAAGAAGAAGGAGGTGGAGGGCAGCATCTTCTGCCGGAGTCAGGACTCACTATGTAGGGGGAAGATTCAAACCTGCTGTCACGTGGTGGATTGCTGGCAACTGCAGAGGCTTCCATCAAGAGATGCAGAGGAGTGGATGCTGTGGACTTCACTGACTGATGAGTGGAGCAGATTTGGTGGTTCTGTGGGAGAGGGTGATTGATGCGTAGTTATTTTGGAGAAGGGCCCACTGAGTTTAGAACTCAGAACAACTGCTGACACCATTGGGGAACTCCCAGCTGAGTTCAAGCCCATAGGAGCTATGCTGACTGCTGCAGGCTGAATGGATCTGGTCCTGGTTTCACGGTCAGAAGCCAGACTGAACTTCAGGACAAATAAAGGTGCGGTCTCACTGAGATCATCCACTCCCTCCACCCTCACCTGGCAAAGCTACCACTGGCTTGCTGGGAAAAACATGGGTCTGGACTCCATCTCCACACGTTGTTTACCAGTGACAGCAGAGACAAAGGCTGAAGTGGACTTTTTATTCCCTTCTCACCCCTCACTTTTTTTTTGTATTATTTGATCTTTTTTATATGGGTCTGAACACAGTTTCTAGATATTTTTATGGTTGCTGTTCTGTTCTTTTCTTCCTTTTATTTCTTTCTTTCCCTCCTGTCTTGTGCACCAGTTTCCCAAATTTGTATGTATGACCTTCCTTTCTCCTGACTTCCTCCTAATCTCTTCCTCTTCTTTCTCCATTTTCCCCCAGCCCCTTTTAAATATTTTCCCTGAAGGATAAAATTGGCATATTACAGACTTACTTACTGCATACAATTTTCTAGTTTATGTTAGAATTTGTTATGTAATCCTAAAATCTAGTTCATATAATTAAAAGTGGCAAATTAATCATTACCTCCATTGGTCATTTTCTAGGCTATGTTTCATGATATTGTTCTTGCTGATTATAACACTTTAACCAAAGTGACATAATTCTTCTAACCTGTTCTTCCTGGTGCACCAAGATTGAGATTATCTGAGGGCTACAGAAAATGCTATAGGCCAGTGCCAGAAGCTGGGCAAAGCAGACAGCAACTTATCATTCCCAATAAATTGAAGAGCTGGAATCTTGCAACAGACTCAAAACCCAAAAGCCAGTTACACCTGGAAGACACCTCTGAGAAGTGGGCATTTCCTAAAGGTTCTAAATACTAGCAATAAAGCTACTCACCATAGGCAATGTATAAGCATGAAACCAAGAATTAAACTAAAAAAAAAAAAAGAAAGAAGACCAAGAAAATGAGAAGATAAATAAATGCACCCCTAGTCATCCTGTTCACCAAAAGTAAACCTAGGGGCCAATGAGGTGGGATAATCCAAAAGCCACCCACCTGACTTCACAGAAGTGGTAACAACAAAGCAAATAAACAATAGAAAATATCAAATCAGAAATAATCTGTCATATAAATATGGAGCTGGAGACCACAATGAAAAACATGCTTAGCAACCCTAAAATACACACAGATTAAAAAAAAATACAGACGTTTAAGAAAATGATGGTAACTATAAATGTCCAACATAGAAAAGAAATTAAATACATCAAACAGATTAAAGAAGATATTCAGGAGACTAAAACTTCCATTAAAAGTGTCCACAGCAGAATAAACCAATGTGAGGACAGGATCTTAGACATAGAAAACAGGCTTGCAGGTAGTGATCATGAAAACAAAGACTTCTTAAAATTAGCAAGGGACCATGAGAAATCAATCCAGCAGCTTCAAGATGATACAAAGAAAGATAACCTAAGATTTATGAAATGAAAAAGCAGGAAATGGCACAAATGATATAAAAACCTGTTCACAGACATCATGGCAGAAAAACTTCCCAACAATGAAAAGGAATTTGACATACACATACGAAATAAGGTATATAGAACTCTAATTAGCCAGGAGTTAAAAAAACAAACAAAAACTACAGCAAGGCATATAATAATCAGGATTCCAGAAATTCAACACAAGGATAGAATATTAAGATGTGATACAGAAAAGAAACAAAGCACAGAGAAAAAGCTCAACAGAATTGCAGCTCACTTCTGACACAAACTCTCAAGTCAGGAAGAGCTTGGAGTGGGTTATTTCAAGTATGGAAAGCAAACAACCTCCAACCCAGATTGATGTGCTCCCACAAAACAGTCTTTTAAAACTGATGCAGAAATATGATACTTTTTGGACAGAGAACATCTGAGTAAATTCGTGAAAACCAAACCAGCACTACAAAATGTTGTGAGGTTGAAGAAAACAAGAGACGTTATGGTAGCCATTACTGATTTCCTTGTGTCTGGTCTTGAAAGACTTTAAGGCTCTCATTCTTGTATTTTGATTGCTTTTATCCTATTTTGATGTGTATTAACTTTTTGTGTGTGAAGGTATGGACAACTGTTTTAAAGAAAACAAGAGAAATTACGGTAGCCATTGTTGATTTCCTGCTGTCTTTTTCTGAAATCCTGTGTTTTTTGCATTGTTTTACTTTGCTTTACTTTGTTCTGATTGGTTTTGGCTTGCTTGTTTTGTTTTATTGCCTTTAAAATAAAAAAAAAAGTTATGAAGGACCCTCTATGAAGAAATAACAAGGAGTATAACTCCATGAACCCCAAATGAATGAATCCACCAGTCATGGCAAACACATAAACAGAAAAGGCAAAAAGGAGCCAACAATAGGAAAATAGCATGACCGGGGTAAGTAAATAAATATCAGTTATAGCCATCAATGTTAGTGGACTGTATTCACCAATGAAAAGAATGGATCAGAATAGATCAAAAAGCAGAATACAGAGATTAAACATGGCTGAATAGAGGAAGAGCCTCTTTCAGAGCTACTCAGAAATTCAACTAAAAACACAGGTGACTGGCAGAAAGTAGAGAGATGTACATCATGAAACCAACATCAACCTGAAATAAAAGATTTGTAGATAAAGCAAAACATAGACAAAGGGTTTAATGAAATGGCCAGCTAGCCCACTCAGCTGCTGGCCAGTTACCAGATCACAGATGAGGGTCCGTTATACAAGGAAGCTTAAAAAAAAGAAAAGGAAAAAAAATGGATAGACTAAAATATTGTAGCTAAATCAAGCCACACAAGATAGACTTGGGTCATAATGTCCCTTTCTCCTTTGCCTTCCTCCAAACAGAGGATGCTGCAGACCAGCAGTAAATTCTGCTGGCACTTGCAGGGGTGAGTGAACTGATGATTGGCTAGTTTTCTTTCTTTCTCTTCCTTTTTCTTTTCTTCCCTTCTGTGTACCAGAGCAATAACTGGAACCTCTAGGGACAAAATTAAAGATTACAGGGGCACATAGTTAATGGAACAGCTAATCCTTCCCATGACTTGTGGCTAGAGAGAGGCAGGAATTAAATAACTTTGTCCTGAGGGGTTGAGCAGCCCAGGATCAGGAGCAGAAGAGCAATCCACAGCACTCCACCCCACCTTGGCAGACAAAAAGAGCTTGCAGGCTACAGCAGAGGTGGGTGGCAGTGACAATGGACTTCACAAATCAACAAGTGGGAGGTTAGCACTCCTCCCTCAGAAGAGAAGTGAAAATTGAGACTGAAAAGCCTTTGACAGTACCTACAGGAGCAGAAGGGGAGAAACACATCACAGCATCTCACTCCCACCTGGGAACTAATGAACTGAGAGGACAGAGACCTGCCAGTGGAAGTGAACCGTGCAAGGATCAGGAAAACTCAACCATGCACCAGACTGGGAGCAGCCCCTTGTCTCTCTTTGTGGGCATCACAGAAACATGGAGAGAGACACAGAGACAAACAGTGTAAGGAGTGGACAAGCCACTAAGGGACATACAGAAAGTACAGGCTGAAGACTCTGGACCCAGGCCCCCCAAGTGCAGCCGCACATCCAGCACAAACTGTTCTGCAATCTTGGCAGGGTTACCTGGTCATTTTGGTCTCTCAGTAGACACCAGAGGAATTTTGATTTTTTATTTTATTTTATTTTATTTTATTTTATTTTACTTTGTTTATTTTTCTTCTTTCTTTGTTGCATTTTCTTCTCTCCTCCTCTTTCTTCTTCTAGTTTTTTATTTATAGTTTTGTTCTGATCTATTCATCTTTCTCCCTTTCCCTAATTATCTCTTCTGGTTTAATATTATTTTCATATGAGTGAATATTCTCTGTAATCTTTCTGGTTAACTTTGATAATTCCTTGCTTACTGCTTCATTCTTTCTCTTCTGCCCTTTTCTCTAGCTTCCCAAAGCTTGAGTGACCATCCTTTGTCCTCCAACCTTGTATCTACTATGTATCTCTTCAGTTATCTCTGTTTTATACACTATTCCTCTTAAATTTCTCCACCAAATGGTAAAACCACTCTACCAAAGAGAAACACTTTACAAATAAGCTCCCATTTATTATGGATTCTATTATATTACTGTAGATTTTGCTCCTATGTTCAAAGGTACCAAATTAGTAGTTACCAAAATTTTTTAAATTTCTAAGCTGTGAATGATTTTATTGTTATTGCTAATTGTACTACTTCAGCTAGGATGTCACATTTGTTATAATCAGTTGTTGCCCTGCTGTAACAACACTGGGAAGTTTTGGGGTAATAACCTCACCACAGCCCACCACCAAAGAACTAGAGACTGAGCCAAACAGATACCAACATCTCACCCTCAATAAATTGGAAATGTAGAATATTGGGACAGACAGAAAACCAAGAACTTCTTGCACACAGAAGATATCCTTGAAAAACAGACATTTTCTAGGGAGGTCTGATACTAGTGATAAAGCTACATACTATAAAAACTTGTAAGAATCAACACAGAAAACAAAATACAAAATTTCAAAATAGAAAAAGACAAGACACAGAAACAAAACTCAATCTCAGACTTCTAGGCCACCCAAAACAAGTCCAGGAGAAATGAGATAGAGGAAAACAGAAGATACACATGAAAAATTTCTAAAATTGAAGTAAAGAAACACATCCAAGAGGACACAGAGGAAATCACATCAGAAATAATCTCTCAGGTAAAAGAAATGATGACCATAATGAGGAAAATGATCAGCAATTAGAATAGATTTAGATTTAAAATCAGAGAAACAAAGCTGAGTGTGGTGTCACCTACCTGTAATTCCAGCACTTGGGAGGCTGAGGCATGAGGATCATTGCAAGTTTGAGACCAGCCTGGGCTACAAAGTGAGTTCAAGGCCAGTCTGAGCTGCATATCAAGACCCTGTCTCAAAAAGACAAAAAAAGAAAAAAAGGAAAGAAAAAGAAAAACTCCCAAACAAACAAAAAACAGGAGCATAGGAAAATTATGGAAACCACAAATGCCCAACATAAGAAATAGAATGCATGAAACAGATTCAAACAGATATCTAGGAAATTAAAAATTCTATTGAAACCATATAAAACCACACGAACAAGACAGAATCATGATTATCACTCAATCTTAAAAATAACAAAGGATCAGGAAAAAAATTTAACAGCTACAAAACAATGCAAAGCAGAACAATATAATGTTGATTATCATCAATGAAAAAAGCAGGAGTCAACACAAATAACATAGAAAGAGTATTTGCAGAAGTAATTGCAGAAAAATTCACAACTATGGAGAAAGAATCTGACATAAAGTTAAGTGAGACATATAGAACTTCAAACAGAGATAAACAGAATTAATCTACACTCATAAGAATAAAGACCCCAGAAAGTCAGCAGAAGAACAACATATTAAAATTGTGTGAAAAAAAGAAAGAGATCACCTATAAAGGAAAGCCCATCAGAATCATGGCAGCCTTCTCCCCATACATGTTTGAATCAGAAAGACCTTGCATTGAAGTAGTACAAGTCCTGGAAGTAAACAACCTCTAGTTCGTATTGATATACTCTGAAAAATTATCTTTCAAAATCCATGAAGAAATAAGATACTTCCATGTCAATGAACAACTGAAGAAATTCATGACCACCAAACCAACATTACAAAGAATACTGAAAGATATCCTAGACAGAGATAAAAATGACCATGATTCCAAGAACCCCAGTATAAAGAAACCATAGGGAAGGACAATGAAATAAGCAGAGGGAAAAGGGAGGGAATCAAGAGCAGGAAAATAACATGACAAGGATTTAAAAATACATATCAATTATAGCCACAAGTCTAAATGATCTCAATTCTCCAGTCAAGAGAAACAGACTGGCAGGAAGAATCAAGAAACAAGATCTAGCAATATACTATACATAAGAAACACATTTAACTCAGAGAGAAATTCATAGACTGAAAGTTAAAGGTTGAAAAACAGTACTCCATGTAACAGGAGCCCATAGCAAAGCAAGAGTAACTGTTCTGATTGCAGATAATGTGACTTTCAAAGCAAAAATTATCGAAAGAGATAAAGAAGTCGCTACATACTTATTGGGGGAAAGTTCAAGAATACGACATAACAATCATAAATATGTATGTATCAAATATGGGAGTATTCAACTATATAAAACAAATATTAATGGATGTGAAAATCAAATAAGCACTAACACAATTGTAGCTGGAGTCCCTAATACCCCACTGTCACAAATACAAAAATCAACCAGACAAAATATCAGCAAAAAATGTTAGAACTGAACCAAATCTGTGAGCAAATGGACTTAGTAGATGTTTACAGAGTGTTTCACAGAACAATACCAGAATATATATTCTTGTCAGTGGCGCATAGGGTGGTCTCTAAAGTAGACTAAATTAGTGCATAGAACACACTTAAGTAAATGCAAAGGAACTGAAATTATCCCATGCATGTGAATTGAACATAGTACAATGAAATTGGAAATCAATGGCAAAAGAAACCACAAAAACTTCATAAACACATGGAAATTATATAACACCCACATCAACAACCAGTGGGGCACAGATTAAAGAAGAGAGTAAACAATATTTACAATTAAAAAAAAATTCCAGTGAAACATACTGGAATCTGTGCGATGCAGTGAAACAGTTCTAAGGGAGAAATTTATAGCACTAAATTCTCATACTAGGAAAACAAAATGAGCTCAAATAAATAACCTAATATTACACTTGAAGTTTCTAGAAAAAGAAGAGCAAGCCAAGTCCAAAGCCCCTTAAAAGGAGGCAATTATAAAGATCAAAGCCCACACTGATGCAATTAAGACTGAGAAAGCAACACAAAACATGAAAATCAATCAACCGAAGAATTTTTTTTTTTTTTGGTACTAGGGATTTAACTCATGACTGTGTGCTTGCAAGGCAGGTGCTGAGCTAAATCCCCAGCCCAAGAAATAACATTTTATTTTATTTTTTATTTTTATTTTTTGGTACTGGGGATCGAACTCACGACCTTGCGCTTGCCAGGCAGGTGCTTACGCCGCTGAGCTAAATCCCCAGCCAACCAAAAAAATTTTTTGAGATATCACCATGTAGTCCAGACTGGCCTTGAACTCACTTATGTAGCCCCGGTATCCTTGAACTCACAGTGATCCTCCTGCCTCAGCCTCCAGAGTGCTGGGGGCGCAGGTATGCAGCACCAGGTGAGGCAAAGAGTTGATTCTTTTTTTTTTCATTTTTTTATTTAAAGACAAAAAAAAAGAAAAAGGGTAAAAATATTACAAACTTTCCAAAAAAAAGATAAACAGTAAGAAATCACTAGTTGATTCTTTGAAAGATGAAACAAAATTAATAAATCCTTAGCCAATCTTATCAACAAAAGGAAAGAAAAGACTGAAACTTATGTAATTAGGGTTGAAATCACTACAGATCCTGTGGAAATTCAGAAAATTACCAATACTTACTTTGAGAATAGTCTCATAGGATGAAAAATACCAAAGAAATGGACCGATTCCTTGATATGTGTGAATTGCCAAAGCTGAATCATGAATATATAAAAATTCTAAATAACCCCATATCAATTAGTGAAATTGAAAATATAATTAAAAAATCTTACCAACAGAGAAAAACCCAGCCCTTATGGATTCGCTGCTGAAATTTACAAGAAATTTAGAGATATTTATGTTCCAACTTCAGAATTAGTCATCACTTTCAGCACTTAATTTTAAATTTTTAAGTGTTTATTCCTCAAAGGCATTTTATATTATTAACACTAACAGTAGCAAAATATTAGCTATTTTATTTATGTGATTATTAAGAGCACAGAATGAGTTCCAATCCCATTTCTGCCACTTGTTAACTGTGTGATCCCAGATAATTGACTTTACCTCTCTTTGACTCAGTTTTGTCAACTGTAAAAGAAATAATAGAAGCACTCAACTGATATGGTTACCATAGAGACTAGATTAAAACATGGAAAATGCAACAGTGCCCTTTACAGAATAAACATTCAACAACTGTTACCTACTCTAATAATAAGTAGAAAACTGAAAGCATCATCTAGAAACCAAAAGTAACTGTGTAGGCCAGTATTATGAAAATAGCCATTACCATTAAATTTTGGCAAAGTAGCCTTCTGATCACAAAGGTTACAGACCTTAGGTTACTTGAAGAATATCAAAATGAAATCAAGAACACAGAACATTGCACAGAACATTGTTTTGGGTTGTTAGAAGGAAATAATGATGAATTTCTAAGACTGGTTAAAGACCAGCATCAAACAGAATCTTTCTCTGTTACAGTAACAAAAATTAAAGGTCACTGAAAGGAAAGTAAGGCATTTACTTTCTTATAAAGGCATCACTTGAAACTAAACTACTGGAAGCTGTATATGAAGTACATGTTTAGAAAGACATATGGTGTTGTGCTGTGATGTACAGAGGAACTAGGCTATCTTAGTGCAGGATCTCATAACCAAATAGCCAGGGTGGTTTAATAACAACCTATTTCACAGAGTTCTGGAGGCTATTAGCATCCCTGGGTTCTGAGGAGGGCTGTATTTGTGGTTTACAGGTAGCCTTCTTATTGCTATATCCACATATTCATATAATCAGGAAAGATCTATGATGTCTGTTTTTATTCCAACACTAAACCCTTCCACGAGTCTTCCACCCAATGATGCTGTTACCTTCCAAAGGACCCACACACACACCTGAAATGGGGGAATGGAGCTTTAATATATGAATTTTGATGGAGACACATTCAGTATGGAATAGCTCCCTTGTCTCTTCACGAGTCCAATTTCTGCTTCTGAGATAAAATTGTCATGGTCACATCTCCATCCCAAGAGACTTTGAAAATTGCTGGATATTTATTCTGCATCACATATTCCAAAAAGTGGGGATGGCATTATGGACATAGATTTTATTCCACTTTTGTCCCAGATTCACACAGGCGGTGGTTCTGCTAAAAGCAGAGGAAATGTTGTGGACAGGGGAGAAGCCTTATCTGTCAGTATGGATATTTCTAGAGGTCATGGTCAGCAGAAAAGAGGGTCTTCTCTAAACAGACTCAGACTGCTGAAATATGCATGCAAGCAATTTATTGTCCAGCTTAAGATCTGACCTTGAGTGTCAGGACATCAACATTCCCCACCAGCACGTGCTTCATTCAGGACACCTTGGAAAGATGCACCAGCTGGAACTAGAAAGGTCTCAGACTGAGTCTGTTATCAGACCTGGGATCAACACCAGCTGAAATTCCAAGAATTCATAGAGGTTGGGAGTTGGATGAAGAGAAACTCACCCACCCACTGGCTTAAAAAAAAATTATCCTTTCTTTTTCCTCTTTGCATTTATTTATTAACAGCAAATAAAAGAAAATAAGCTATCGAGCACCTTCTGCATGGATCGCTTTTTGTGAACCATCACACTATGCTTGTGTCTCCAAAGTCCTATGGCTCAGTAAATGATAGCTGTACAATAACTATGGTTCATGATACAAAGTAATACAGTTAATAAAACAATAGAGAGAAGCTATAAAAGAGATTTATACAGAGGATAAGTCATTTCCAACACTGGCCCTGTACTTCTAAGGATGATAACATTTGGACAACTAAAGTTAGAAAAATGGGCATAATAGAGTGGAGAATATGTGGAAACCCAGACCTGGAGGAAATACAAGGCTTATAACTAGATTGTTTGGTAGTCAGACAAAACCAGAATGTTAATGAAGAGAACTTAATGAAATCAGTGCCATTGGTTGGGACCAGTTAATGGAGAGATGTAAGGGACAAGCTAATGAGTATCAAAGGCAAAGTAGATCCTTCCCTAAACCTTGCTGAGGAATGAGGTCTGTGAGACCTCAAGGAGTCAGTGTTCCAGGTTGCCTGACCATTCCAGATATAGCATCACCGTGTAGTGTGTTTTCTGAATCATCCACTGCCTGAAGCACCCTCTCATGCATATAACCTGGGGATTTCTAG
This sequence comes from Hydrochoerus hydrochaeris, assembly GCA_004027455.1. Taxonomy (NCBI): domain Eukaryota; kingdom Metazoa; phylum Chordata; class Mammalia; order Rodentia; family Hydrochaeridae; genus Hydrochoerus; species Hydrochoerus hydrochaeris. The sequence goes on along the minus strand of PVLA01000912.1, from coordinate 310,275 downwards.
GGTTATGTGGAAACTGCTTGAGATCCGGAAGCCCAGGGAAACTCTGAGGGCTCTTACAATTTGCTTGAGTGGTCCTAGCATTAGAGTTGGGGGCTTGGAAGACGAGTGGGGCGAAGAAGTGACTCTTGAGTGTTTTGATATCCCCTGTCATTAGCACATAGCTGACTGTCACTGTTCTGCAGCTCAACTCTGTGGTGTACGTTTCTCTTTTCTTGCTTTTTTTCTTCCTTAGGACCCACATGACCAGCTCTGGGATGAGATGCCCCCTACCATATGATCAGAAGGTGGAGCAGCTGTGACCTTCTCATCAGCAAAATAACGAGGATTCATTGCCATTTTATCATTGCTGTCACATCTGCTTTTTCTTCCTCTGTGTTATTTTATTATTATGGCTGAAATTGATTGCTGTGACCAAGCAGGAGTCTAAATCTGATCCATTTATCCTCTCTCCCTCCAGGTCCCTTGAGCCCTTTCCTCCCAGCCCTGGCTCTGCTCACCAGCGTTTCCCTGGCCACATCCTTCTGCTGTGGTACATTAAAAGAAAAGAAAGACTCATTTGCAACAATTTACCAGGTGACTCAGCAATCTGTGTTCCCCTAACCACTGAGTAAGGCTCAAGCCAGCAAGCAGGCAATCAGTGATGAGAGTGAATCTCCTTATTGTACCTTCTATGTCTCTGCTTTCTGCAGTTGTTTCTGTCCCAGAAGACGGAGGGGGGAATTAGACGGCAGAGGCAGAGAAAGCTCTGAAATAGGATCAGTAGAGCAGGCTCCTGGTGGGGTGTCCCCAGGTGGTTTGGACAGGCAGGGAAAGAAGAGCAAGACAAGTGGTAGATATTGTGAGAGGCATCATCTTGTCATGTTCCATTGTTGCTGAGTGCATGCTGGATAAATTGGCTTCTGCAGTGCTGAGTATTGTAAGACTCTGATTCCCACGGAGCCCTGAACCGGACTCCTCTGAGCTCCTTTCTTACAGGTTTTTGAACATGGCCTGCAAGTATATGCTGTGAGATGGAAGAGGCCAGGAAGGTTTGGCTGGGGATAGAAACCTATTATATACAAATATAAATGAGTATATTTAAGATCATCTTAATCAGAGAAAGAAGGTGGGAAGGAAACCAAAGGAAATGAAGACAGTGAGAAAGGAAGGCTTAAACACAATGCATGCACCATGGGACTCATGGTGGCTATTCAGTACTTGGTGGGTCACAGACATCAACTAAAATTTGCCTGAGCCACATGGTTCACGGCTTCCCCCTCGATCAGCTCTATCCAGCAACTGCAGAAGCAGCCCCGACCCCAGTGATCTCACTCTGAAGAGATTTATACTTCTATTCATTTACCTATGTTAAGTCTGAAGCTCTTAAGTCTTTTGTAAAACTTAGGACATGGTAAAATTTTAAAATCATAACCTGTAAGAAAAAAATGTCCTAGTGTTCCAGTTTAAAACAGCGATTCTAGACTGAAATGTTTCAGAGACAAACATTCAAGGTTTGGTTTACTTTGAACTTCCCACGTTTTGTCACTTAGAAAAATGAGCAGTGCTCACTCAATTTATCTTTTCAAAAGAAAGCTGATCCCAGTGGGCAAGCAGCACTTAGGTCAGGTTATGCTAGTGTACATGACTGTTTCGTGTTACTTTCTACAACACAAACTAGTTACTCTTCGTATGTGCTTAGTGTGAATTAGGTCAGATTTTACAAAAGTCTGGAGTGTTCGGATGCTGTGAGATAGTAAATCTGCATTGCACTGTGTCACAGAACAATAAGTTCACCCTTTCTAAAATTCAAATTTCCACAGAGCTGCCAAAACTGCCTGCCCTTTTATCTCCTCTTCCCAACTCAGCTTCTTTCAGGCAATGTTTTTGTCTTCATCTATGAGATCTGATTTCCATCTATACTAAGCATCATGTGGGCCCAGAGCTGGAAATATATAATAAACTCAGCCCAATCCAGACCTCCCTTACCTTTGTTCTTCAACCCTATGTGCTTCATCCCAACCTTGGTCATGGTGGCTTGTTGATAGTCCTGATTCCCTTTCAGTCCTCTGTCAGCTTCTGAACCCGTACAGCTGGCTGGACAGACTTTCCTTCCTACTGTCTTACTCCCCTTTCCATCCACCTCAACCTACACACGTCACCAGTCCTTTGAGGTTAGGCCCTGAACATTTTGGTGGAACTTTTGAACTTGCAGGAGAACAGAGACTTTGGCTGATTTAGGTCTCCTTTACTAAACTGACAAATAAATATTGGTTGAATGAATGAACAACATGATTGAACAAATGCCCCTTCCTCTGATGAGTCCCTTACCTGAGCCCATGTGTCAAATTCCAGATGATACTCAGTGCCTGGGAAACTTTCCCATTCCCAGTGAGTTGGACCCTGATGCCTGTTGAGTTTGTTCTCACCATAGGGTGAGAATTTTGAAATTTTGTTTGTTTGTGTTTTCTGTAGCTTGGAAGCCTGAGCTTCCAAATGCAGCCTTGGAGAAAGAAGACACTACTTTGTTTTTTGGTGGGCAGTAAGAAAGTTTCTTTTCTTTCTGCATCCCAAGGAAGGAAGGATTTAATGTTTCTTAGCTGCAAATCTGGCCTGACTGCATGACTGAAACCTGATTCGAATATATCTTGTGAAACTACTGAATGCCACTTCTCTGGTTCCTAAACCATGTCAAGAAAGACACACAAGGATCCCTCAGCAGACTCAGGTCATGAGGCTTGGTATGGGCGATTTGCGTGAGGCAGCCATTGACAATGTAGTTCTCAGTTTTAAACCTGATTCTGCCACCTTTTAGCCATGTGAGATTTTGGATAATTTACCAAATTTTGAGCATTCATTTTCTTGTATGGATGTGATGATACTACTGCCTTGCCTTTAGCCTTATTGAGTGAAAATTAAATGGCATGACTGATGGAAAAGTTTCCAGAATAATGCTGGCATTCAAGACAGATTTACTCTCTCCTGATATTTCTCAAAGTTGTTATATTTGGTTTACTAGAATCACAAAAATACCTGGAAACTCTCTACTGGTCCAAAACGTCAGATACGGAGCTTTCATTTCCTTGACTACTAAATAACCATATGTGAAAAATCACATTGTGTCTCACAAGTTCAAGTGTATTACTCAAAGAGCTCTAAGAGCTTTTGCATAGGGAAATGGTTAATCTATACTTCAAGCTATGCTAGACCCTTTTATCCAGAATAGTTTGATCTCAAATTTCATACTTTAGAATATCCAAAGACACATTATATCAAATGTAGGGTATGGTTTCTACTCCCAATTTTGCTGCAAATGTTCAGAGTTTCTCCATTCCTAGAGAAGATTCCCGCTTTGGGGTAGTTCAGACCTGGGCAAGAATACATGGAGTGAAATCTTGTGATGGGTCCTGGCATGATGTTACAGTCTATAACTCATTGCTGTCACTTGAGTGGCACATGAGGTGGACTGACTGTGCTGGAATCACCCGTCAGTACTTCTCACCTGGCTCATTCTCTGTGCCCAGTGGGAGGACATGACTTACTCTTCACTTTGGATGCAATCCAACACCACTCCCCTACTCTAGGATCTGTTGATCATAGTAATGTGATCTTTCTTGGCACTTGTATCAGCTTTTCATATTTTCCTGGAAATTACACTTAACCTCATATGCTTTTCACTTTATCTAAACTTGAATTTTTTTTTCTCCTTTCCAAAATATTTTCTTAAGCAGTCTTTCATATTTCTTCATATTCAATTTTACTGTTCTCATGACTGTGTGTCATTGCACATGCTTATCAAAATACATTGGAATTTAGGAGTTTTCATATATTGCCATCAATCACCAAACTGGGAGATACTTCATTCTTTTTCTGGTACAAAATATGTTTATCTAACTGGAGACAGAAGTGGAACAAATGAATAAATAAACAATGAAACTACTTATTATCTTATTTTAATTTTTGTCAACTCAATTTCCCTGGCAGTGAAATAAATGCTGGATGCACATTTCATACTCACAGGGCACTGACCTATTTTATTCAATAAGAACAGTGATTCTCAAGCTGTAGCATGAATCAGAGTCACCTGGAATGCTCATGACAGCAAACTTCTAGATCTTGGCCCAAAGGATCTAGTTCCTTAGTCTGGGACAGGGCTAGAGAACTTTTCTAACAATTCTCTAAAAATACTGAAGTTGCTCCCCCTAGGAACCCACCACTCTGTGTATCTGCACATTTATAACTTTTGTGGTGTTATCCCTGACAGTTCCTCAATAATGCTTATTGATTTTCAGAGTTTTATTACAAATCATTGTTCCATTTGGGTGAAATGGTAACCGCAGTTGTAAAGGGAGCCCAGTCCTGGATATCACCACCAAGGCCTTTATTCCATGTGTGGCAAATACTTCTAGATTATTGAAGATGAATGACAAAGAAAAGAGATACATCAAGAATTTGAAAAGAGAACACACAGGAAAAAGAAAAATAAATCTTTAAAGATCTAGTATTTAGATGCTCATTAAAGCAGAGTTTGTTTCATCTTATCTTCCCTTCAAAATCAGTAAGATTAAACACATGATCCCAATGCTGGAACTAACACAGAGAGCTAATCAGTACTTTTGCCAACCTACAAGAGAAATTGTCTTGTCTATCTATCAGAAAATGGATTAGTTAAAAAACACTTCTGCTCACTCAGGCCACTTAAAAATTCAGTCACTTAAGAAACCACAATGCCAGTAAGCCAGGAGGAAGACCTGGGTTTTCACAATTCCAACATCAGATACCTGGTGTGAGGACCACCAAACAAGAACCCTGAGGGTCATGTCATAGGGATCTGCACATAAGTACCATTATCATGTCTACCTTTGCATCCGGGGGATATTAAGGGTGCAGTATGTGCACCCCATTCAGTGTGCATTAGTTTGAATTTATCTGAGCAGAAAAAGGCAGAGCTGGAGTGGTGGTTCAGGGATATAATTTTATACACCTTTTCTTATAAAAGGTCTGATGCAATAGGCTTCAAGCAGTCCTGTCTTGCTCCAGTAAAACTGCATTAAATCAGTATTTATGAGAATCTTGATGTCCATTTAGGTGACATCTATTTTTGCCTCTGCATATATATATGAAGGCATCCCTTGATTGACAGGAATAAATTGATCCCAGTGAATAAAAAGAACTCTTCTCAATGAAGAACAGGTAAGCTGAACCAAATGAAATTTAGGCATTGATTCTCTAATAGCATGAGAACTCATGCTGTGAAAAAATGTAGAGTATAAGTAAATGTATTAAAAGAACTCATGAGCAAATAAAAGGAGTTTCTGCTGGGTTGCTTTAGAATATGTTCATTGGTGCCTGTAATTAAAGCCAAAAATCATGAATTCTATGTTAGAGATGAAGTGAATTTGGTTAAGAAACAATCTGCAGTGAATAAAAAGTATACAGAGAGATTTTAAATAGTTGAGGAAATTTGTGATATAATTATACTGACAACAATAGTATCAAAAGAGTAAGTATAAAATTAACACAGTAGAAAACTAAAGCAATAATGTGAATAGTAAAGTAAAGATCTAAGACTGAATGGAGGAAATGTTACAAGCTAAAAATGTATAAGAGAAAATAAGTTGATATAAGAACAAATGGGTACATATTTTATTTAATTTATTCAGTTGTTTTTACTCATATGATGAGCTTTAAACAGCTAAGGGCTGTTTATGTGTTGTTCATTGTTGTTAATCTAGCACTTAATCACTCATGATTTTTTAAGGAATATTAACAGGAAATGAAAATTCATATATTAGTAAATGATGTCACTAGGAGAATTCCAGAATAATAAGGCAAAAATAATCTTCAAAAATATGCCAGAATAAAACATTCTCAAATTGAAAAAAATAAACTTTCCTAACCCAGTTTACTGACAAAATAAGAAAGTTTAACACATTAATTAAAAAAAACCTATAAAAATAAAGTAAGTCCATATAATTTTAATCACAGGAAAACAAAAACTATTATTTGTTTTCTTGTTTATAGCATTATCAACTACTAATAAATTTCTATTAAAACTTATGAATACAGTTGCTGCTACACAAGAATTCTGTATTCAATTATTTGTTATGCATAATTACAAGTTATTTTTCAGCTATGTATGGGACCAGAAAGTAGTTTATACTGAAAATAATTGCTCTTAGAAGTACATCAGTCAGCTGTGAAACAAGCCAGAAATGGCTTAGTAGTGTAGTGCTTTATTGGTTCTAATTTATATTTGTAAAGGAAATATTTATTAATTATTTGCATTATTTTTCCTTTTCTATTTCACTGATTTTCACTATTATCTGTATGAATTTTTTAATCAACTCTGAATATCATTTTTCTTATTCTAATGTATATGTAGAAATGATTTAAGTTCAGTCACTACATAATAATATAAAATCTGTGAAACTATAAATCTATTTCTATGTATGACTTAAATGAATCCTGCTTATTTTATTTTATTTTATTTTATTTTATTTTATTTTATTTTATTTTATTTTATTTTATTTTATTACTGGGGATCTAACTCATGGCCTTGCACTTACCAGGCAAGCGCTTGAGCCATGAGCTAAATCCCCAGCCCATCTTGCACATTTTAACATGTAATGCTTCATGGTTATACTCTTAACTTTTACCAGTTGTAGATCTTGCTTTCCTATGTATATCTAATAAATTAAAAATTTCTTGAATGTCATTTATACTTTTTAAAACATAAATTTCTCTTTTTTCAGCAATTTTACATTTCTGACAAAACTGAACCAATGGATCAAAGCTTTCCCTTAAGTTCTCTATGAGTCCCCCACATGTAGAATCTCCCCACCCCTTTATCCATATCTCACTCCTATGTGGTACATATTTTGAAACTTTCTTTGAAACAGATTCTCACTATGTACTTCAGGCTGGCCTTGAGCTCTCTATAGAGCCCAGAATGGCTGTAAGCCTGTGACACTCCTCCTATCTCAGCCTCCTCAATGCTGGGATTATAGGCATGCGATATCATGCTGTCATATTTTACAATCCATGAGTATCTGCTGACATGAAATTGTCACCAAAGTCCATAGTTTGTATTAGGATTAACTTTGCGGTATGTATTATAGCTGTATGTCCGTGTGTCTGTCTTTCTTTCTTGGAACTAGGGACTAAAGCCAGTGCCTCACATTATAGAGTTATGGTTTAGATTTAAATTGTCTGCCAAAAGTCTCGGATGTCCAGCGGTGAGGTTTTTGGAAGATGATTAGTTATGGGGCTGCTATACTCATCAGTGAATTAGTGTGTTTTTGGGAAGTGGAGCTTCTTTGGAGGAAGTAGGGCCCTGGTGGCATGACATGGAAAGTTACAGTTTAGGCCCAGCTCCTCCCTTCCCATTCTGTCCACCATGCCCTTCTGCTATGTTGTTTCTGCCTTGGAGCTAGCCAATCATGGAAGGAATCCTCTGAAACACGTAAATTATGAGTGTCAACTATTTCATCCCATGAATGGCAACGTAAGACACATGCTAAACGCCCATGTTACTGTGGAGCTGCACCCACAGTCCCTGTCACTTTGTTTTTACATATCATTTTCTTTTATTGCACTCTTGTAATAATTTGTATGATTTAAATAAACTAATTTCTTCTTTGTAGTCTATTATATGGATTTTTTCATCAGTTTTACAAGTATGCCTGATGGCCATGGGCCATTCTTTTCTCAAATCCTAATATATCCATTACCAGAAAGTAAAGCTTTGACACGAGAAGAGAAGCAAAAAATCTTCCTTGACTGTGTTGACTCTATTTTTCATTATTATTCATGAGAAATTCCTTGAACAGCTCTCAGATCATTCTGATTAGCATCACTGTAAAGAGAAAAGATGTAAGTGCCAATAAAAATGCATTAAGAGACCTGATTTAAGTAGAACTATCCATATCTAGATTATTTCTCCTCTTAGTGCTCACTGTAACACATTAGATGAAATCATCTGTTTCCTACTGACTATGCTAGTTTCTCTTTTTTTTTTTTTTGGAGGGGGGTCTAGTTTTATGGATATTCTGCTTAATCTGACAGTCACAGATTAACTCACAATCATGCATTAAAAGTTGAAAAAGCTCCTTAGTTAAGATTCCAGTTATCTGTCCCTGCAGGACTTGCTTGTTGAAAGGAGTAAGGTGGAGGACTACAGCGTATCTACTGAGTTTTCTGCCCGTCTTTCAACCCTCACACACCCACTTTGTATTACCAGACCTCACACAGTTCCCTGGAGCTGTAGCAGGTGGGCGTTTTCAAAAAGGTGATTTTAAGTCTACTGTACTGGAAAGCACAGTCTTTCAAGCAATGGTGTCTTTATATGACCTTCAAAGCTCCCCAGCAGAGTCTACCAGTCACCATCACCGCCCCCAAGTCATCTCTTTATTGCACAGTTAATGGTCCTCATGTTGCCTTGTTACTCAGACACTAACACCTTCAGTGCTTACTCCCAATGTGCAAGTTTGCTTCTCCAGAAGGACTGAATGTGGACTTAGCAGTGACTTAGTCTGCCTGTTTGCTATGGAAAGGCCTTATGCGGCAGACTGGTGAGCCCTTCATTAAAATATCTCTGCCAGGATATGTGCTTCCCATGGTTGTGTTGGGCAGGAGATAGGGCCTGAGAAGAACTACCACTGCCTGCAAGGCTAGAAATCGTGTTATTTCTTCAGGTTCACTACAGTAGTTCTAAATTATTTCTTGCTAGATTTGCTGGGAAACATAAAGACTGACTCCCCAACCTCCCTCCTTTCTCCAAATCTCTGTTAAGACTATACTAATTCACTTAAATTTGCTGCATAAAACATAAAATGCCACTGAAAACAAGACATTTTTACTAAGGTTTCTAAAGCAGATTAAATTTGCACGAACATTTGCCCAGGAAGTAGGATGCAGCATGGAGAAAGTATTTTCCCTGGAAACTTCCAGAATGTACTGACCCCTTTCTGCCACAGCAAGGGCTACAAAGGCAACATCTCTGTCATATTAACTTAATATGATGCCAGCTTCCAAAACCGGTGCCTCAATAAAACCAGTATAGCAAGATCACTTCTTATTTGGGAGAAAAGTTTTTTTTTTTTTTTCCTGTGTTGGAAAAATATTAGGCCAGGAATGGGAGAAGTGTGTGCTACAAAGATATTCTAGGAATTTTTTTTCTATCATATCCAACCAAATGCAGACAAATAAAATGCCTCAGTCTTAGAATAAATAAAAATACTCTAGAAATAATATAATAAGTAACAAAAGCACCAATTTGGAAATTTGACTACTGATTCTTGTACATAGGAATTGAGTGACTTTGGATTGTTAATTAATTTTTTAAAGGTCAGATTCTTCAGAATCCCAATATATCGAAGATATATTTTTAGTGACTATGAATATTAAAAGTGTGTGTATAAAATATCTAGCACTCTGCCTGACACATGATTGCCCTAGAGGGATAGTTCATGTTATGATTGAATAAAGGTAGAACATTCTTATATTTCAAACAATATTCACGATAGATCCTTGATCCTATTCATTCTCTTCCATCTAGTAGCTGTAACTGGTTGATTTAAACATATCATTAATTTAAAAAAAACAGAGATACACTCTAAAGAGAAATCTCATGGTATCTCTCTTCCTTTATTCCTTTTTTGGCTAAGAGTATTCTTTTTTTGTGGGTATAACCCACTTGGGCTTTACCAAGTCTTAACTAGAAAAAACTATACAAGTTAGGCTGCTCCACTGCTTTTCCAGCTTCCACTTATGCCTCTGTTGTACTCATTTCCTAATTCTCTTCTGGGAGACACTGATCAGTTTTCCTGCTTTGTCATTCTAGCTTCCCCATCTCGTGAGTACAAACTTGGCCCACAAGCTTTCTGTGGCCAATTAGAGCCTAATAGTTTTATGGTATTTGTTCACAGATGGACTCACTAGCTAATCCAACACAATCAGATTCAAGGAATGGCTATGGTGAGAAGGGTCAGGGTTGGGAAGTCTGTCAGCAATGCCAGCAGCCCTCTTGCTACTGTAAAATGAGGCCAGGCTGTGTGGGAGTTTTGAAACCTTTAGGAAATAGAATCTACTTGGAGGTCAGGGGTATATCTCACCTATGGGACCTTGGTCTCTCTATTTTTATCTTTTCTTTCTGTTTTCCGGCAGAGTCAATGTCTGTGACATCCTGACTGCTTAAACATCAATGCAATGATTTTTAGCTTTTGTGAGTCCAAATGGATAAGATGCATCCTAAATTGCATTCTGCATTTGAGGGCATTGCTAAGAGTCATTTTTGAGAAAACAAGAGAAATCCTCCTCTTTGAGAACCTCAAAAGACTGGACTTCCTTGTCTCAATACTTGATATATTTCCTTATTTTCTTTCTGGACCTTGGTGTATATTCTTAGAGACTGAGTGACTTGCATCTGTCACCCTAAGAATTAATGAAAGACCTGGATCATACAAGATCAATGATAATAATAGGGGATTTGAAAGAGATTTTCCCTAGGTCAGCGTAGGGCACACATCAAAAGAGATTTATGCTGATTTAACCAGTGAGGAGGAATTGAGGATTAGACTTTCAATTTGAGAACTTAAATGGCACCTTGGGGATTTAATGGTCCACTCTACATGTGCTTTGCTAGTTACCAGGATTCTCTAGACCTGTCTGTAATGTGGAAATACAGAGAGTGAGTGAAGCTTGATAATTTCCAATTCACCTAATCAGATGATCTCCTTGTCTGAATGCAAACTCACAGGTGGAAAATAGACCAGTAACTGCAGGGCATTTATTTGGGGGCCCAACGTCCTCTCCAGGTTTGTCCTCCAAATGGCTCTTTGGAGAAAGAAGTTAATGAGCACTGAGCTAAAGACCCAGACTCTACACATGGCACAGCCTGGTGTCTGATTGGCAAAGCTCTGTGTGGGCACTTGGTCACGCAGTCACCTGTAGCAGAGGCACAAAAATCACCATCTGCCCAAACCTTAATCAGTGTGATAGGAAAGATCGGAAGATATCAGTTCTGGAATCCCAGATGGATATCTCCACGTTCACATGTGAAGCTACTCCCACAGAAACTGCAGGGGATGTGAAGCAGATGGATCCTGAATCCACCAGCAAATTCTTTAGAGAATTCTAATTGTCTAGTTCAGTACTGAGCATAAAGCAAATTAGCAAGAACTCTGGATAAGACACTCCCAGTGATGGGACTTAGGTAAGTTATTTAATAACTCGGTTTAATTTTTCCCCTAGAAATGCAAAGTGAGAAAATCTGCTCTTAGCTGGATGTGGTGGTGCACACCTATAATCCCAGCATATAGGGAGTCTGAGGCAGGAAGACCATAAATTGGAATCCAGCGTGAGCAACTTCAGGAGACCCTGACTCAAAATAAAAATAAATAAATAAATAAACTGAGTTTGAGGATGCATGCCTGTAATTCTAGCCCTTATGAGACTGAGGCAGGAGAATCATGATTTTGAGTCAGCCTGGGAGATCTCATCTCAGACAAACAAACAAATTCAAAATTTCAAAAGGACTGTGAGTCTACCTCAGTATTGAAATACCAGTGAGTTTAATTTCCAGTTTGGCAAAAAAGAAAAAGAATTAAAAAAAATCTACAAATATGCTCTTATCTGTATTACTTTGAGAATTGACAAAGTGAGTTAAAGTATCCAATACTTGGAAAAGCACAGTACTGTTCTGAAAATGTTTGATCCTGGAGTTGTACTGTACACATTCTTTGGTGTTAGGGAGATGGTAGATCTGACTTGGGCTATGAGTATCATCTGTCATAATACTAGACTGATATTCAAATACTTCCTACTTGTAAAGGACAGGAAGACAGGTTTGTAGGTCCCTATTTACAGTTTCAAATTGAGTTAAATTTATGAGACAAAAATAAAATATCAGCAGCAGCCATGGCATCACATTGACCCTTAGAAGATTAGAATCATCTGCAAATGTGGTAAAATGCATGCTCAGTAGTATGCCCACTAGCTGGGCCCACTGGTTCCCATGTTCAGTTCTGCACATTATCTGCTGTAGAACATCAATAAAGAAAACAAGCCAGCTCTTGGAAATTGGCAGAGAAGTAGAGAATTCTACATTCCTTCTGGGATGACCCAAATATCAAGCTATTTAGTTAGAAAACTTCATTTAGAATGAAAATTCATTCCCTAAATGGGATTAAATCTATTAATCATTTTAGCTTTTCTGCCTCATACTTTGAATTAGAATGGTATATGTAGATCCACTTACTGACAAAAGTCAGACAGTTCCCATTCAAACCTCAAACTTCCTCTGTTTCTACTTGAATATAACTCAAGTCAGTTACAATTAGTAGGCATTTACTAAGCTCACACCATATTTTAGACAATGCTCTAAAAAGAAAGGAGCCATGATAATCAAATAATTGACCTTTTATTAGCAGAAATACTTGCTTGATATCCAGTTTCTGATAAATACAAATAACTACAATTTCATGAGTAGGTATCATGGTAGGCAGATTTTAATAGGGATATTTTAAATGTAGGATGGATGCTTCTCCATGACAGGATCAGAGAAACTTCTCAAAATAAAGGTATCACCTCTGTTTGTTTAAGAATACATAGAAGTTTGCCATAACAGTGAGTTAGTAGCAAATGTTTGATGATTGATAAAATATTTTTAAAGATAGAGAGAAGCATTAGATCAAGTTTTATGTATTGCAGATGGAAATGGCAAAACAGTGTTATGATTTAGATTTAAAGTGTCCTTGCTAAAGCTCATGCGTTTGTAAGTAAGATGTTTGGAAGATGAGTAGATCATGAGGGCTTTAAGTTCATCAGTGGATTAACTCATAATTTTACGATATTATTGAGATGTGATGGAAACTGGAGGTGGGACCTAGCTGAAGACAGTGGATCATGGGATTGTGATTGGGAGAACTATATTCTCCAAGCCCTTCTTATTTGATACTTCCTCCATTACTTTGATTACTGGAAGTCCTGAAGTGAGCAGCTTTCTTCTACCACACTCTTCCACCATGATATCTCTGTCTTGTCACAGGTTCAGAAACAATGGAGCCATATAACCATGGACTGAGACCTCTGAAACCATGAGCCACGATAGACACATCATTGTGTATGCTAGGCAGGAATGAGTCCCTCATGATTTTATCTGGTGAATTACACATATTATAATACATGGTTAACAGTATTTTGCAAATGCAATTTAGGTTATCAATCAGTTAACTTCAAAATAGAAAAATTCTCTTGGTTTTCTGGTAGGACCCAATATACCCATATAACTCATAAGCTTTCTCCTTGGTCAGCACAGAAGTCCAGGAGATATATCAGAGATACAAGGCAGAGATATGCAAAGCAAAGAAGGATTTTATTTATTCTGGCTGACTTTAAAGATGAATGGAGTTGCAAGCCCAAGCACAAAGGTGACCATGAAAAACTGAGATGAACCTATGAGTGATATCACCCAGGAAACAGAAACCACAGCCTCATAATCACTCAGAACTGAATTCTTCTAGTATCATAGTTATCCTGGAAACAGACTGTCTCCCAGTTAAGACCCTAATATGACACAGTGATACATTTTTGGCTTTGTGAGACTCTAAGCAAAGAACCAAGCTGAATTTCCTGGTGAATAAACATTTGTCTCACAGAAACTGTGAGACACATTTATATCAAGAAGAAGGTTTGAAATAATTACAGCAGCAATAGAAAAATAGTACATTCCAGTGCACAAAGGTTACACTAAAGCTACAAGGATTAAGGACAAAGCACTCTAAAACTTGACTATGACATATACAATGAAACAGGAATAAATCCAACAAAAGTGATAGCATGGTTTTGCACAGTTAAAACAAATAAGGTCTGCACAAATGTTGTGATAAACATAGCTCTTTACCTGGAGAAAGACCTGAAGTTAGCTTGTAGAAATGAGAACTAGAAAATTTGTAGCTCATTCATTATATGCAATGGCAGGAAGAAGCTATTCTGGAACCTGACAAGAAATTTTAGCAAAAAATGTGAATGAATATAGCTCCTAAAACAAGTGAATTTAGGCCCCTGATATGTCTAAAGCATGACGTGTGTGTGTGTGTGTGTGTGTGTGTGTATGTGGTATTCTTAGGTGCCTGGTTTTCCATGTTCACATACAAGCAAATGCCAAATTCAAGCTCTGTTTAAGTTACTCACTAATATATTGATTGCATTGGAAGAAATTCACTTTCTCAAAATACGTGTCACAGCAAAACTGACTCTACTTAGAAATAATGGCAATGAAAACTACAGGTCTGGTTGTGTGTCAGCACACACTAAACACATATCAATCTTTCTGATGACTAGATCAGTTGTATTGTTGTATATGGGGTGAGATAATGCCACTGTGGGGAAGATTTTGTATAGCTGCAGGTGGCTCAACCAGCCAAATGTAGCAACAAGTTCCTTAAAGCTAGCAAAAGCAAAATAATCAATCAGAATGCCTCAGTTTTTAAAAAGGCAGACAGTAAGAAACCAAGCCATTTTGGGGATCTATACCTCATTCGTAGGAGTCAATTTCTCATTTTGTGATGGTCTGGCTGGTATAAATCTCTTTGTAAATCTCTTAAACATAACTTCACTCTGGTATGTTTTTAGCTCTCAAACAATTAGTGTTTCTCATTGATTAATTTTCTACATGATTACCTGTGCAGAGTCAAATAGGAGCTAATCTTTGGGGAAAATCACCAGCAGGACAACTAGAAAGGGGGAAAATATAACCTAAGAATTAGTTTAATGAGAGTGTTATACATGGTTTATACGCATAAGTTGCAAAACAATTTTATTTTATAACCTCATTCATTTGAAAAAATGTAACTTCAGTTCATTCAGGATCCTTTGAAGCCAAGGTGAGGTGCTTTATCCAAAGTGAAGCAATAGAATATCAGAGCCAAGAAAAAAGGCTCAGTTTCTGTTACATCTTCCACTATTCAGTCATTATATATAACTAGCAAGTCTTATGCAACTTCAAGACCTTTTGTGCAAGAATAGACTATTTTTGTTTTTCAAGCACTACTTCATAGAAAGCAAAAGAAACAAGGCAGTACCACACTGCTTTCATAAGAATCATTTAAGATTAATTCTATTATTTTTTTCAACCACTTGTCATTTCTTTGTCTATTTTTACCTGAAATGAACAAGAAGCTAACAGTGACTGGTCAAAGAGGTAGAGAGATCAAGGAGGAAAACAATCTTTTACCATTTAAATTTACCCTATTTATATCCTCCTTGTCTCTTGACTTAGAACAAGTTTTGGAAATACTTCCTTCCCTTCGACCACTACTGTTTGTAAGCAACAGTGAATTATATAAGAAAAGGTGAGTTGAGCAAGTTGTGTAAGAAAAGGTGAGTGTGAGCATATTGTAAAAAAGAATCATGAGAGGTTGTCCCATTGGCTTCTGTTTGGAAATTGAATTCCAGGCCCTTTGCTATCTCTGCCGTGAAAAAAGATCAAGTGTCCTTACAGTTTCAAGTTCTTTCCAGAAGATGCACCATCATTTCCATCATCAAACCCTAAGTGGTTTCCAT
Source organism: Hydrochoerus hydrochaeris (assembly GCA_004027455.1). Lineage (NCBI taxonomy): Eukaryota > Metazoa > Chordata > Mammalia > Rodentia > Hydrochaeridae > Hydrochoerus > Hydrochoerus hydrochaeris. The sequence continues at coordinate 294,735 of PVLA01000912.1, read as the reverse complement.
GGCAACCTCATCCTCAAACCCATCAATTTTTCTGGCAATATCATTTCATTCTGTCCCAGGAACCACATTAGAGTATAAAAAGAAATAATAATAAAACTCTCAAAAATGCAGTCAGGAAAATATCAACAAGAAAAAAAGTCTGCATAAGCTCAACAACACTCTGAGTTTAGTAAGATGGAGAGAAGAAAACTTTTCCCGGTAGCTTTGGGTTCTGGATGGTAAGGAAGGTTTGAAATAAAGAAATAAAGAGGAGAGGGTAGCAGCAGGGAAGAGCCAGCTACAGGAAGCAGAGATGGTGCAGTGTGTTGGGGACAAGCAGCTTCTTTCCTTCTCTTCTATAAGCGTACAGTCACCAGCGCTGAAATAGAATTAAACTAAAGCTGAAAATAAGGTTTCTGCTAGAAAAATCTGTCTCTGGCAGTGTTTAAAACATGGCTGGGCACAGCACCAAGTGCTTGTGAAGCAGTATTGGAAGGTTCTGCCCGAAAGGCAGAAATCCCTGTCCTTCCATCAGTCACAGCCCTTTACAACCTCTCAAGTACCAGGGCATCAGGATCTTATCGTGTAAGTCAAAATTTGAAGTCGCCTGGGCAGTATCCATCTGTCTAATCCCATACCGTATATTTCCAATACTACCTTAACTTTTGGCAGGACTAGTTACGAAAATAGCATTGATTCTCTGTAGCCTTGGTGAAGATTCATCTCTCATTTTTTACATCACAGTTCCACTCCATGATTCTATACCATCCTATGTAATTTGTTGGTTATTATTATGATTGTTGACCTCATTGTTATAAACTCTTTGGTGACAAGGAAGATGAACCTTACCTCCCTCCTAGCACAGACAGAAACAGATCGTTTTGTAGTTTCCTTGAGTTTATGTGATCTACACACACAGGTGGGAGAGGTCCTAAGTGTAGTTAGACCACGTTCCCACCTGTCTTTAATCAATCCGCCTGTTAGCACTCAGAAAGAACAGAGACAAAAGAAATTGACATAGGTGCTTTTATCTCTGCTAGAAGCCTTATTTCTTTTTTCTGATCTCAGGAAATTTAAAGAAAGATCAGTTTCCTGGGTAAGATTTTTTCTTGTGGTATTGTGTATTTTCATATACAAATAAAGGCTTTCCTTATAGCAATAAGGGAATTACTTATTTAAAAGGAAGCCAAAGAAACCAAAGGGCTGAGGGAAAAATAAATGGAATTTGCAGAGAACCACAGAGACTGTATGTTGAGAGTTTGATAAACAGTTCCCAGGGTGGAACTGATCAGGACAGGTTAAGTAATTCTGGACTAACAAACAACTCTAAAATAGTATGGCTTAAAACAGCATTTATTTTCTGCTGTGTTATTTAAGCTTCATAATGCTGGGGCCCCTGATCTACACAAATCTTACTCAAGACCAAGGTTGACAAGAGCATGGCTACTTTGCAAGGCTGTGTATAGCTGTGACAGAGAGGAAAGAAAGCTCCAGAGGGTGTCACATTCTCCAGGCCAGAGTCAAATGCTCCTTCTGTACCAAACCTACTGGTTACACGTGCTCCCAGGGTCCCATCTGATTTCAGGAAATCTGAGAGAAATTTCTCTTCCCACATGTCTTCAGGAGGACAGATAAAAACTTTGGATGAATTATACAAATGCCTATCACAAGGAGAAAACTTTGAAGGATATTTGGAAGTTTTGACTTTGTTAAATTTATTTTTATCTTTGAATTAGCATCCATATGAAGAAAAAACCCAGGTAAAACACAGCTGGTGTCTACTTTCTTCCGGTCTCTTTCCAAACAGGGCTTCCCAGACCATGAGCCACAGGAGCTAAAATCATCATTCATTCATTTGTTCTTCTACAGATATTTATTGATTTCTATGCTAAGTCCTGTGTAAGACATTAGCGATTAAAAAAATGTGTAAGAAATTTCACTTGCTCATGATTCTTTTTGATCTATGATTTTCCCATTATCACAACCTGCCCTATATTTTCAGCTAAATGCTATTAGGTGTCAACTCTGTCCTAGATTAATAGAATTCTTCTTGTACTTCAGTGATTTGAGCTGCTGTATCCTCTCTGGAAAGATACACTCTCTTAATTCTGCCTTGTTTCTCATTTCATGGTTAAACCTCTATCCTTCTCTTAGCTAGTTCTTACTTTCTCACCATGAGATACAATCCACATCTATCTGAGTCAATTTACATGTTACTTCCTCGGCTACCTGACATGACTTTTCATCGTTGTTAATCAATCACAGCCAGAATGGACCATTTTTGTCTCTTCATAATTTATGCTCAAAAATTTTGTAAGGGCTACATCTGAATTCCTTCCCAAAACCTGTGAAAATAGGAACTGGGTCCTGATTGATTTAGCAGCCCTTCAGGAACCACAATCAAGAAATCAGAATTTCTTATAAATCACAGGAATCACAATCAAGACAGGCTCAGCAATATGTGATAGTCCTAGATATAAAATGCTAACAATTATAGTACTTAAATGTTAAACTCCAAATCAAGAGATTAACATTCATTAAAGGAATACTATCTTGTCCGTTCATCATAGATATTCCTAGAGCAAAGGTAGAATGTTTTTACTCCTAGATATAAGAAGGAAACTTTGATAAAATCTATTAGTGAATTAATTAGATTTGAAATGCAAATCTAATTAATTCACTAATAGATTTTAGAAAGTGCAATCAAGAAACAGTTTGCTAAGTCAACTTTTTACAGACTGCAAGTTGCCAAACACAAATCCATTTTCCCTGTCTGCTCTAGAAACAGGACTTCCTATTTGGTGGAAGTGATGAACCCAGGTAAACACCCCATTTCCCAACAATTGACAGGCATGTGTAACCCAAAGCTGGAAGCACTCCCCCATGTTCACTTGAACTCTTCAATGCTTTCATAATCAAGGTTTTGCTCCTCTGAGCCTAGGATAACTTTGCCTGTAAGTGTAACTTTGCCATTTACTTCACGTGGCAAAATGAATCATTTAAAACATTCAAGAACAACTCTCAGCCAGTAAGTACCTTGGTGTGCAAATGCTCTGATGTTCCCTGCCTTTGATTAGGGTAATTTAATGGTGTACATTTTATGCCTTCACTAGGCTTCATTTACCAATTAAGTCTTGATTCTCCACTTCTATGTCTGACTTACTGGGAAACCATCTTTTGACTACCTGTCTTAGTTACTTTTTACTCATACCTGATGCCCAAAGTTGGGAAAGGAAAGGTTTATTTCTTACAGTTTTTAGAGGCTTCAGTCCATACTCAGTTGGCTCCAAGGCAGTGTGGCATGGCAGGGCCGCAGTTCATGGTGGCTGCAAACATCAAGCCCAAAACTGGCAAGAGAGAGAGAGACACACCTTCTTCCTGCCATTACATCACATCCTGGCTCCACCCCTAGGCCAGTGTAATACTCACATCTCCAATCCAAGGGCTAGACAATGAACCAATCACAAATGCTTGGGGGCCACTGACATAAACCATGACACTACCTTAAGCTTCTAATGCAATTTCTTTACCCACACCTCCCAAATAAACTATTAGAAACACTTGGACCCTTGTTTCAGGATCTGATTCTGGGGCAAACTGAACTAAGATATGTAAGAAGCAGGCAAAACTTCCAACAATTCTCATTAAGTGAGGAAGTTCCCTTCTTTATTCTATTACCTAGAATGTAGATACAGTGCTTGCAGCTCTGCACCCTCCTGGGTCATCAGGATGAGGCTCATACCTATATGACTGAAGTGAGGTGGGAAAGCCCTGGAATGCTAGCTAGTGTCTAGAATGTTTCCTGCCTTCCCACCTACAGAATCATTCACAAGAAGAAGTGAACTATTGTCTTATTAAAATAAGTTACTTTAATCCAACACTAATCCAAATTTTTACACACATATATACATAAATAGACACTTATATCCATATACTTATATATAGTCATATAACACACACACAAACACACACAGAGAGAGAGAGAGAGAGAGAGAGAGAGAGAGAGAGAGAGAGAAACAGACAGGCAGACAGACATGTATAGATATAAGTATAGACATAGAAATGAAGAAGAAATATGTATTGCTTCCTTGAAATATAGTAAAAAAGTCATTCATGAGTTTGAAAATAATCACTGCAGTGGAAGAATTATGCATTCAGGCTCATTGTTCCCTTGGCTGTGACACCAAGACCCAGACTTTAAGAATCTTAAAACTTCCAAGAATGAGTCCCATGCTACCGAACATAGATGCACCTGCTCTTGCAGGTGCAGGGAAATGGATTCCATCCTGTATTCTAGGTGGGCTGAACTCTTCTGCCTCATTCTTGGGTATTCAACCTTAACTTCTACTCAAACTGCAGCCTGAAAATGAGATAACAGTAGACAAAAAGTCACAGAACAAATATTATTTTTCTTCAACACCAATTTGTGCTGGGACTGCACTGCCTAGAGTGTCAAAAGAGAATGTGTAATTTGTACATGTATCCTCTACCTGGGAGAGAGATCCTAGAATGACACCTTTGCCTCCCTGCATGAGACTTTTGCATCTCCCAAAGATAATAACCCATGAAAACCCTATGGCCACTTCCCCATTAGACCAAAGACTCACTAGATTGTCTATCACAACTTTTTCTTCATCTCATTGTCCTAGGTAAAAAAATAAAACCAAGACATTCATAGGATGTATTAATAGGAAGGGTATTGTCTCTGACCCCGCCCACTGAAGGCCATCAGCCAGATATTGATCTTTCTGTCAGCATAGTTTTCTACTTAGAGAAACAGGAGGCTCATTAACTGTAGAAGGGCACAGAAGTTTCCTCTAGGTCTTAGAATGTTTGACCTTCTGACTGATACAGTTGACACTTTCTAATGTATATTTTCCAGAGGTTTCAAATTTTTCTTCAAGAAAACAGATATTGAAACAATCAGCTAAGTCCTTTCCATATACCTTACACATGGCCAATACTAGCCTAGTCACTTCATGTGGTTTCTAATGTTGAACAGCCCAGATAGAGGTGGGTATCCCATCCTCATTTTATGAAAATACAATGTTATATGCCAAAAGAGAAGAGTTGGATTTGTGCCATAGTCTGAAAAGTCCAACTGACTCTTACTAGTATCTGGGATTTTAACTTGACTAGATCTTTACTCTCACTGTGAGTTCTGGGTCTCTGAGTTGAAGCCACTAATGCTTCTGATAAGGAAATGTAGTTCATAATGTCTCTTAACCACATACTTCATGGAATTTTTCCTACGCTAGCCTGAGTTTGGGAAAATACCTTTGTACCAAGGGACTGATCAGATGAAGCAGGGTGGGTGGGCTTTAGAGTGTGAGACTGAGCAGGAAATCTAAGACTTTGAGGAAAATGTCAAGGATTCTATTAAAGGCTTCGCATGACTTTCATTTACAAAGCTACAGAAATATTTGCTTCAATATTTTACTATAAGTTCTGATTTTGCCAGCTGTCTAAATTACTCAATGGCTCTTATAAGTTGTGGGATATGTCTCTCTACTTCTGTTTGAAGCTGGCTTCAGTGAAACTTTAGCTTGTCACTGTTTTCTTTTTTGGGGATGTGTCTATTATATACCTGCCAAGATTACAGGCAAACAGAAGACCATTAACAAGTGTGACAACTTTCTTTCTTTTTCAGTGCTGGGGACCAAACTCAGGAGTGAGGACATCCTAAGATCACATTCCTTCATCCCTTCTAGGTCATATTATTTTTACTGAAGTTGTAATCATAAGCCCTATTACATTGTCTCATCCAACACTGAATCTTGTGGTCTCATAACATCATAACTGTGCTAAGCTTTACCTATTACTATGTTTACTGTAATTTTCCACATTACATGTGTTCAAATATTCCAATACATTGTGTTACAGTTGCTAGGAGAAACAGGGAATGGCGTATGACACAGCTATGCAGTAGGCTGGACCACCTAGTTTTACATAAGTGCACTTTCTGGTGTTACCACACACAAAAAAAAATTGTCTAAGTTTGCATTTCTCAGGAAGTATTCCTGTTACAAAGCAATGTCTGACTCTATTCTGATCGTTTTTTTGTTTTTATAAGCCAATGCTATGGCAGCTAGTCTTCAAGATGGCCCCAGAAACGTCTGATGTGCCTTGTATGAGCACTCCCATATGGTTCCAGGGTTAGTCTGTGTGCCTAACAGACTGTGGAGCAGGGATGGTATAACAAACCTATGGTCTCTCTCTCTCTTTCTATGTCTCTGTTTTTGTGCACTTGTTTTTATATATGTGTGTCCCTTCTTCATCATTTGTTTTAAAGGAAACCCATTACCATGTTATGAACTGCACTGTGGAGTAACCTCCATCATGAGGACATGAGGCTCCCAATGAATATCCAGAGAGAAGAGCAAGTCAGGCTTCCTGCCAACAGCTGCATGGGGGAGTTTGAAAGGATCTCACAGAACAGGCCAACATTCTGATGGGATGACCAAGGTCAACTTCTTGACTAGAGCTTTATGAGAGACCTTCAGCCAAACCACCCAACTGGGCTGCTCTCTGAAATCTGTGTGACATAAATGGTTTTTGTTCAAGGCCATCATATTTTGGAATAATTTTTATGCAGCATTAGATCACAAACACATTCCATAATGCAACACATATTTAGTTTTTACTGGTCTCAAGAATTTTATAACCAGTTAAATAGTAACTACAACCAACTAATTCTTTTGCTTTCAGCCAGGAACATATAGAATATTTAATCTTTTTCCCCTTAGCAGTTGCCTTTTCTTTCTTTTTGACAATATATTTTTATTGTTAATTGGCACAAAGTAGTTATACACATCAATAGGGCACATTACGACGTTTCTCTGCATGTACACAAAGTGTAGTGATTAGATCAGGTAACTGGCATATCCATCAAGTCAGAGATTTAACATTTCTTTGCACTAAGAACATTCAAAATCTTCTTTACTATTTTAAAACATTCAATTAATAGTTGTTAATTGTCTGACTGTGTTATGTTCTTTTAATTTTTTTACACAAAGCACTTTTTTTTCTTCCAGTTTTACCACATTCTTAGCCATTTTTCACCCTGGAACACTTTCTTTCTCTCTCCCACTCACTTCCTGCTGACCATTTCCAAAGAATGAGTTGCTTAAATTTAATTTCTTCTTAGGGAAACACTGCTGATAACTAGACCATGGCAAGAATTTTCTAGCATGATCTTTTACAGCACATACTTTGTCAAATTCTAATTGTCCTCTTTCCCCTTAGTCTACAAGCTCCAGGAATGTTGCAGTGTTCCCTGACTTAAATTCATCCAGTAGAAAGCAGGCAGAGTAAGTGCACACACACATGTGCATGTATGAGCTAGGTAGACAGATAGATAAGTATATTCACTAAGCATGATGAGTATTTCCCACATGGGCGCAAGCTCCCTGCCCTGAGGCTGAGCTTGAACACACATCTTATCAAAGCTTGAGGACATCGTCTCTGTCCCACTGATCCATGCAAAACAGTAAATAGCTTTGTGAACCTTTGACCAGATTAAGATCCAGTTTAGTGGCCTCATATTGATATGGACAAAGACAAAATGAGAACAGAATTTTTGACTATTGAGGACTTAGTGGACGATTTGGCACCAAGAGTCCCAGACTTTAGAAAACCTAGGGAAGCCATCGATTTTACCTGGGCTGCTTTTCTTATTTTCACAGGGGCGAGATTTCAGGACGGAACCCTGGAGGGAATTTTTATAAATACTAGAGTGGTGCTCAACAGAATTATATGAGTTTTTTGGATTTCAGCACAAAAACCAGTTACTTTTCTTAGAAGTTCCTGTCTGACCATTCACATAGTTTCTCTTGACCTCTAGGCTGCATTGGAGTTTATATAGCTGCAGAGAAATGCTCTTAATGGATTTTCTTCCCTATCTTTAAGTTTTATCTTCCCTTCAGTACCAAAACAGTGGTGGTATTTTAAAGTGATGTGTCCAAAAAGAGGAAGTTCTGTCAATGTGCCAGGCATTTGACATTTGTATGCGATGGCTTCTGTGCAGTCTGTGGTGCTGGTAAATAAACTCAAGACTCATTTGTATCTATTTCGGCTTTAACCTGCTGCAGAGATAGAGGTGACCTCTTATTATACATCTCTTGCTGCTGAGTGGCAATGGAGAGAGCGGGAGGCAGGCCCCAGAGCTCAGCTCCAAGCTCAGCTGTGAGTTATACTTGTCAGACTGGGGCTTTGAATGAGAAAACAGAGTACTTCTCTGCCTCTCTCTTCTTTGAGCTCCAACTAATTGGTGCATTTCTTTGCTGCAATCACTGGAAAATGGATTTTTTTTCCCCTCTCAATGTTTTGTAAAATAAATTGAAATTTATTTTTCTTTCGCGTCCCCTGGAGCCAGCTCCCAGCTCATTGTGCCTTTAAATGAGCACACAGTTAAAAACACCAGGTGAAAAGGAAATCTGTTTTGTTTTGCGTTACTACTCTGTCTCCTAGTATCTTGGACTTTTCTCCGCATATTTTTTTTCCCTTAAGAAAGGGAGCAATGTTTAGAATCCTTCAAATTTCAAGGAAAAATCTCTAAATGAAAGGCAAAAAAATATTTTCAACCTCAGTATTTAGTGTCCATATGGTCTCTAGTCATAGTGAACAATTAGTGCTGAGCTGGTACCAGCACTGTAGAAACAGAGGAGCCCAGAGTTTCAGGATGCTAAGCAATCACTGATGTCTGGTTTCATACTCAAGGGCTCAATTACATCATTGTCAGGAAGATGACATAGGAACAACAGAGGAACAACAGCTTAGAGTCACACATATTGGGTATTTGCAGCTGCTAGTTTAGGTGGAAGAGTACATGAAGCACACAACTAAGCAAGTAACATGCAAATTATGGATATATATTAATATGTGCTGTCTTGTCTCTATAATCCTGTGTTATGACTTTTTTTGGAGTAAATATCAGTTCACAAGGTTAGATTTTTATTTCCCCTAACATTAATATATTCACTTGATTTCCAAGTTAGCCTATTCATTGTAACACAAAAAGTGGTAGTGACAAAAGCCAGCCTCTGAAAATTGGACCAGATCTAAACTGGCCTGGAATGCTTATATGGTGGTTCCACCAATATTCTGCCCCCATAACTGGAAAATCTGATGGGCAAGACTGCACCACAGCTGGGAATAGTGGCATGTTTCTGTAATCCCAGCACTCTGGGAGGCTGAGGCATGAGGACTGCAAGTTCGTGTTTAGCTTAACTAATAGATTTTTATCCCCCCCAAATAAAATGACTGACATGTAGCCCAAGGTGAGGACTTTGGGTTCATTTCATCACTAAATTGTGAAAAAATTACAACCTAAATGAGAAAAGAATTTAATTACAAAGTAAATAGGAGCATTATGGTATCATAACGTGTCAGTCAAGGCTTAAGGAGCTGGGATGTACCAAGAGTCAAGCATTGTCTCTAGCCACCTGAACTAGCTGGGTAGAGTATAGAAACATAATTATTCTGTAGTGCATTAAGGTCTCTGATGCAGAAAAGCAAAGAGGCAAGAGGCTAATGGAGATGATAGAGGGTTAGGAAGCATTATGTGGAAGTTTTGAGCACACAGAGCCCTGAATATGAATGGACACAGACACATAAATAATAAGGAAAATACTACCCTTTGATGTGTGTCTATTTTGTTGCTTCAGATGATCCAGTAATGCCTGTGCTTCATCCTGCACATAACAAGGAATCCATCAGAGCCTGAGTGAGAGCTTTGTTTTTCCTTAGTTATACACGGATTCCTGCACACTGTCTTTACCATTGGGAAAGAGAAAAATGCAGACTTGGGTATGTTTCTACTCAACTCTGTACTATGAGGAAAACTACTGTTATGGTTTATATCTAAGCATTATATGCCATAAGCTGGAGCTAACAATATAAATAACAAAAAGAATGAAAATGGGAAAAGGAATTTAGAGACAGGGCAGGAGATGAGCGGGAAACAGGTTAAAAAAAGAAACGAGCTGTGTTATGTACATGTGTCTACTTCCCAAGACAAAAGTAAACATAGTCCACTGCAAACATGCACCAATAAATTAATCTTTTTAAGAATGTCTTGCAAAAATTTGGTGTGTGTGGAAGGTGCTTGGATCATGGGATATTGTCCTCGTAAGTTGCTTTCTTCGTTAATGAGTTCACAGCTTATGTGTGGTTGGGAGGTCAGGCTTGGTTGGAGGTGAGTCACTGGGGTGTAGCCTGAAAGTATGTGCTCTTTTCCCCATTTTCTCCCTTCTCATCCTGCTTTCTTACTATCAGACTTTGAGCAGCTGTCATCCACCCAGAACCTTCTATCACAGTTTGCTCCTTGGACTGAACTCAGGAGAGAAAACAGACTTCATCTCCAAGCGCTGGTGTCATATATTTTGTCCCAGTGATAGGAAACTGACAGAGGCCAGTGCCTCTTTTGGCCCTGTATGAGGTGAAGTAGCCTAAGAAAGGCTTTAGCTAACCCAGGGATGCTCATTGGTAAAGTATCCTTAAACACCATGAATGCTGGTTTGGTGATAGTCTGGGAGATGGCATTCACAGCATTATTCATATGGAAACCAGCACTGCTTTCCAATAGTTTCCACACTGGTTGTACCTTGCTATTGCTTTCCCACTGCTCTCACCTGCTTTGGCCTTCCAGTGATGTGTTTCTTTCTTCCAGTCAGGGGCCTTAGTCTATCATCTGCTTCATATGTATCAGTAACATGAGACCCTGTATTATCTTTCCATGGCTGCTGTGGTAATTACCATACATTTTAGTAGTGTAAACTAGCACTTGTTTATTATTCTATGGCTCTAGGATGGTTTTAGAAGGCAAAAGGGGACCCACCAGGCTAAAATGAAGGGTCAGCATAGCTATTCTCCTTACTGAGGGTATGGGAACAAAACTGTTTCCAAATTCATTCAGGTTGTTGGTAGAGTTCAGTTCCATGTGGCTGTAGATATACAGCCCTTGTTCCTTACTAGATATTTGTCAGGAGTTATCCTCAGATCCTGGAGTTGACCTATCTTCCTGGTTAACAGCCTCCCTGTATCTCGCAGCCCACAATGCATGGCCAAATCCTTCTGGAGCTTCAAATCTCTCTGATCGTCCTGTCTGTCCTTTCTTCCCTTTGGCAATGTCTCTTCTCTTTGTAGTCTGCAATCAAGAGCCCATGTTTTTGGCTTCAACCCACTCAGATAATCCAGGATAATCTGTGTATTTTAAGACCAGTAACCTTCATTTTATCTGCAGAGAACTCTTTTGCCTTGTAAAGTAACCTATTCACAAAATCAAAGGATTAGAGTATGGACATTTTTTTTTTATCTCTAATATAGCACCCTATTGTAGAAATCAGATGGTTGAAGCATTCAACCTCCTAAATCTTTCTGGAATTTCTAAAAAGGAGGCACAAAATATGCATGAGTTTTTTCTCTGGTAGTATTTCAAGTTTGCAACATGCTTTGGCAAATCATTACGAGGATAAGCAAGGTATGTTTGAAAAGCAGCTAGCCTAAGCCTGGCCCAGAGTTCCTTCTGAGAATACATTAATTTTCTTCCCCTGCTCTTGCACTTGGCATTCCCAGAGAGAGCACCACAGTGTGACTCTGAAGTCATAAAATTGAACCTACAAGCTGCACTCACAAAGCAGTTTGAAGATTATTATAATGTGAATAAGACAGAAACACATAACATTTTAAAGCTTAGCTTAAAGACACTATCAATATATTAATTATTGGCACCAAAATAATGCCCACACCAAGACCTGAAAATCCACATATTGGCCATTCATATAACACTGGTAGGTAAGTACTGACAATATTCTAAGAGGGCAAAGAAGGACCAAATTATTAAAATATTTTGGTTTTTTGCCAAATAACCTTGTCCTCATGTATAGCCTTGTCCTTATGTCTTTAAAATTTGAATATAGCAGATGAGTGGCCTATATCTGCAATTCATGGAACACCAAATAGTTCATATTTTGAATTTTTTCACATGTTGAAGTATTTTTGAAATAGATAGATAGAGGAGATCTGAGAATGGGATCCAAGTCAAAACACAAAATTAATTTATGTTTTGGGTGTATTTTATACACATGGTCTGAAAGTACTTTTATACATTACCTTGAGTGCATCTGTATTTTGACTGTGACCTGTCACATGAGGTTAAGTGTAGACTTTTCCCTTTTGGGTAACCATTTCAGTGCTCCAAAAGCTTCAGGATTCAGGTTTTCATATTAGTGGTGCTCAGTTTGTCTCCCCTTGCTCATGTGATCAGCTAAGCTTGAGCTACCATTTCTTTCTTTCTGACTTACCATAATTCTATGTTTAGACCACATAGTTTTAAAAAACACAGCCACACGTATATGCACAAACTTTTTGTCCATCACTCCATAATGATTTTTTCCCTGTACAATCTGCTTTTCTAGAAATACCATTGTCCATAGTTCATATGTCAGTCCTACATTATGGACCTAGAATTCCTGTTTGGTTTTTATCTTTATCTTTTATGTCTGAGCCCAGGGGATATTCAGATGAATAAGTGAGATGTGATGATTATTGTTGAAATTTTATGCCTGTATGATTTTAGCCTCCTAAATGTCTCCTAAAAGTGAAGGGTGATCATTTCTATTTCATTTCTGTCTTAGGTACCGTGGAGGAAATCAACAGTGGGCGTGTACACTGCTATGTTGTTTGTTCCTCAAGGTGCAGGAATCATGCCTGGTACATGCTCCTACTCTATAAGACAGAGCTGCAGATTCACAGCACAGATTCAGTGCAACTTTCTATCCAAACAATATAGATAAAGGCAACATAACCTATTTACCTAACCTTACCTAGTGTAAAACCTAAGACATTGTCAAATATGCTGAACATCTTGCAAAATGAATGAGGAAACTGTCACAGCTGAGTCTAAGCAGTCGCAACTACCGAATGTAATGTGCTAGGCTGGACAGAGTCCTGAAACAGGAAGGAGGACATTAGGAAATGCTGAAGAAACTCAGATTCAGCACAGACTTTATTTCATAATTCAGCTCTGTAACATAATGGTGAATGTTCCATAGTTTTGTAAGCTCTCAGTAATTAGAAGAATGGGTAGTGCTATAAGACAAATATCTGCAATCTTCACAATAATTCTCTAGGTCTAAGAAGTTTTTAAAATAAAAAGAGGTTATCTAAATATGAAAAGAACCACAGAAAATAAATAAATATGAATCTGGAAGCCTTAATCCAATACAGTGACTATGAAATAAAAATGAAACTGAAGTTTTTATTAATTATCTTCATTTTGGTAATGGCCTTGTGAATAGTTCTGATCCTTCTCTTTCTAAACTTAGGAATAAGAGTAAGCACATTTTGTAAATTTATTTTTTAAAATGATATTGAATTTTATTCATCATGCAAAAGTATTTGATTAGGTAGTAATAGTCTATAATTAAAGTTGCATGAAGAAAAATCTATCTTGTTATATGTGTTTTCATTTCTTTATGCTTTGCAGTAAGTTGAATCTTTTGGTACATGTCAGTTAGTAACTAGTAAATGTCTAATCTTGCCATAGATTTAGTGTGGAATTGTACTACATATATTTTTGTTCAATATTACTTCATTAGATTATTCTAGAGCACTTATAACTACAATTTTCAAGCATCAATTTTCCTAGAAATCTTGTCATTTAATTGAGCAGAACAAACTGAATATTAGGTATGCAGAAAAAATAAAATAACAGGAGACATATAAATTATAAAAACTATTGTTATTTTTAGAAATAAAGATGCAAAATAAAACATCTTAATTTTAAAACCCAAGCCCAAAGTGTGGCATCGCTATTTATTGAGAAGGATGAAAAGAAGATACAGAAAAAACATATTGCCTCACTTATTAATCATACCAGAATCATAATTCTGTCTTTCATTACGTGGTCAACTTCTTTGTCTGAACATGGAGATTAGAGACATATCCTCTCCCAAGGCCTGTAGAAATAAATTGCATACAGGGTTTGTGGAAGACGTCTTTAAAGGCAGGTGTTACAAAGTTTTGGTGGATAAAAGCCAAAACTTAGAGAAAAGCCTGTTCTTGTGTTAGTCAGGGTCTGACTGGAAATGCTTGAAAAGTGGTTCTCTTCAGTTCCTTACACGCTACAAGTTTGGATGCTACACAAAAGATTCTGATAAGCATCTAGCCATCTGGATTTTCAAAATCTGTTCCTAAACAGACTTCTAAAGTTCCTGAGATGCATCCATCCATGCTCATTATATTGTAAACAGTGTGGGTGAAAGACACATGCCAAACCATTGTAGGAAAATGTCTTGGCGCTTATTGTTGGACCCAAATAAATGAGACAGCTTCTTTTTGGACAGATGTGGACTGTTCATTTGGTCCAACCATCAAGCTCAAGCCAAGAATCTAAGTGATCACTGTTATTCCTCTTTCAGAAAGAAAACTAGAGCCAAGAATTACAGACCAGATGGTAATGAACATGGGTTTCACCCTCTCTCTCACTTATGAGAGGGTACTGCATTACCTCAGTAGCACTATTAAATCAGAGCCATGAATCCTGTCCTCAAGGTCTTGACATTATCTGTTTACATCAGGGGAGAAAATCACAATGTTTTGTCAGTAGTCATAACAGAAAAGTGAGCAGAGATTGGGGATCCCTTAGGCAAATAGGATAGAGGCAGAGGGGCAGGCCTGTAATCTACAAATGCATGAAGAAATAGGCCCTCAGGGGACTAGAACTGTCTTTCAAAGTTGATCACTAATTAATCTAAAGGAGACTGCCATTGTCACTCAGAAAAAAAACAAAAAAAACAGTGCTCTTCTCTTTTCCTTCAGACATGATTTATATTTGACCTCTGTGATCACTTGTGTTTTAATTTTCATAAGGTGCTTGGTGCTAGCAGAAATGTTAATCCTTTTAAAAGAAAACTTCAGCCTTTTTATTCTTCTTTGAAGCCCAAGTGAATAGTAATAAAACAGCTGAACATAGGAGCTCTTCAGTTTTTCCTCCACTCCTAACTTCTCCACTCAACCTTAATTTTGACCTCCAGACTTCCACATGCCACTCAGTACAGGGATGGAAAGGAAAGAGGCCCCAGCAATGGTGGAGAGTGGAGATCCATAAATCTATGTTTTTCCATTGAGGAAAGACAAAAAGAAATTGTTAGGCAAAGAACCCCAGGATAGACTAGCATATACTTGTAGATCTAGAGACTCTGTAGGTACTGAAATGCATAAAGTACCATCAGTATCATCCAGGAATTCAGTCTCATGAAAAGGAAATGATAATCTCAATCCGCTTCTTAAAGTGCAATGAATCATGAGAAAAAAACCTTAGCTTTGCCTAAGCATCTCAGGATAAATTTCTGGGAACAGATGACCTGTAGATCACACAGTCTTGTTTTCTTAATTACTTTATCATTGCTCAGACAAAATACCCAACAACTGAAAATTAAGGAAGTAAAAGTTTATGTAGCTCACAGTTTGTAGAGGTTTCAGTTTATAGTCAGCTGGCCCTGAGTCACTGGGGCACACCAGATAGGCACTGCAGGGGAGACACAGTTCATGGAGGGCAGAAGATAACAAAGTGACACAGGATGACCACAGCTCTGTCTATTCCTTGTATCTTATCCAGGCTACTTAGGACATGTAGCACTCACACCCTTAATCCTTGTGCTCTTATTCCAGCACGCCAGCGTCACACACTCTAGATCATGTCACCTCTGAGAAAGCTCCACCTGTGAGGCTTTAGAAAAACATCCAGACACAGCACACAACACTTTCTTGACAAAGAAAGGCAGTATGAAGAATGGGTGTATTTATCAAGGTTGATGAAAAAGATACAGATTTCTGAAGTAGGTCAAATGAAATAGACCCCAATTTTATTTTAGGGTGGTCTCCGCAAACTGGTTGATCAAGAAAGATTGGAGGGAAGGCACAGCCTGGTGCTATGATTCAGTAGAAAGATGCATACTCCACCCCCTGGGAAGTCGGCAGTATCTTAAATTGTGAGGTTAGGGCTGTTTCTCTAACCCTACACACACACACATCAGTCCAGCTTCCAACTGACATTCCTGCTCACAGAATTTCTCAGAGTGACCTGTAATGTTCTAAAACAAACCGGAAGTGAGTAAATGAGAATGTGATTGTTTTGTTTTGTAATTCTCCCAGGATATTCTCCTGGACATGAAAGCCCAAGAACAGCTACTGAAAATACTCTGTTTTGAATTCAGAATTTCATATTTTATGAGGAAGAAATATTGAGTCCATCAATGCAGACTGACTTTGATTGAAGTGCGAGTCTCCCCCAGGAGCACTATTTAACTGCAGGTGGGAAGGGAGCACCGAGACCACCTGACACACGCGCAGAGTGCTTAGTGTTGCAGGGTTGTCTACACGAGGAGTCTCACCTAAAGGGCACTGAGGCAGGCTAGGAAGGGGTGGTGCTACAACATATAATCAGTGAAGAAAAAGAAGAGGCAGAGGGTAATATTCAAAGGCATCATCATCTTCCAACATAGCATTTCACAATGTATCAAAGGCTTTCACATTTAATATGCCTTAGCAGGTGTAGCCTAGTGCCATTGCTAATACCAACTCTGTGTTACACACAAAAAATGATTAATAGCTAAATGTTTTAAGTAATTTATCTGTGCTCTGTTTCAGAAGGAAGCACATTGCTAGAATGTCTTCACTATGCAGATTTTTAAAAAATTCTGGATTTTTATTTTTTTTCTTTCAAATGTTATTTTATACAACATCATGACCAATTTTCAATAACCAATTTTCATCACTTTTATGGTTTTTTTTTTTCCTTCTGGAACTAGCTATAGCCATCTCAGATTGAAGATGTTTGCTCTTTGCATATTTCCATAATAATAATGAAATGATGATGATGATCATCATAATAGCTGTCATTTATTGAGTGATTGAAATTGCTGGGCCCAGTATAAGATGTTTTAAGATTAACTGATTTAATTTACAAAACAACCTGTGGAATATTCAATATCATCCATATGTCAAAGACAAAAAACAGAAGCTCAGAGAACTCAAAAACCGGTCCCAAGTTCACAGTTATTTAAAGAAGCTGAGCTGCCAAGGCAAGAAGGTTTGCCCGACTCATTGTTCATAACCATTTTCCCTTTCTCATGTTAGTTTTCCTTCTGGGAAATCATAGGACTGGTCTCCATTGGGGAAAACCGTTTTCCAGATTGGGCTATAAAATATGGAACAGACTTCTAATGTGAAGGGAGCAGTGTAAGATACAAAGTGAGAATAATTTACAAGCTGGTGGCTGCCTCTAATGATGCTGCAAATGAAGACACACTCCTGTCAAAGTAGGAATTTTGTGAAGCTTAGAACACAAGACAAAGCACCCTGACCATTGCTCTGGAGCTGATCTGTGGTGCTGAATGCGTAAATACAGTGTGAAATCTCTCCAGTACTCCTGTTCACACAGCATAAACTATAGTCTTATTTTAAACTGATTTCTGCTAAACAGGGAGAGGGAAGGAGGAGACAGACAGACAGACAGACAGAGACAGACAGAGATGCCAACTCTCTTATGGACTAACGTCTCCTGATTGCTGTGCTGGGTAGATCTGATGTGAAGATTGCTGCTGGTGAGAGTACAATTTGTGGTCTGTAATCTGAGTCCATCAGGAGAGAACTGAGGTGCAGTTGTGTCTTGGGGTGGGGAGGGGTGGGTGCTGGGCCCAGTGAGGTCTAGAGGTGGACCATTACCCACAGCTGAATCCAGTTGCATTCTCTGAACTTAAACTTGAGCTGTAGTTCAACCAACCTTGACTTTGAACCCAAAATGTATCCTTGCAAAATGCTGGCTTATTTCTGAGTTGTTTCTACTAATACCTCCATGTGAATTGAGTAATATTTCTTTTTTTTTAGTTTTTTAATGTTTTAAAATTTTATTTTACAGAGAATAAAACAAAAGAGGACAGAACAACACAGATCAGAATAGAACAATACAAGCAACACAGCACTTCACAACAAGACAATAGGATATCAACAGTACCATAATATCTTTGAAATAGTTGAGCATAGCTTCACAAACAACAATACCAAACATAACAAAATAGAACAAAAGCATTTAAGAGAATGAAACCATTACAAGGCATTCTGAACCAAATAACAGAAAATGAACAATGGCTACTGTAATATTTCATTTTCCATAAAAATTTGTTTATATTATTACCCACATTAAAATCCAGTAAGACATAATATGATAGAACCAATGGTAATAGAAGAACAAAAGCATGGTAGGACTTCAGAGCCAGATGATATTAAATCAGCAATGGCTGACATAGTGTCTTGTTTTCTTTCAAAGTAGATGTTCATACCATCACACATAAAAAGGTCAAATAAAACAGAATAAAACCATTCCAACTAATGAATGAAAAGATTACAAGACTTCAAAACAATATAATGGGGAACCATCAATACCATAGAATCTTATGTACTCTTACCTTTTCTTACACTAGGGAGACTGTGCGGTATTTATACATGTGAGTTTGATTTATTTCGCTTATGAGTATGGTCTCAAGTTGCATCCACTTAAGTAATATTTCTTTTTATCCATTTTAATCACAGGAAACAGAAAATATCACAGATTGCCAAAACTGTAAAAGACTTAACTAGCCCACTAACTTTCTTTCTCTCTCTTCACTTCCTTTTTTTCTTTTATCCCCTCATTCTTTCCTTGCTTGAACTTTTGGTCTCTCTTTTTTTGGTAGATAGTTCGGAAACAGTCATAAACATCAACCCACTGGTAATAAAGTGAGGATTAAAATGTGAATTTCTTTTGCTATATTTCTTGGTACTGTGAAGACAGTGTCTCAGTTCACTATACCTCTTAGAGGTGCTAAAATCTATATCTGACCATATCACCATTGAATTTCGTCTGTACAGCTCCTATTGGGGTCAGATATGACAGAGAGAAAAAGAAGAGTGGTCTTTGAAGCAATCATTATAATCTGCAAGCCAGGGAGATGGGAACTCGACCTGGAGGATCATAAGCTATTATTCAATAATCATAAGCACTTTGGCCTGAGTTGGTGTTATTTTACAACCAACATTAATACTCCCGGGGAATATTTGGTTGCCTGGAAACAGAAGTCGGTCACTGAACTCATTAATATTCAGCCAGCATGCTTTTATGAGTCACATCATATGAATTTTCTCCTTTGATCCTAATTAACAGGTAAATATCATCAAATGAAACATTTTCAAGAATTTATGGGTCTGAGCCCGCATTTCCAATTTTCTCTTTCTATTCTCAACTTCCCTGTGATTGGGTTACTTTTCTTGGATTCGTACATGGATTAAGAAACTAGATGAAATAAGGTGTAATTCTCATAAAGAAAACAGACTAAGGCCAGTGTTCCTCAAATTGAGGTGGGGATGAAGGGTAAAATCTACTAATCTAAAAGAAAATTATAACACTTAATTCAATTCTGTAGGAGCAAACCTAAAATTCTGGCTAGAGATGAAGCTGGATCTTGTGGCCCTGAGTCAAAATGACTGCTGCTACCTGAGTGGTTAAGGTAAGAGAAACCTCAGGTCACACTGTGTACAGGTGCAGACAGTTCTTAGCCAGATTCAAGGCCTGCCATTGTAATTCTTTGCTCACTTTATCTAAAGGTCATGTTTCTGGTGGTGTTAGTAGGGGTTGAATCGTACCCATCAAAAGGTTATGGTGAAGCCTTTAAACCCCCGTACCTGTGAGTGCTCTGTGACTTGGAAAAAGGGTCTTTGTCGATGTAACTTTTCAAATTAGGTCACTGGTGTGGGGATGAGGGAGAAGTGAGGAGGTGACCCAAACTATTATGCCTGTTGTCTTCAAAAGGAAAGGAAAAGAGACGCAAAGACACACAGAGAAGAACACCATGTGTCAAGGAGGCAAAGATAGTAATGCACCTGCAAACTGAAGTCGTCCAGCAATGGTCAATGGCAGAAGCAAAGAGAAAGGGATGGGACAGATTTACCCTCAAGACTTCAGAGTGCATGGCCTTGCTAACAGATGACTGTAGACTTCTGTCCTCCACAACTGAAAGACTGCATTCGTCTTGTCTTTTTCTTTTTAGTCACCTCATATACGATCATTCATTATGGTAGCCCTAGGAACCAAATGCAAATGGAAAATCATCACATATTTTAAATGATTCAAATATTTGCTTCACTTCACGTACTGAACTATCAAATTTTTCAGAAAAGTTGTAACAACAAGGTCTATGACTCAGAACAGAAACACAGAAAAATAGAAGTACTGTCAAAGCTTAGAATTGCTCTAATAAATTTGATCAACAAAGGCCACATTAAGTCTATTAACTAATAGGAACATTTAAGATTCAATTTTTGTGAATATAACTCACAGAAAATAAAATCATCTGGGCGTGGTGGCTCACCCCTGTAATCCTAGCACTCGGGAAACTGAGGCAGGAGGATCATTGTGAGTTCAAGACCAGCCTGGGCTACAAAGTTAGCTCAAGGCCAGCCTGAACTGCATGGTGAGACCCTGTCTCAAAAAGACAAAAGAAAAAAAAAAAAAAAAAAGAAAATCAATTCAAAAATTGAAAACAAGTGAAAAGAACTCAGCTAAGCATATCCTTCATTTTGTTTTACAATGCTTTATTGTAAGATATTTTTTTGATTTCTTGACTAACTCATTTATTTAGTGAATCAATAAAGTATTATTATTTAATAATTTATAAATTGCCCTTTATGAATGCTTACATGATGTCTTACAAATATTTTGTCTTTCACAAATTAGAGTTACCAATACTTGACAGATATTCAAGCATGAAGGTAGTAAAGTCACATAGTAAAGACTTAGAGACACCATATCAGTTACCAAGATATTTTCCTTAGTGTTAAAACAGACTAATTATTCAGCTCATATATTCCTGTAATTGCCCACATTAGATGAAGTATACCAGTTTCCCAGCAGAATGAACTCTTGATATGAAATTCATATGCCCTCACAATTTGTAGTTAATCTTGTCAGCAGTAAGTCTTGAAATCTGGAACTTTAAGATCCTTCTATCAACTTTTTCTGAACATCTGACTCTGTTGTCGTTGGCTTTGGAGATGTAACATTATGATTGAAGCTGGAGTTCTTGATTTGTCCTGGGCAGAAACCTTACAATAATACAATAATAGGTGCTACAAATTCTTCATCCAATCTTTTAATATTAAAACCTTGTAGAAAATTATGTAAGACAAAAGTCATGCATGAGATGGTCAAAGTAAGAGATTGTTAGTACAACATAAGACCACAACAGAAATATGAGTATGAAGTTATGGCCTCAGTGCAATTGCACAGCAAGGATAATTGTATATGCAGTGCTTCTTAAATCTCTTCAACAGATAGGAAAGTGAAATACTTATGATAGAGTTTGAGGACATAAATTTACAATCATTGCCACAAAGCAGAATTTCTTTCAAATCTTCTTAATTTCTATATTAATAAAAACACATTCTTTTGTATGATATATCAATTTTATTATAAAAAGACTTATTACATCATAGCATGGAGTAATGGATTATCATGGAAAATGAGAGAAGTAGACATTACTATTGGTACCCCCGTATTTGTGTCTCTTTTATTTTGTGGGTAGTGAGAAAGTTTTACAAGATTTCTTGTGCATTACAACATTTTGGTCAATGAAAATCTGCATATGCGATAATGGTCCCATAAGATTACAATGGCTCCATCTTGTGATCAGTAGCCACTGCTAACATTGTCTCACAATGTACACTCATGCATTGGTGGTCATGCTGATGTAAATGGGAATCCTGCCTTTTTATTTCTATAAAAATATAACTCATGCAAACGGGGCATACCTATAATCCCAGCACTGTAGGAGGCTGAGACAGGATGATTTCAATTTCAAGGTCAGCTTTGGCAATTTAGTGACTTAATGATAAAAGAGTAAGAATGGGTTGGGCTCAGTCAACTGCACTGCAAAGTAAAGTAAAGCAAAATGCACCCTAAAACATTATCCCTTAATATGCCAATGGCAGCCTGATACATTCCATGTTTATTGTGTCTATTGATTGTATCAAAAGAACAAGTGGAAGGATAGATCTGCTATCTAGGTTTTTGATTGTGCACATTACGGTGCTCACGCAATCACAAAATCACCCACTGACACATTTTTCAGAACATATCATTGGCGTTCTGTGACACATAAACGTATTTCAATTCCTAGTCCCTTGGAGGGCCACTTATATCATGGCCCTTTCACTATGTGTTTAAAAGATTATAAGCAAGAGCGATTACTATCCCTCCTAGGTCAGGCAAGGAAAATTTCTTTCTTACCTTCCACCTATTTCTGCCCCTTTAGTGGTGTGGAAGCCGTGTGTTCAGAAGAGCAATGTGTATTGGGTCACTGTATCACAAGCAGGATTAGAGAGGTTTGGAAATATTTCAATATGGAGCAAACTTTTTTCTGAATGAAACCATGACATACTCTGCTGAGATCTTGGGCTTATTGTTTATCACAGCCTAAATCCAGCCTACATGGACCATATTTCCTTTTTAGCTTTATTAAGGACCTGACTAACAGAAGTATGTGTAACTAGAATTGAAAAAAGGGGGAGAGGCACATACGAATGTCTCCACTGCATTCCCAATAGTCATAAACAAAAGGCTTAGAAAGGTATCAGTGCCCTGGCCAGAGCATGGCAAATGAAGATTGCCAGGCTAAAACATGCATACTTCATTGTTTCAGCACTGGAAGACCATCAGAAATTGCTCTGTAAGGGACAGGACTTTGAGGTAAATATTATGTTTGTGTACTGAATATTATGTTTGGGTACTGAGTCAAGGGGATATTTAGAAGGTTTTTCAAGTTGTCTGGGTAATTGTTGACAAGCCCAGGGTTCAAAGCATATAGAAGTAGACAGGAGAGCTAGAGTGGACAAAGAACATGATTACAGATGTGATAGTATGCAATAAGTGAGCTAAAATAAAGGTAGAAAAATGACTGCACATAGGTGGGGGTGATATGCTTTGTAATCCCAGCACTCAAGAGGCTGAGGTAGGAAGATCTCCTTGAGTTCATGGCTAGTCTTGGCTGTCGGGTGCCTTCAAAGTCCATTCTGAAGGCTGGGGATATAGCTCTGTGGCACAACGCCTGCCTGGCAAGCATGAGATTATGAGTTCAATCCCAACTATGAAAAAAAAAATAAAAAAGCCAGCCTGAATTCATAGTGAGACTCTGTCTCAAAACAAACAGACATAAAAGTTCTGAAAAGTTTGAAATGTACATTGTAAGGAATATTTTACCTATTGCAAATGATAAAAGCATCAATTGGAAAAGTAGAAGTCACAAAAACATTTGTCTGATAGGAAATTTTCATTAAGCTGAGGCCTATTCTGCTCTCACATGAACTAAGAGAGGCCTTTTCCATCTGTGCCATCACCAATGTAAAGAAGGAGTTTCGATGTCACGTGTGATATTTCCACGGCGTGAACAAGCTCATGGTTTATGTAGCCACAGGATCTCAACCGATGGCAGAGTGTAGGAAACAAAAACACGTATGACGATCAAAAAGCTCAGTATTCATTGATGTCTTATTTTGCTACTGGCTCATATTCTTCAGCCACAATAATTCTTTGCATCACATGGATACATTAAAAGAGACACGGGTCACTTAGCCATATCCATAGTTGCATATAAAATTTAGATGATCCGAGACAAATTGAAATGCATAAAAGAAAATAATAAAAGACTTTCTTGAGTCTTAGAATTTTGAAATCATTAAATTATGTAGAGTTGGTTGCCTGAATAACTGAATTCACTAGGAGATCACCAACATTTAGTTTCCCTTAGTCTGGGCAAACTTCAAAAATGTTGTCTCACATGATTCCATATTTTACTCATCAGGGAATAATTTTCCCTTTCAGTTCACTCTCCTTCTAACAATAGTATAAATCAAGCAATTGGTTGATATAGGCAAAGCCACAATGCTATGCACTGAAATAGAACTTCAGACTGAAAGGATGGGGTTAGATTAGACTGTCACTTACCGCACCATGAATTTACCTGTTGTCTTTCAGTCACACGTTACCCCTTCTGTACTAGCACTGCACTGCTAGGACCGGAAATTGGCAGAGAATGAAGTACTTTACACCCTCCTGATTATCTGTCTTTCTGATGGGAAATCAGAGGCAGATGCTTTGGTTTAGATATTAAATATCCCCCCCAAAGGCTCATATACTGTTGGGAAGTGGTCAGATTTTTGAAAGTGGGGTCTAATGTAAGGAACTCAAGTCATTTGGGCTATATCCTTCATTAGGATATTAGAACCCAGCCCCTTCTCTCTTATTTCCTGTCTGCCATGAGGTAAGGAAATTTATTCCATAATGAGCTCCTGGTCACGATAGTCTGTCTCACCACAAGACCAAAGTGAACATATACTAAAACGTCTGAAACCATGAACCCAAAAACTTTTCCTCTTTATAAGTTGTTCATCTTAGATTTTGTTACTGCAGTGGAAAACTGACACAGCAAGAAAAGGGAGATTTTTCCTGCTTCAGGTCTGGCAATTTGGGATTTGATTTAGGAGTAACAGAGATGAGGTGATTTCAGACTCCAGAAGTCCAAGCAGGGGAAACGCATTTTTGTAAATTCCAGCCCTCCAGGTGGCACACCTTCAGTGGAAGTGGCCCCAAAAGAACAGTGAATAGTGCATCAATCTTTCAGGCAAGTACCTTCTCATGGATGTACCCAAAGCATGAGCAGCTTCCAGTCTCAGAATATTATTATTTGTCATTTTTCTCTTTCGGCCATAGTGAAATCCCCTTCTGACTCTCGTAGTCTTTCAACCCTATTGTAACCACTTTTAAATTAAATTAAATTAAGTTAAATTAAATTAAATTTTCTCTATTTGATGTAAGTGGAGAAGATAACAGGACCCTGACTGACATAATAGGACTAATTCTACCTCTTCGTTGTAATCAGTGACTTTGTGGATTACTTGGGCATCCTTAGATGGGATTACCATACAATAAAAGTGCAAATAAACTTTGAAAAGTCAGATTCTTGCAGAAACCAAAGAACAAAATTGAGGAAATAAACAATACAGAGTTCCTTGGGTATCCACTTTTTTGTGCCAAAGTTTTCTTATATTTTCCAAAATAAGTATAATTATAAAATTCTATTTGTATGGTGAGTAAAGAGACTGCTGTTGAAACAAGCCATGCATTCTTATAAGCTTAGACTCATCTGATAGATCATACATAAGCTATTAAAATCACTTACCTTCGCTGTCCTTTTCTGTAAAACAGAGATAATAATATTATTATAGTACTAAAGATATTATATTGGAGTCATTCTTCCTTCTAGCACATTAGGTACTAATATTAAGAATTAAGTGAGATTAATTGGTAACATTGCTTGAGTACTCAAAAAGTGATTCATGAGCTAATGCTTCTTCATATGGAATGTTGTAGATGGTTTTTGCATTTCACAGAAGCAGAATCTAAGACTTGGAGAAGCTACATAACTTGCTTGTGTCATTGAACTAGTCAGTTTGGCATCACTGCCCCAAACTCTGCAACCTCACTTCCAAGTCAACAATTTAGTCATCATTAAAATAATTCCACCCTCACTGAGTTAAAGACCACCTAATTTAAGACATAGCACATAACAAGGACTTAATGAATACTGAATATTATTACCCAATGTATTACTCAACTTTCCCATACTGGAACAAAACACCTAACCCTCATCATTTAAAAAAGAAAAGGTCTATTTTGGCTTTTATTTTGGTTTTTAGAGGACTAAGTCCAAGGCAGAAACAGCATGGCAAAGGACATGGTAAAGGAAAAATATCCATGGCAACCAGGAAGGACAGAAAGAAGGGAGGAGCAAGGAACAAGAGTACAGCCTTCCTGGTCATACCTATAAGCAACTCATTTCCAACTGGGCTCTGCCTCTTCACAACAAATCAGCAATAAACTCATCCACTGATGAGTACAGGATGCCATGATCCGATTATCCTCCACACTTGTGAAACTTCTGGGGTATATTTTGGATCTAAACCATAACACATTACTTTTAGTAATTGTTGTGGCTTGGCATAACTGACACCATCATGAGCCTTGCATTTAACTAGTGCCCTGTATTTGCCTCAGAAAAATGGAAGATTACTCAGGGTACAAGTCCCATGAGAAAAGCAGAATGAGCTGTCCCCACAGGAGAAAAATTAACCTGCTCAACAAAAGAAGCAGGATACAGGTGTCAGCTGAAAATTAATGAAACATTCGAGCTAAATTGCTTCCAACAGGATGTCTTTTGTGATTCTCTCTTTTAAAAAACTCTGTAACTTTCCAGTTCAGGGCCACTTGTTTGGACCCTGAACCAGGGGGATCTGTATACATGTGGTCCTGAGATGAGTTAACTAAATTTCAAATTTATCAGTTTTGCTTCTTGGATTCCTATATTGTTCATGAACCCATCTCAGTAATTTAAAGCATCACTTGGGCTGAGGGTGGTCAACACAGTCAACCAAGAACATCACTATTCAGGTGAAGATGTCAACTATGACTGGGCTCCATTTTTGAATCTCTCACTGGACCAGGTTGGCAGTTGTGTGTAGTGTGGAAGAGCTGCTGAGCCTCAATGCCCTGTCTTAAGGTAAGTTTAGGTGCTTTGCATCTTTTCCCTTTATACATATAAAAACAAAACAAAACAAAATGAACAAACAGACATAAAGACAAGACACAGAAGACAGGCTGGTTGCAGAGGTTGGACAACATACCTTCTTTTCATTCTTATTATAAACTAACTTTATCCACTGGAATAATAGTTAAAATAACTAAATGTTGGAGTTAAATTAGAAAATGGCTTGATACCACCAGAAAACTAAACCCTACAAAGCAGAGCAACATTTTCTTAACACTTCTGAGATCATTGGCAATGACTTCATCTTTGAGTCTTGCCTGAAATGTCTTCCTCCTCTTCTGCTTCCCCTTGAAGCAATTTGTGATATGATGGATGGAGAAGGCCATATAAAAATAAATTGGAGAGTAGTCTCTCTTATTATCTATGATTCCTTGATCTTCTTACAGAGTTTTTAATAAACATTTCAATTATTTACAGTAATCTACAAAGGCATTTTAATAGTGCATATGGTAGATGGAAGGGAGTGAAAAATGTCTTTGTTTCCCTCTGATGAGACTGATGAACCATGACACAAATGATTGTCTGCCTCATTTCTGATTATTCATGGTAAAGATCTTCATTCAGTAGCAGAAATTTTCTGGCTCTGGGACCTCATGATCACAGGAGCAGGAGAGTTATTTGCCATAATCTCACCTAAGGAAAAACTGTACTGCATAAAAAGTTAGGGAGACAGACTTCAGTGAAACAAAGGCAGACACTGTCAACGGTTAATGTGAGTTGTCACTTCCAGCAAGACCCAGAGAGACATCAGCATTTGGGGTTTGCTTTTTCCTACACATGGAGAGGCCATGATGTGGCTTCTGTGACTGGAATATTGATAGTTGTATTCATTTATATTGAAACAATGTAGGCAGACACTGTTAGCCATGCTACAGTCTTTGTGCACACAGTTGGAGCCATGTGTTTGAAGTCATTGGAGATTTCTTGACCAAGTGAGGTGCCTCTAAGCTAATTTGAAATAGACACAAGCAAGTAAACAGTCCAGTCCTGGCTAATATGTATGGTCTGCTTTGTTTTTCAACTGTCTTCCATTCTGTTTCATCTACTTACTATGTTTTTAAAATTTTATCTTATATTTTCAGCTCAGTATCTTTTCCTTAGGGCTTTCTTTCAATGGACCACTTTTTTTTTTTTTTTAGAATTTGATTTTTTGTTTTCTCTAAGAATTTCAGAATTTTCTCTTCCCTCTAGATTCTTTTGCTAAAGCTACTTCAGCCCTCAAGTAGCAAATGGCGGCATCCTTAGGGTGGAGAGGAAATGCAAAAGGACAGATGAATCAGGGGCTCTCTCCCATGGGGCATTTTAGTCACCTGAGACTGTCTAAGTCCTGAGATTCTCACTCACACTAATG
Organism: Hydrochoerus hydrochaeris; assembly: GCA_004027455.1. Classification (NCBI taxonomy): domain Eukaryota; kingdom Metazoa; phylum Chordata; class Mammalia; order Rodentia; family Hydrochaeridae; genus Hydrochoerus; species Hydrochoerus hydrochaeris. The sequence continues at coordinate 266,712 of PVLA01000912.1, read as the reverse complement.
AAAGTCCAAATCCTAGGGTAAAGTGTGGGCACTGGCATTTTATACAAGCTCCAGGGTGACATTAGTATATCACTGGGGCTGTGCACCATGGATCTACAAAACTCAGGGTCTCATCTGTGATGTGGAATAAAGATGTTCTTGCATATCATCTGTGTACAAACAGATTGAAGTGGCAATTGACATACAGTCTAAAACCTTGGATCAAACACTATCCATGCACCACATCTTCCCAGAATTTACCCTTCACCTTGAGAAAGTTATTTGTTTGAGCATATATATACATATACATACATGTATATATATGCTTAAATTGTCTAGATTGGAGTTTCTGATAGCTACACATTTTTCTTGACAATAAAGGGGATGAGTAGCGAGGGAATAGGTGGTCTTAAGAGTTAAAGAGAGAGACAGAGACAGAAACAGAGATAGATACAGAAAGAGATGGGAGAAGAGGCATGTTCATGAGACAAATTGTCTAAGTAAAGATCTAGCCACCACACCATCCTCTGGATGGAACACTGAAATTATTGTCTATTTGAGGAGGTTTAATGTACGATGTTCGACTTTTTCATATTGCTACAGTTTTGTGACACTGTGGATAATGTTTATGAATGGGGGGAGGGAATCGGGGAGGTCAGGTGAGAAACATAATGAAGATTGTTTGTCACATATTTTATTCCCTCAGGAGAAATTTTATCCCAAACATATATTACAGTACAGAAGGTAGTTGTGATGGACCAGAGCTTCTGAAATAAAAGTTTCATAGCATTCAAAATGTGCTATTAAGTATTTCCACTAGAGGTGAACAAAAAAGGTATCAAAGGAAGCTTACTGAAGAATCACAGGCATGGGCATGGTATTGGAGCTGAGGACGGCTTAAGTGGTTTCAAAAAGCCCCATCTCCAGAGGTAAGAGACAGACTGTACATTCTCAATGGCAGGATTATATATGTGCACAAGGGATTCTACGAAGAGTGAAACCCAGAGAACTTGGGGGGCTGCCATTCCACTGTGAATGTTGGTGATTTCAACTGAAATGGACAATGTTGTTTCATGTCTTTTGATTTTAGAGAAAATACAATTAGAAAAGAATCACAGGATCTCCATTAACATATTTAGAATGCTACTTTGTTCTCAGTGGTTTGAATTTTCCTTCTGATTAATGTCTGTTTACTTATTTACTCTATTAGTCTTCCTCCTACAGCAAACAGCACTCCAAGCTTTTCCTGTGTATTTTCAAGCAAAATAGTATAGCACATATAGCTGGAGCACAAGAAGTGAAAATGTGAATATAATGAATTGACATTTATTTTAATTTTTTGAAAACATCGTTCAAAACCTTGTTATATGCAAAGCACTGGAACAGGAATAAAACATGAAACATACAGGGGACACCTATAATATTCTAGCCTCTGTGCTGCATGTTATATGTATGATTTCACTTAATCTTTATTAAAAAAAAACAATGCAAAAGGTGCAGTACTCATACAGAGCTAAAAAAATGAACATTATTTTTCAGAGTATTAAACCCATATGTTTTCAATTCCATTAAATTTTGATGAGCACCTATGAGGTGCTAAGTACATTATGCATTATACATGTTTTTAATTAATTAAGGAAAATTATCTGTTAACATTATCATTTTATTTATGAAGGACATGAGGCTCAGACAGAATAAATAACTGCTCAGTCATAGAAGAGCAATGTAAAAATCTAAGTCTGTCTGACTCCAAGCTCCATAATTTCTTTTTAAATCATCAGTTGACCAATTGGAAGTTGCAAGGGAAAAGCAGGGTATGAAGTAGGGAAAAAGAAGATACAGGAGACAAAACACATAACCTGAAGTTATATCTCTGCATTTACATTACATACCTGCATGTCCAGCCCCTGGGAGTCTTTCTGAAATTATGTGTACCTCTTATTTTGAGAGCCAATTTAAAGGTCATTCTCGGAGTTTCATAAGAGCTCTTATACTCAATAAGTGAAATTAGAAGCAAATAAAATTTTTAAATGATGCAAAATATTTGCAATTAAAATTAAGATTGCAGGTGTTATTTTATCCTGTCTGCATATTTTCTAGTTATTAATTTGAAATTAGTGGACATACATGGCCTTTCAAATAAAAAGAAAAACACTATTTTAGAAAAGTTTGTGGAAGGGCAAATCAATCTTGTTCCTTTATATTTACATATTTCTAGGACCAAGTATAGCAGTGTCTGAACCGAGAGCTCTCAACTCTAATCCTAATCCTCAAACAAAATCATCTTTCAGAAGATAATTATGTGTTTCCAGTGTATATCCTAGAGCAAATTACGATGGTTCCCCAAAACAATGTTCTGTATATGACTTGCATAACAGAAACATTATTTTTAGAAGTACTTGACCTACCCAAGGGTTTATTTTGAAAGGGATTATCTTTAAAGTCTCATATTTGCTAAACATCTGCCATAGTACATGACAGCCTCAGTTATTTCTTCACTGAACCAAAAGGAGGAGTCTTTCTGCCTCTAGTTGCTGGAGCAACACACTCATTTCCAAATGCTGCATTGGTCACACCCTTAGGGTCTCAGCTGATGATTTCTCCCTTTCTGCCTAACCTCAGTATTTGCACTTCCATAGCCTTAATGAGTTCTAAGATGACTTCATCTACTCTTATGCCTTCAAGCTCCATTTCAACGCTGACAGCAATAAGATTCATATCTTGATCTAAATATAAGATACTCATATCCCCTGATGTCCAGGCTCTGATAGACAAGTACATACTTAAATCTCCTTATGGTAACTAATACACATTTTCACTTATTATGCCTAAAACTAAATGTCTGATTTTTCCTCCTTCCTGATCATCCTATATTTTTTCTCATCTCACTTAAGTATACTTTACAGTTCTGTTTGCTTCTAACCAAAACACTGAAGTTAATTTTTGACTCCACACTATCTACCAGCAAAGGCTGCTGGCTCTATTTTCTAAACATAACCAGAGGCCAGCACTTACCAGTACATCCACATCATATTCTTGATCAACACACCCTCATCTCCCACCTGAATAAAAACCATATTCTCTTAAGGATTTTATGTTCTCAATTTTGCTCACCTTAAGTTAATTTCTAACATAGAATCCGATACTATCCTTCCAAAATTCAAGTTATATCATATTCTGACTCTTTTCAAAATCCATCAGTGTTTTTCCATTTCACAAATGTAAGTGAAAACTCTATGATGACTTTTCAGATCACACAAAATCTGAACCTTCATTACTTCTGTGACCTCCTTACCTTCAGCTTCTCCTCACTTGCCCTGACCCAGGTACCTGATTTTCCTGCTGGACCTGCTGTGCCACATGCCTGCTGTCCATAACCACCTCAGGAGTTTGCTCTTCTTTGAACCCAGAACACAGTTTCCATAAAACCAGTGGCAGAATTTTCTAACTCATTGAAAAATAAATGTAATTTATTTTCTCCAAAGGAAATTCTTATGAAATGAAACAGAATCAGTAGGTAGATAATGAGTTTTCTAATGAAAAGGGCTTGCTTCAAGAAAGTAGAACTCTCAAAATTTCCAACCAAATTGGACCCACATAACACCAGTCAGCATTAGAATGACATAGAAATATAAATGACAAATATCTTAGCATGTTCCATGTCTGTGGACTTGGACTCATGAAAGCGCACACACTCATTTCTAGCCTCAAAAACTCTTCCAGGACCCTGAGAAATTACCTATGTCAACTTTTCCTCAAGGAAACTTCAACTCACTAATTTTATATTATTTATATTATATATATATTATTATATTATTTATATTTAGCTTTAATTTATATTATTTATATTTAGCTTTCATATTAGTGCAATTTCACTATTAAATATCATATATTAAAAATACAGCATTTTTATTTTTGCTATTGAATGAGTTTTTTAATATTTCCCAATTTCCATGCTCTAGTAATTATATATGTATTATATAGTAATCATATAATATTACTATAAAATTACTATATAGTACTATATAGTAACATTATGTAATAACAGTATATAATATAGTACTATATAGTAACATTATATAATAAATATATAATGTTACTGTATAATTACATGTTAGTATGTAGTAATTATATACTACCATACTCAAGAACTACTTGAGTATGGAAATGCATATATACATGCATATGATGGAAAAGCAGAAATATACATGAATAGTTCATGCAGGGATGAACTTTTTGAGAATTCGTTGTAGAATTGGTATATAGGATTCTAAAGCTAATGTGCACCCTTGAGTAGCACATGGATCTTGACCTACTGTATGCAGAGAATTGAGGCCATCACTGTTGGTCCTATGAGGAGAAGCGGACAAAATTTTGACCTCGAGGAGTTTGTAAAGCACTATTGGAACGTGTAACTCTTAAATGTAATAAGGAGGGTAGAAAGCCCTGTAATCAAACTACAAAGAACTTTATACAGAAAGAAAAACATGGAGATAAATTTAATTTAAATCATAAAATAAAAAGAAAATTCAGGAGGTGACATCATTTTACGTGGTCTTTGAAGGACAAATTGAATTTCAGCAAGAAGGCATGCAGTAGAGCCAGAAAGAGCCTTTCTTCACGTACTTACTCACTTATTTATCATGCTAAATACTTACTGAGGAAATTCTACATATCCGTAATTTGTTGGATGCAGGAAAAGTATTTCTCACTCAAAAGGAAGAAGACTCGCTGAGATACAGAAGCATGAGATACATTGAGATACAGCATGAGAAAACGTAGGGGAAAGAAATGCACTGAGGAACTGGAGTGATGAGAGGTGAGGCGGTGCATAGCTGGTAGAATAACATTGGAAGGGTGGGAATCTGAGGGAATGGAAAGAGTATCTTGATGCTAAAAGTCTATGGTCTAATTTTATAGCTCTATAAAAGTATCTGCTGCTATTATAATAATAAACAGTCTTGAATGACATACTTAAATGTTTTAAATCTATGGAATAACAAGGTTTTATTTTGGATAAGAAAATAACTCATAGGAGAAAAAATACTTATACTCCCCCAAATAACACTGAGATAAAGGGGTTCCAAGAACACGAATCCTACAAACACCTGCATAAAGGAGCTCATTTTATGCCTGCTTTGGGGCATTGTTAACCCAGTTAGATATAAAGCAAAATAATGGAGTACAAAGCAGCACATTTTTTTTATATGGAAACTTGCTTTAAAGACATTGTATCTTATGCCCCAAATACAATTGTCTTTGGACTTGAATTATTGGGTTTTTAAAAGCAGTTACTTTAGGCTGAATGATATGATAATGATCTTTGGCCATTTTTCTTTAAAAGTTCTGAGTCCCTAGCCAGTCTTTTTTTGACATGGTTATTTTCAACATTTTCATTTGCCCAGAAGACTATGTCTTTCATTTCTGATTTATACAACAAGCTATGGCACATAAACCTACTCTGGGCTGTGTATTTTGTTTTGATGTATAGACACACTGACCATCCATGTTTGTGCATTTAAATACATAAAGTTAATTTATGTGGGCCACAGCATAATACTTCCTGCTAGATAACCCCACTTGTCCCAAGAGTGCCCATCTTTATTTGCCACCTGCCAGTCTGCCTTTGAATTGAACTGGAAATAATTGCCTCTCTACTAAGATTTAAAAAACAGACAACTGCCTACATTCATGGCACTGGGTTTATAAAGTTCTCAGAAGCCAGTTTGTCTAGAATGAGAATTTAATGCCCCTATTCACCCAGGCCTCCTCTGTTGTCATGAGGTAGCTTCAGTAAACTCCCATTTGGCCATAAAGAGAAAATCTGTGGTAAGACAGATCTTGAAATTTACCAAATAATACAGTTTCTCCAGAAGCATAAAGCAAGTACCCTTTTTGTTTCTGCAATTTTTCTTCCATATAATTTCACTGCCTTCCAAACCCATTGTTTCCCAGGTAATTTTTGTGACATGGATGTGAACTTGAAACAGAATCTGACCAGTGCACCTGAAGCCATGGATAGCCAGGTAGTATCCTCTGTGAATACATGTACAGGCCTCAGGTGTTTATGAAGATGGGAGTTGACCCTTTTCCATGAAAAACAGTAGCAATGTTGAAAACACACACTGCAGAGTAGTGAGAAAAGAGCAAGAAATCAATAATTCAGACACAACTCCCCAAATTTATCCCTTTTTCTTTGCTTTGGCCTAGGGGTTGGTGGTTTGTGTGTCAGTGACGATTTCACTTCTGGGGTGGCTGAGCCAATGCCATAAATGGGAGAACCAGAAGATAGAAGTGGAGGATACACCTCAAAATGTCCAATTCTCTGGGGCTCAGCCTTTATCTTCCTTCACTTCTCTGTACTGGTGCTTCCCCAATGTGTCTTTTGCACCCTCAGCCTCTTTTTTGGAGCTCCTGAGTCATTCATTTAACTACACTTAGACATATTGATATAAATAGATATATTTTGGAGCTCCTGAGTCATTCATATAACTACACTTAGATATAGTGCAGACTTCCAAAACCAAGCACATCTACAAGAAAACTCTTGAATTCCTTCCTCCATCTATTCAGCCCAGAACTTCTCCATCTAGTTAAATGGCATTGCCCTTCACCCAGTTGCTCAATCCAAAAGTCTAGGCACCTATGTCAATTCCTAACCACTCTAAGATCCCTCATGTAACTCACTTAGCAAGCCCTGTCACAGCTATATTAGAGTCATACTGCACTGTAAAATTAATCAATACTTTCCATCTCTTCTGATACCTTACAGTCAATTCCTAGACTGTCACAAAGGCCTCTGAGTTCTCTGCTTCTGGGCTTGTTATACATCAGTGTATGCTCTTCACAGTGGGTTATCCAAATGAAGCAACCATAAAGCTCTGTCTAAAGAGGCAAATCAGATCATGCTACTTCCTGGTTTTTACCAGGATATTTAAAATAAATGTATCTTTTCACTATGTATATTTATAGCATATAATAAGTTGCATTCATTTGTGGTTTTGGCACATGTATATATGTCTTCCTCCTTTTCAATCTCTTTCCCTCATCTGTCTCCCTTCCTTCTTCTCCCACCTCATCCCACACCCATCTCCAAACCAGATTTTGAACAAAATCAAAACTCCTCAGCTTCATCCACAATGTTGTTCATCCATGGCTTGGTTCCTAATTGTATTTTCAACAATACCAGCTCCTTCTTCCTTCTGGACTTTATAGTTCCTGCTTCAACCTCCCAGAGTCTGCTCCTCAAAAGGCTCTGAATTCAGGATACTTATATCAGATACTTTCTGTTCAGATGCCACCTTCTGGATGGCTATAATCTCCATTTCCACACCCTCTGCACTCATCACCACACCTGATACACTTTTTTCTTCCTAGCATTCAAACTACCTGAAGTTGTATGATCATTTCACTTGCTTAATAAACCACAGAAGTCAAAAGGAATTAATATTCAACTAAGAGCAAGACTATGTTTAATTCACTGCCATTTCTTTAGAACGCACACTGGTGCCTGGTACATAATAGGTACCTCATACTTATTTGATTAAGCAGAACACAATGTAGCACACTTGGGACATAACAATATAGTTGCTGAATTTCGAGCCACAGTGTGTGATGAGTGCATTAAAACTATTTAGAATTTGATTTTATTTTTCTTTACACCATCTTTTAAATTCAGTGCATAGTTTTTAGTTTTTCGGTCTTTTTAATGAGCACAAATGAAATGAGTGTTCGTGGTCCTTCTTGTTTTCTGTAACAATCACTCCCTTGAGTGTCAGAATGGAAAATGAGATCCAAGCACAATCTTTTTAAAATTCTAGGCCTGAGGGATGTTAACAAAAATACACTGAAGCTAGAATCGCATGTTTATTGAGTGTTAGAATAGATGTTTCTAATGAAAATCCGCAAACCTCTGCAGGAATTTTTCCTGTAAATTAGGGATCAGGACATCCTTGCTATGGTTTTAGCGTAGGATAATCTAAATAAGATTTAGAATTTAATTAAGCCTCTCTGTATGTACTATAATGAATCTTACTAGCATACCAGCATATCAATAAATAGGTGTCATTTACTTATCTTGTAAAATTCAGAAAAAAAAATACAAAATGTTCCAATCCTGGAAAATACTTGAGAATGTAATTGAACATGGAGTGCTTCATCTAAAATTAAAAAAAAAAAGAGAAATAATTATATTTACTCCTGCAGCACAGGAGGAAGATCAGATAAGAAAATAGAGATGAGACACGTTCCTTTGGCAACTGTACCAAGCTAGATAAGTTATAGGATTTCATTCAAGGAAATATCACTGATATTAGGACTCTGACCTCAGTCAGCCACACTCTTTGCTCCAGCTGCACTCTTGCCTTTGTCCCAAGCAGAGACCAGCAATGGCATTTTGGAGTGAGCACACACCTAGGGGGAAGCTGATGGGGACTTCTGCCTCAACCCCAGCATTCTTTGGTTAAGATTATGCAGGCCTTTTCCATTGTGTAGCTTTGAATCTATGTCTTTAAACAAAATGAGTCAAAGTCCTATCTGTATGTTATTGCTAGCTCCAAATGTATGGCTCTTTATATGTGATAGAATCATAGGGTTTTGCTGCTAACCTATGAGAATCTAAGTGGATGCTATCTCACTCTGTATATTTCCATCTTGAAGAGTAAGTGGAAGAAAATATTTTTTGAGCAAGAGGTATACCAACAGACTAAGAAATTAGCCTCATCCTAGTAGGAAGAGCTGGAGCATGGTTATGGACATCAGCTGTGGACAATGAGAGACATGCTGTGGCCTGAGGTCTCTTATTTACCATTTTATTCCCAAGAACTGGAGATCAAGTATGAGCAATAAAATTGGTCTTCAACAGCTTTATCCAGTCTTTAGCCATATGGAATGAATGCCACTCTTTGTGTCTGGGTGATTTTGTTTATTTTCCTAACTTATCAAATAAAACACAGAGATCCAGTAAGGTAACATTAGTGTTAGTTGGTGTCTATGCTACTGTTGTCCTGTCATTTCCACTGATCTCATGTGCCAGAGAAAGTTCCTTCTGTCACACACAACAAAAGAACTAAGAGAACATCATTTTTTTTAATGGAGATTTTGTTTCAACCTCTTGGATAATAAATGGGAAAAAATCCTTTTTTTTTTCCTTGTACATGACAAAGATCTCTGTCTAGGTGAGAATCCCAATGAGAATAATTATAGGAAGATTATTCAATTAGTCTGCATGAATATATTTTTTAAAATGTGTATGTTTGTTTCATTTTTCAAAAATTTTTTATTTAAAGAGAAAAAGAAAAAAAAAGCAACACAGAAAAAAAAGGGTATCAATAATACAGAATTCCAAAGGAAAAAAAGAAAAAAAAACTAAGAAATTGCTAGTTGATAAATTACATACTGTCATCTTGGAAATAGTTATTCGAGTTACAAAATTAAAACATGCAAAGTAGACATTCAAACAGTGAGACTGCAAACAGTTCTGCTCAGTGATCTACCAAAAACTTAGTAATATGGTCATCTATCTTACACACTTAAACATACATGCTGTTATAGCCTTTAGAGCACTTTCTTTTGTATATTTAATTTTTGAGGGCCATTCTCTATAATTTTGGGGAATGTCATTTCGCAACTAGGGCTTGTTCCAGGCCTAGGATCTTGCCAAGCCAGCCAGCCATGATATGTGGAAACAACTCTGCATGATTCCAGTCACAGATGAGGTCTCAGTAGTGCAGTGATGCTGTTGCATCAACTGAAGACATCCTGGTTCCTTGAGATCTGAATAATAATTTAAAATAAAGGGTTTCACCTTGGGAAGATGACAAACTTTTTATTAATCTGCCATCTCTTCCCATTGTCCTCATCCAACTTAAGATCCTCATTAGATTAGACCACCACCACCTTCTGAGTCATGGAAGAATCCTTTCCCCATCTGCTTTGAAAATGTGATCAATAAATACTGAGGTTCTGGCTGCCCTGTGGCCTTCTGTTCCCTGTGAACAACTGGTCACCCCAAATCCTTGTTGCATTGTTGTTTTTTCTCTTGCTCTTTCTTTCCATTGTGTGCTGCAACACCTTGCAAGAAATTGGGGATTCCCTGCAGGGGTCCCCAATATTCATTTGTTAGTGCTCATATAGCTAATCTAATAGTTACTTTATGCTAATCCTGGCCAAAGCTCTTCTTCTACTTTAAATTCAGCAGTGTTTACTTGAACATAAATGAAGGAATCAGGTTTCTGGGTAACTAAGACATAAAATCAAAGGAACAAAAGGAAGAGAAAGAAAAAAAGAGGGGAAGAGAAGGAAAAGAGAGAGGAGAAATAGGAGCAATATGAGAAGGAGGAAGATGAGGGGGAAAGGAAGAGAAGAAGAAAAAGGAGAAGGGAAGAGGACAAAGAGCAGGTGGAGAAAATTTGGCAGACTGTGAGAAAATGGGGAGGAAGAGAAGGAAGAGGAAGAAGATTGATTACTTTTTTTCTTTAGATATTTTTTAAAAGTTGTATTAGTACATGTTTGTAGAACATAATGATTACATTCGTCATGGAGAGTTGGTGCATGTGCAAATCACATCTTAATTGTTCGTTTTACCCTCCTCTTCCCCTCCCCCTCCCCCTTCAACTCGGTCCCCTCATTTGCAAAACACTTATACTGTAGCATAAAAGTTACAACAATACCCTGAGGTCAAGGCAGGTGATATAGCTCAGAGGCACAAGTGCCTTACTGGCAAGCAAAAGGTCACGAGTTCGATCCTGGGTACAAAAGAAAAAAAAAAAAACTCCACTTCAAATAGCTTGTATTGGAATTACACTGAATTGCTCATTATGTATGGTCTTAAGCAAACAGAAAAAATATTCTTTATGGAACCCATGGAATTTTTGCCTGTGGAATTTTCAGCAAATACTTGAACAAATATTAAAATAATACTTCTCTTTGGATTTCCATTATGGCCTGGGAAATATGCAACATTCTCCATAAAAATCAGCTTTTTTGATTTCTATAGTAACTTTAGAATGCAAATGGCATTACCTCATTTTTAAGCTGTGGAAACTAAGAGTCAAGAAGAGACTAAGTCTCCTGCCTGAGATCAGTTTAGAGATGTCACTGAAAACATGGTAAGCATGAGTCTCAGGTCTGTATCAGCATCTTCTGAAGCCATAAGCCAAGTAATTGTCTCTTTCTTTACATTGTAGGTATCAATCATTATGCCCCAGTCATGGGAAAACTAACACGCATACTGCATTGATAAGTTACAATATGGCAGCAAGAGTTAGCTAAAGTGGCTTGAGGTTAATTAATGATTCAGCATTAGTTATTCATTATACCACAGTTATATTTATTGTGTGGACCTGTATCTTATCCCATCTTTATAATAGTATATAATAAATGTTTATAGATGGCTTCAATAGAAAATAATTCATCTGTCCTATACATAGAGATACCTAATAAATTAACTGTATTATTTGTTCTTTTATTATTTACCAAATACTGTCAAGTCAAGGGTTTCTAAAAATTGACATTATGCACCTAATTAAAAAAGAAGCTGAGAAGAGATAAAATAAATTGTTCATACTTCATAGTTCAATCTCAGGAAATCAAGACTTACATTTGGGCTCTTTGGTGCCCATGTAAGTTAGCTCCAGGAAGTAGAAAGATAAATTTTCTGTTTAATAAAAGGAAATAACTTTGGTAAATCATTTCAGAGAGAAATTCTGGACCTCAAAAATTTGTTATTGCAAAAGAAAATACAAATAAACCATCTGCAAAATCTCAACACTTATTCTAGAAAAACATTTTGCTCCCTATAAATGCATGAAATTCACTTCAAGTCACTATCAAAATTAGTCTGAAGCTTTCATTTTGGGGCACTAAATAGGAGTAGATGTGTATCTTGGTTTTAAGCACAGAAATGTGTGCTATTGGAGGAACTGAGTAGATTATATCTCATACAACATCGTACATGACCAGTTTCCAACTCCTTTGAGTAGGAATAAGAAAAATCAAGTGCATGGAAACTGTTAAAGTATTTAATCTAGCTGCACTTCCATTCAGAGAGTCCAAAGCTGTTTATAAAAAAGCAAATGAAAAGTTTATAAATTTTTTCAAATGGTACTGAATTCATCATTCTGAAACTATTTTACCTGTGAGCTACAGTTTAACAAATCAGAGTATATTATAGACAATGAACTCTTACCACTGGAGAAAAGAAATTACAAATAATTGGAAAATGCTAGCACAAATACTGTGGGGTAGAATCAAAACTATCAATATGAGCCACACATGATGGTTCATGCTTATAATCCTTTTTGGGAGGTCACCGCAGGAAGATCACAAGTTAAGAGTTCAGTTGGGCCAATTTAGCTACTTAGTGAGATTTTGTCTCAAAATAAAACTTAAAAAAGGGCTGGCTAGGTTGTTCAATGTGAAGGCCTTTGGTCCAGTCCCAGTATCAGAAAAAGAAACCATCAATATGAAATCATTTTATAGATACATCAATAGATAGAGAAATCCATGCAGACATAACCATGATATGTGCATACACATAATGTATCAGTTTGTATATAAACATACATTTTCCAGTTCTGCCTGAAGAGCAGGGCTAGAGGTGGTGACTCCTCAGTAGCAATGTGCACAAACACTGCCCAGACTTTAGTTGCTAAAAATTGTTCTTCAATCAATCAATCAAGCAAGCAAGCAATGGACTTAGGGCTGTTGGAGAATTGGTGATTTCAGGGCTGACACAGAAAAAACTCGAGATGAGAGCATATTGTGATGCCAGAAAGTAAAGAGATGATTAAAATTTAATTACAGAAAAATAGGGTGCATCCGAGGAACACAGGAGACAGTTTTCAGGAACCCCCAAAGATGGGACAATCTGAAGAAACAAAAGTAAATAACAATAGTGTTGGATCATAAATCAAAGAATTAGATAAACTTCCACAAACCCATAATATATAGTAAATGATATAATAAATAAATAAGTGGGGAAAGTGGGCAGATCTCCCTTACAAAGTAATTCCAAATAATAAATGCAAAACATGGCAGTAATAAATCAAACTATATTCCTCAAACATTTATCAATTGCAAAGGGAAGTATAATAACTTCATAGTGCAGAAACCTGGCAGAAACCATATTAAGTAAGAAATCAATCATGTCACTACTAATAAGACATATTGATTCATGTATCCTGGATAAGACATGGTGTGAAAGTCACGTCCCCTTGTGGTATTCTTCTCAAAACTCTATAGCCTTAACCTAGCCATGATAAAATTTCAGACAAACCCAAATTAAGGGACATCCTACAAAACACCTAAGTAGTACTCTAGGGCCACGTCAGATGGGAAATGTAGTGAATTTTTTTTTTGTCTGTTTGAGACAGGGTCTCTCTATGCAGTTTGGGCAGTCTTGAGCTCACTTTGTAGCCCAGGCTGGTCTCAAACTCCCAACGATCCTCCTGCTTCGGGCTCCCGAGTGCTGGAATTACAGGCATGAGCCACCACACCCGGCTAATGTAGTGAAATTTTCAGAGCTTTTTGGAGAGTAATGTAACATGGCAGATAAATGCAATGTGGGATCCTGTAAAGAAAAAAGAACACTAGTGAAAAAACTTGTCAGATGAATAAGGTCAATTAATTTGTTAATTTCGATTATAATGCAATGGTTATATAAGATGCTTTTGTTAGGGAAATATTAGTAAAGGACGTACAAGAATCTTGTGTTAGTTTTGAAACTCTAATGTAAATCAATTTAAAATTTGTCTAAAATCATAAAAAAGGAAACAATATTTGAATCTTTCTACCCAAGTAAGGATATGAAATTTTGGAAAACTTCAAATATGATCAAGGGAGAAAAAAATATGTATGAGTGAGGACTTGGAGATTTTCTGTGATGTTTCACACCCCAAATTATTGGCTTTAAGAAAGTTGTTCAAATACAATTCAGCTATAACAGTTTGGTCCTGGAGATGCAGTCTCTGAGGTAAGTATCCATGTACAGAACAATTACAGAAATATCTATGGAATGGAGGAGAAAAAGAAAACTGGACATAAAGAAAATGTGAACAGTGCTGTAATCTCAATAAATGTTCCAGCCAACCTATAGAAAATTCTGGAGCTTGAAAGGACCCTTAAAGTTGTCCCAAATTGGGATGAGTGTGGTAGCCCTACATACCTCAGTCTTAACAGTCACCCTATGAAATTTGCCTCCTGGGTCAGATGAATGTTGCTTAACCGGGAACATCACAGCTGCCGTCCTATAGGACCCCTCTCATCACTGGAGAGTTGTCCTTCCTTTCTAAAAAAGGACCCAGGGACCACCATACCATCTATTGCCTCAGTCATCTGTTGTAATATAAGTTATGCTTGTTCATAACTAATGTGTTGGTAGCCATGCTTGTGGAGGTGCAAAAATACAACAAAGCAAGACCAAACCAAACAAAAATCACACATCACAGAGGATCAGTAATGTTATATTAGCGTCCTAGAGCTTGACAGAATGGGACCAGATGATCTATATGAGATGGAGAGAGAAAAACTCAGAGTGTAATGGGAAAGTGAGAGAGACTAAGTCTCTAAAGAATTTTCAGATCTCCTGAGAATGAAATGAAATTCACACATTGGAATAGGGCTCAAAACAGTTTATTTGTTTATAGAATGGAAGGCAACCCTCCAGGATTTAAAATCCCAAGGTACAAGAAAGTATCACACAATTATGTGAATTTAATAAAAATAATGATATGGTAGGCCTTCATGCCTCAAAATTGTCACTTTCCTAATATCTGGAAATCATGAATATATTGTTACATAATGATATGAAAATAAGGATTCATAGAAGTTAAATTAGCTTATAATAAGATGACTTTCAAATAGGGAAGTTACGTTGGATTATTTGGGTAGATTCAATGAAATCAAAGGGCCCTTAAATGTGAAAAACAGAATCTAATTTATCAGGACCTGGGCTTTTCTTTGTTGGTAAGTTTTTAACTATGTTTTCAATTTCATTAACTGATATTGGGTTAATTTAGAATTTTTGTGTCTTCTTGATTCAATTTTGGAAATTTGCAGACATGTAGGAATGTGTCCATTTTTTTGTGTTTTTCATCTTTAAAGTTCTGAACTGCCATAGCATCCATAATGATTTCACTCTTTTCATTGCTAATTGCATGAATTTGAATCTTTTCTTTCACTTTTTGATAAGATTGGCTAACAGTTTATCAATTTTATTTAATCTTTCAAAGACCAATTCTTTGATTCATTGATTCTTTTTATTGTTTTCTTAGTTTCAGTTGCATTAATTTCTGCTCTGATCTTTGTAATTTCAGTGTTCAACATCACCGATCATTCAACAGATGTAAATTAAAACAATGCTGAGACTCCATCTCACTCTAGAAAGAACAGCTATTACCAAAATATTAATCAATAAAAAATGGTGGGGTTGTGTGGAAAAGCAAAAAGTTCTCCAGTATTGGTGTGAGTGTAGACTGCTGCAGGCACTGTGGAAAACAGCGTAGAAACTCCTCAAAATATTGGGACTAGAGATTGCATTTGACCCAGTTATTCCTTTTCTTGGTATTTTCCCAAAAGAATTGAAATCATCATACCACAGCAGTATATGAGCACCCATGTTTATAGTGGTACAATTTGTAATAGCTAAGGCTTGGAAACTTGGAAACCCAAATGCTCATCAACCAATGAATGGACAAAAAAGTACATTTAAAAAATTATGTATCTATCTATCTATCTATCTATCTATCTATCTATCTATCTATCAGAAACATGATAAACTGAAAACAGCAGGAAAACAAATTTTCAACTAGTAACTACAGAATGTTGGCTGCTGGTACACTGATTTTACCTCCCCAAAACTGTGTCTAACATACAACTTACAGAAGTATAAAATACTGTATTTGTGCTGTGTAAGCCTCTAAATTTGTGATAATTCTTTGCAATGGAAATAGAAAACCAATAAACACATTCGGGGATCCAGATTGCCTTTTTTAAGTGGTTCTATCTGTGAGGTAAGTCACAAATTGAAATAATGGACCTACAAAAGAAAGGAGAACTTAAAGAGGCCATCTGGGGGGTGGAAGTTGAGCAGGACAACACAATAATGATCAGCACATTCTGAGAGGTAGTCACTCTCTTTCACCACAATCTGCTATGAACCAAATAACTGCAGTAAATCTGCAAAACCAAATATGCTATAGGTGTGCTTACTTATTTTCTTGTAGAAGTCAACAAGAAGTATAACTTGGTATAAAACCAAAAGCAGTAAATTTGAACCTATAGCTGTCATTTTAACAGATCAGGGAGATAAAGAAAGTTAGGAAGATATGAAACTCACACAACGATGGAAAAGTGTTTGATAGCATCAACAAGTCCCCAAAGGCAGATGTTTGGCTAAGATTATGCAAAACTTTGAGGGCTATAGAAGTTACACATGAAAGAAGATTCTGGGAAGCACCAGGAATCTGCCTTCCCACGAGAATGATTGCAGTGGCCAAATCTTTCTGACGTAACTAGAGCTCTGCAGTTTAATGAAGGTTTGAAATTTCCACAGGAAAGCACAGAGAGTAGTAAATTATGCTTAACTTTAGTCCTTGTTGGCTCTTAGCATAGCACTAGGTCCCTTTCCACTGTTCACCAAATAGGCACTTGTATCTGTGTCCCTGGAGCTGTGTGAAGCCTTCAGGAGACAGGATGGGTGAAAGGGACACTTTTTTCCAAAGACTGGGGATCCATACACCAACACCTGTTACCATTTCTGATGACAGAGGTGCAGAGGCAGGTGGCCATCATGGTTGCAATTTCCTCCACCAGTGTTGCAAATCCATCTCCTTCTGGCTGATGTGACTTGAAGGACATTGGAAGGGAAAACTCACATCCCTGACTGCTTATCTTTTCCCACTTTGGGATCCAGACATTGAATGCTAGGTTAGTGAAAAGCAATTGCATGTAGAAAATAAAGTAAAAATCACTGTGCGTGTGCAATGGTAGGCACGGGTGTAAGATCAGAAAAGTTTTGAGAAGTGTAAACTTCAGGCTGATGTGTGGCACAGGGACACCCTACAATGATCAAAAACTAAAAACATCAAAATATAGGGACAGGGAGTAAGCTGACTTCCAGAGTAACCATGTTGTTATCATGTTATAACATTCAAATGTCCAGTTTAAAAAAAGGGAGAGAAGAAAAGAAAAATGAAGAAAAATATATACAGAGAAATGGAAGTCAAAGAGTTTACCACCAGAAACTGTTCTGATGGTTAGTGTGGACAGATACAACAAGGGAATCATTTTAAAGAGTCTCAAAGGACAAAAGGAAATGAACTAGGGAGGGAGGAGAGGGAAAGAAAGGAGGAAAAAGAAAAAAATTCAAAAACAAGGGTAAAGGGGAAACAAAGCTTTGTAAATAAGAAGGGGAAGAGGGTTTGAAAGGGGAGAGAAAGAAAGACAAATCAAAGTACATCTTGCACAGGTACAAATTCCCTACGATGAATTTGACCATTGTGAATATGTAAATTGTACCAACAAATTTAACTAGAAAAGAAGAAAGAAAAAGAAAGACAGAAAATCATATGACAATAAAATGGAAAGCACCTATGAAGTGCTAGAAAGCCAAAAAGAAATAAAAAAAGAGGAGTGAATATTGCTCCATAAAAACATTGAACTAAAATTTATCTACTCATAGATTTGTCTCTAATTAGTCTGTGACCTTCTCAGAAGGCGGGGATGATGTTAGCTGTTGACATCTCCAGCACTGCTACGGGGTTGCCTTTCAGAATGCTCCCAATAAATATTATTCAGTACCTACTGAGTTACAGAAGTGGAACTATATTCTGAAGAACATAAAACTGACTTGTATTTGGTCTAAATTTCAGATCATTTATCTATAGAACAATGAATTAATTGCCAATCATTAATTTTGTTGTTGTTGTTGTTGTTGTTGTTGTTGTTGTTGGGATTGAACTCAGGACCTCATACTTGCCAGGCTGGTGCTGTGTCACTGAGCTATGTCCCTGCCCCAATTACTGAAGTATTGAAGTCGTTTTCATAGCTTGTGACTGATGCAGTGTAGAAGCTAAAGGACAAAAAACGATGTGTGCATATGTGTGTGTTAAGTGGGTACCTACATGAAATTTTTTACTTTTAATTAAAGAGGAGGAGGAGAGAAAGAAAGAAAAAGCAGAAGGTGGGGGAGAAACAAGAGATAGAAAGGAGGAAGGGAAGTAGGTAAAAAGAAGAGAGGGATGGAGGGAGGGAAAGAAAGAGAGAGAAAGAGAGAGAGAATAAAAGAGTGAACATAAAATAAAAAGGTTATTTCAGTCAGAGAAACTCCTCCAAAACACAGAACTGTCTTCAGCACAGCACTGTAGGAATACTTAGGCAAAGAACTTATGCCTAAGGGTCTAGTTTAGGAATTTATTTATGAGGTATGTCTTCTGCAGGCATCAGGAAACCACACATTCAATTCCAAGGAGAGCTGGATTAAGGCTTCATGCTTGTGCCTATTTAAAAGTAGAGCCCTTCGGTTTGCAGTATAGGATTTCTTTCTTCAACCACAGCACCCTAAGCCAAACTCACAGATGGTCCTAAGAGCTATTAGCAATCTCTGTCTTAACTCAGTTTCCTTCCAAAGGAAGACTGTAAGAATTAGTCTGTCTGTAATTCAGAATTTTGTTCACTTACCACTCATTTATCAGAGAAATAGCAAGCACATCTGACACAAGGATGGAGAGGACATCTTTGTTGGTGTGGCTGTGCATGATCTCATATCCAGTGCAATTATTTTTCTGCAGATCACAAATTATTTTTATTGGAAATAAGGAAGAAAAGTAAGTACATAGGCAATTGATATTATAAATGGAAGAAACCCATAAACCTCCATAACTTTATAATTCTCAGAAGACTTTATAGGTTATTAAATAGTAATAAATAGGTAAATGATTACTGAATTCTCAGTGATTCACCCTGTTGAGGACCTCTTCCCTGCTCTGTAACACAATAATGTGCAAATAAATGTATGACTAATGCTTGAATTAAGAACATTATTTGATATGATTTCAAGATTCTTGAAATCAATAAAATGACTTTAGGTTCCTTTGACAAAAATAAAAATGCATCATTGCATTATTACTACTAAGCAAATTGGAAGACTCTAAATAAAGATTTGTGGTTGAGGAAGTGAATGAATCTTTTTCCAGTCGAGAAAGTTCGTATAATCCTGAGTGGTCTAATCTAATACACATGGCAGAAGAACTTGAATTGTATTGTCAAGGCCAGTAGTCTTTCCAGGGTACACAACAACTCATGGAGAGGCAGAGGCAAATTATTAGAATTTCTACTTATAATGGTAAGCTAAAAATATATAAACATGAGCTTTCCTGATATTACCACACAGTCTGTCACTGGACTCGTCATTTGGTTCCAAGTGTCACTGGCTGTGGGAGACCACTGTGCTGAGACCCCAGGGGTCCAGGAAAGGGGCAGATGGCTCTCCTCTGCCTCCTCCTCTGTTCACCATTAGCACACTGCACTGTGCAGCAGTTTCTGTGGGCCAGCATGAATGGATTTGTGTATTAAATTGTTTGATTTTAATTAAACTATCATAAAATAGACGAATGGTCTTAAAAGATTTTTTTTCTCCAAAAGATACAGACTGAAGATGATACTGGTTATGCAAACAACAGTGAGGAGCTCAAAAACAGCAAAGCTGACACTTTTTCTTAACTTTCTGGTAGCTCCTTTCTGACAAGTGAAGAGACTTGAAATAATCCAGAAAGTGATCGGACATCTACTATTGTTAAGATGAAGTTTGTCCAGGGAATAAATTTGGTGATAAGCTCTCAGTTAATAATAATGTAAATTCAGCATGATTAGTAAAATATATTAAAACACTACTCACCTAACACTATTCACATGATTTTTACATGATAAATTATTATACTAATTATGGCATAATATTTTAATTCATGCATATATTTCATAGTATTAATATAAAAATATAAAAGTGAGATATATGAGTAATTCAGATCCATAATGTTTAATGACAAGATAACTTGAAAAATATGACTCTAAACTTTTCAAATTTTACTGGGAAATTGTTTCGGTAAACTTTAAGTAAAGGAGTAATTTTAAAGTCTAATTTTAGAAAGGTAGCTAACTATGTTATAGAGAGCACATAGGAGGGAAGAATAAAAGAAAGCTATCCTGGTGTTGGAGACAGGAGTCAAAGCAAATCTTAGGAAATCAAGTAGACGTCTCCCTGTGTTCACCACAGCAAAATACTGCTGAGTAGAGGTGTTTGTCCACAGGGAATCTTATTTTAAAGAAATAATTTAACCCCACATAAAAACAATAATAATGTAAAGAAGACAAAAATATGGGGGGAAATGCTTTAAGACAGAACACCCCTCACCTTTGACTGCTCCAAACTAAAAATTAAGAGAGGAAAAAGAAATACTTCCACTCTCCTAATAGAGTAATAAAGAGTTTCAATACACTCTTTCTCTTAAAAGATCTCTGCAGTTTAATTTGAAAGGATATAAACTGTCAGATCTCTGAGATTTTCAAATTTTACTGCACAAAGGAAGCAATTAAAGACCAGTTTAAAATGTCACAATTTGATACTGTGAGTCCACATTTGAGCCTGAGATTCTGCATTTCAAAAATTCTCTCAGAAGATGCTGGAGCTGGTGGGTTGGCAGGTCCTAGTTAGAGAAGCAACACTTTAGAGCCATCATCTCTGAAATTATTTCAGTGTCTACTGCATTAAATAAAACATGTGAGAGTATGCACCTCCCATGTATAGATATATTAATACATAAAGCCATATAGTTGCTATCATTCTTACAAAGATTTTTGATGTTATTAAATGAAACCAGAAATAAAAATTATAAATGATGCCATTACAAGTAAATGGAAGTAAATGAATTTCTTCTAGCACCTTTTTCTCTCTAGGATCATGCATTGTATCTCAGGAGTATTCACGGAATTCTGCAGCTATAGTGCTGTAGTATAGTTATTAATTCTTGTTAACTTTTTGTCTAAACTTTCAGGGGGCACTCCAGAGGCCTTGACGCATGATAAAATAAACAGGTATCAATACTTCTAAAATGGGAATTAGTTGAGTCTAGTATAGCTTTCTAATATATAATGTCCAATGAATATAACGCTTTATAAAATTAGTATGATTTATTATTATTAACTCTCTCAAAACATATCTAAGTTAGAATAAATAGGAATTTTCCAAATAAATGGAGATAATCAAAAAGAAATCAAGTGCTTTACTAAGCCAAATTGAAATAATACAAATTCAGACATAGTCAAACTGTTGTGCATTCCTTTCCTTGTCTTCCCCTTGCATTCTGGATAACCAAGAATTTCAGTTTGCATGCATGATGAAGCACAGCTCCAAACTACCTTCACAGGGCTCCCTGAAGCACAGTTATCCTCCTTGACAGCCATCAGAAATAACTCATACCGGAAGCAGATAAAACAAGGCCATGGGTCCTTCATGGGTTAATTATCAGAGTTCAGAGTTGTTTTCCAAGTATGACATTTTGACAACTATCCACTCACCAATCTTGGAGACTTACTCTAAAATTTAAACTAGTTTTTTTTTTCATATTTTTTTTATTTAAAGAGAAAAAAACAGGAAAAAGGTAGAAATATTACAGAATTTCAAGAAAAGAAGATAAATAGTAAGAAATCACTAGTTGATACATTACATATTGTTCTTTTAGAAATACTTATTCAAGTTACAGAATTAAAGCACACAAAGTGGACACTAAAGCAGTGAGAGTGCAAACAGATCTGTTCAAGAATCCAACAAGAACCAAGAAATATGGTCATCAATCCCACACATCTAAACATACATGCAGCTATATCTTTTATAGCGCTTCCAATTTTCCTCTTTTTTTACAATAGCAATTATACATTTTTAAAATTTTATTTAAAGAGAACAAAAAAAACAAAACAGAAAAAAAGGGTAGCAACAATACAGAATTCTAAAAGAAAGAAAGAAAAAGGAGAATGAGAAAAAGCTCCAGTAACAAATCAGTACTTTATAAATTATGTACTGTCATCCTGGATGTAGTTGTTCAAGTTACAAAGTTAAAGGGTACATAGTAAATATTCAAACAGTCAGACTACAAACAGTTTTGCTCAAAGATCCAACAAAGGTTCAGCAATATGGTCATCTATTTTGCATGCTCAAACATACATGCAGTTATATCCCTTAGAGCACTTTCTTTTTCTCCCTTTTTTACATTAGCAATTACACATTTTGGTTTTATTACACTTGTAGTTCTTATTTACTTTTTACACTAGAGACACAATATGATATTTATAAATATGATTCTTATTTATTTCACTAATGAGAATAGTTTCCTGTTGTCTCCATTTGCCTATGAAGGCCTCAAGATCATCCTTTTTTATAGCTGAGTAATATTCCATTGTATAAAAATGCCACATCTTTTTCATCCATTCTGCAGTTGATGGGCATCTTGGTTGTTTCCAGGATTTAGCTATCACAAATGGTGCAGCTATGAACATGGGTGCACATATATCACTGTGATATGAACTTTTCAGTTCTTTAGGGAAAAAACCCAGGAGGGGGATAGCTGGATTGAATGGAACTTCCAATCCTAGTCTTCTGAGAATTCTCCATATGGATTTCCATAATGGTTGCACCAGTCTACATTCCCACCAACAGTGGAGCAGTGTTCTTTTTCCCTGCAGCCTCACAAACATTTGTTATCAGTTGATTTCTTGATGGCAGCTATTCTTTCCAGAGTAAGGTGGAATCTCAATGCTGTTTTAATTTGCATTTCTCAAATGACCAGTGATGGCAAACATTTCTTCATGTATTTATTTGCCATTTGTATATCTTTCTCTGAGAACTGTGTGTTCATCTCAGATGCCCATTTTTGGAGAGGATCTTTGAATTTGGGGGCTTGATGTTTTTCAATTCTTTATATATTCTGGACACAAGTCCTTTGTCTGAGGGGTTGATGGTTAAAATTTTTTCCCACTCTGTTGGTTTTCTTTTCACTCTGTTGGTGATTTCCTTTGAAGTGCAGAAACTTTTCAATAATGTGAGATCCCATTTGTTGATTCTTTGAAGTGTTTCCCGAGCAGTTTGCATTTGGTTCATGAATTCTCTGCCTACCCCTATGTCTCCAAGACTTCTACCTACCTTGTCTTCCAGTAGATTTAGTTTTTCTGTTTTAATATTGAGGTCTTTGATCCATTTAGACTTTAGTTTTGTGCATGGTGATATGCATGGATCTAGTTTCAGTCTTCAGCATGTGGAGAGCCAATTTTTCCAACACCATTTATTAAAGAGACTATCCTTCTTCCAGTGGACATATTTAGCCCCTTTGTCAAATATCAGGTGGCTAAGTGTCTTTGTAGTTGTGCTTGCATATTCTAATCTGTTCCTCAGGTCTATTTCTTTGCCAGTACCAAGCTGATTTTATCACTGTGGCTTTATAGTACTGTTTCAAATCAGGAATTGAGATGCCTCCCACCTTGCTTTTGTTGCATAGAATTGCCTTTGCTATTCTAGGTTTATTCTGTTTCCAAATGAATTTTAGAAGTGTGTTCTCTAGATCTGTGAAGTATGTCAATGGTATTTTGATTGGGATTGCATTAAATCTGTGTACAGTTTTGGGAGTATGGCCATTTTCACAATGTTGGTTCTTCCTAACCAAGAGCAAGGAATGTCCTTCCATTTTCTAATATCCTCTTCAATCTCCTTTTTCTGCATAGTATAATTTTCAGCATATAGGTCTTTTACATTGTTAGTTATGTTGATTCCTAAGTATTTCATTTTTTTAAATGTTATTGTAAAGGGCGATATTTCCATAATTTCTCTCTCAGTGAGTTTTTTGTTTGTGTACAGGAATGCTATTGATTTTTGAGCACTGACTTTTACCCAGCTACACTGTTGAATTTGTTTATTACCTCTAGTAGTCTTTTAATGGAGATTTTTGGGTCTTCTATATAGAGTCTCATGTCATCTGCAAATAGTGATAATTTAACTTCTTCCTTTCCTATCTTTACTCCTTTTATTTCTCTCTCTTGTCTGATTGCCCTGGCTAGTGTTTCCAGAACTATGTCGAAACGAAGTGGTGAGAGTGGACATCCTTGTCTTGTTCCCGATTTAAAGTGAAAGCTTTCAGTTTTTGTCCATTTAGTATAATGTTGGCTGTTGGTTTGTCATAGAAGAGCTTTATAAGGTTGAGGTAGACACTGTGTATTCCGAGTTTCTAAAGGGTTTTCATGAACATGTGTTGGATTGGTCCAAAGCTTTTTCTGCATTTATTGAGATGACCATGTGGTTTTTGTTTTTGGATCTGTTGATGTGGTGTATTACATTTATTGATTTGCGTATGTTAAACCATCCCTGCATTCCTGGAATGAACCCCACTTGGTCATGATGTATAACCTTCTTGATGATTTGCTGCATTCTATTCACTAGTATTTTATTGAGAATCTTTGCATAAATGTTCATTAGTGAGATTGGCCTATAGTTCTCTTTTTTGGTTGCATCTTTCTCTGGTTTTGGTATCAGAGTAATACTTGCCTCCAGGAATGATTTAGGGAGGATTGCTTTTTTCTCAATTTCATTGAAGAGTTTAAGGAGTACTGGCATCAAATCTTCTCTAAATATCTTGTAGAATTCAGCTGTGAATCCATCCGGACCTAGACTTTTCTTTGTTGGTAAGTTTTTAATTACATTTTCAATTTCAATAGCTGATATTGGGTTGTTCAAGATTGCTATATCTTCTTGGTTGAGCTTTGGTAGTTCATATGTTTCTAGAAATCTGTCCATTTCCTCTGTGTTTTCCAGTCTATGTGAGTAGAGATTTTCAAAGTAGGCATTCATGATCTTTTGAATTTCCATGGAATCTGTAGTAATTTCTCCCTTTTCAGTTCTTATTGCATGAATTTGAGTTTTTTTCTTTCTTTCTTTCTCTTGATAAGGTTAGCTAGTGGTTTGTCAATTTTGTTTATTCTCTCAAAAAACCAGATTTTTGATTCATTAATTCTTTTTATTGTTTTTTTAGTTTCAATTGCATTGATTTCTGCTCTAATCTTTACAATTTCCTCTCTTCTATGAGCTTTGGGTTTAGCTTGCTCTTCTTTTTCTAGAAGCTTGAGATGGAGCATTAGGTTTTTTATTTGTGCTCATTCTGTTTTCTTGATATGAGAGTTTATTGCTATATATTTCCCTCTTAAGACTGCTTTCATTGCATCCGACAGATTACAATATGTTGTTTCTATATTTCCATTGAATTGTAGGTATTGTTTTATTTCTCCTTTAATTTCATCTATAGCCCACTGGTTGTTCAAAAGACTGTTATTTAATTTCCATGCATTTATGCAGGTTTTACAATTTCTTTTACCATTAATTTCCAATTTCAGTGCACTATGGTCAGATATTATGCATGGTATGATTTCAATACCTTTGCATTTACTTAAGAATGTTTTATGGGATAATATATGGTCTATTTTGGAGAATGTCCCATGTGTAGCTGAGAAGAATGTGTATTCTGATGTGGTTAGGTGGAACACTCTATAAACATGTACTAAGTCCAATTTCTCACAGGTATGATTCAGTTCTGTTATTTTTTTGCTGACTTTTTGTCTAGTTGATCTATCTCTTTGTGACAATGGGCTATTAAGATCTCCTGTTATAATTGTGTTCTTGTGTATTTGGTTTCTCATGTCCATTAGTATCTGCCTTATATAGTTGGGTGCTCCTGTATTTGGTGCATATATATTTATAATTGTTAGTTCTTCCTCTTGAATTTTACCATTAACAAGTATGTAGTGACCTTCTCTATCTCTTTTAATCATTTTAGGTTTGAAGTTCACATTGTCTGCAAATAGAATAGCTACCCCTGCTTTTTTCTGGGTTCTTGTTGCATGGAATACTGTTTTCCATCCTTTGACTTTTAATCTATGAGTTTCCTTTTGGCTCAGATGTGTTTCTTGTGTACAGAATATTGTGGGGTCCTGTTTCTTGATCCATTCTGTCAATCTATTTCTTTTTATAGGTGAATTGAGGCCATTTATATTTGTGGATAGCACTGATATGTACTGGCTCTACTTTGCCATGTTATGTTCCAGTTGTTTCTTTCTGCTTTTCCTCTTATTTAATTGTTTATCCTACCTGGTCATTTTTTTCTGTTGTTGTTTTGGGGATTGTTGTCATTTTTATCTCTGTCTAGTATGTCCTTCAGTACTCTTTCTAATGTTGGTTTTGTGGACATGAATTTCTCCAGTTGTTATTTGTCATGGAAGTATTTTATTTCTCCATTAAATTTGAATGAATGTTTTGCTGGGTACTTCAGTCTGGGTTGAAGATTGTTTTCTTTCAGGGCTTGAAATATCTCACTCCAAGCACTTCTTGACTTGAGGATTTGTGCTGAAAAGTCTGCCATGATTCTAATGGGCTTTCCCTGATAGGTGAGTTGTGCCTTTTCTCTGACAGTTTTTAATATTCTGTTTTTATGCTGTATGTCTGAGATCTTAATTATTATGTGTCTGGGTGTGGATTTATGTTAATTGTGACTGTTTGGTGTTCTATATGCCTCACTTATCTGCATATCAGATTCTTTCCCCATGTTTGGGAAATTTTCTGCTATTATTTCTGTAAATACTTTGTGTATGTCATTTGTCTGCACTCCTGTATTTTCACTAATGCCCATTATTCTTATATTGTTGCTCTTGGCATCATTATGAAGCTTCTGGATTGTCATTTCATGCTGCTTTATTATTTTTAAAAGTTCTATCCTTTCCTGGTCACTAACTGTGATCCTGTCCTCAAGGTCCGAAATCCTATCCTCAGCTTCCTTTGAACGGTTTTGCATGCTTTGAATAGAATTTTTTGTTTCTTGGATGTCTCTTTGTGTTTGAATTCTGCTTGTTTTCTATAATGTTCATTCAAAGTTTCAATCAGTTTCCCATGCTCATGTACTTTTTTCTCTAGTTCTTCTTTAGCTGCATTCAACAACTCCTTTACCAAAGTTGTTATTTCTGTCTTTACATGAGAGAGTACTTCTAATTTGATTTCCTCTATAGCCTGATGTAGTTTTTTTTTTATTTCACTGGCTATCTTTTCAGAGTTTCCCAGTGCATTACTTTTGGGGTCCTCTATTTCAATGTCTCCTATACTTGCTTCTGGTGAACTATATGTTTGAGACTGCATTTTGCTTTTTTGTTTTGTCATTTTCACTCTGCCTGGTGTTTTCTAGGTATGGGGGGGATCACACACACTCTTTTCAGACACACCAAAGTCTTAGACTTAGTTGGAGGGGGTTTTACTACTGGCCCTATTTATCCCCTGTACCCCTCTATTTTAGGGATATATGCACCACATTGATACAATCAATCCGGTGTAGTCCAAAGTTCACCACCTGGGAGCAAAGTTCCAAATTTTCTCACACTAACTGGATACCACTGAGATCTTCTGATGTTCCAAGTGGGAGGGCCCATCTGTAGCAGTCCTGGGCAGCTTTCAGTCTTGGGTGGGCCTCCTCAATTTTCCCGTTGGCAAGGCAGGCCCACAAGGAGGTTCCGGGTAGCCTACCCCTGATGCAGGCTTCCACTAAGTTCCCAGTGACAAGGCGGGTCCACAGTGGAGGTTCTGGGCAGCTTACACCTGATGCAGCCTTCTGCTGTGTTCCCACGGCAGGGTGGGCCCACGGTGGAGGTTCTGGGCAGCCTACCCCTGATGTAGGCATCCGCTAAGTTCCCGGTGGCAGGGCGGGCCCACGGTGGATGATCTGGGCTGCCTACCTCTGATGCAGGCTTCTGCTAAGTTCCCGGTGGCAGGGCAGGCCCACGGTGGCTGGGCTGGGCAGCCTACCCCTGATGCAGGCTTCCGCTAAGTTCCCGGTGGCAGGGCGGGCCCACAGTGGAGGTTCTAGACAGCCTACCCCTGATGCAGGCTTCCACTACATTCCTTGTGGCAGGGTGGGCCCATGGTGGAGGTTCTGGCTAAACTAGTTTTTGAACATGATGTTTGCAGGGAAGATCGATCAAAGTGGGGCCTCACTGAAGACATGACCTGTAAAAGTGTATCTGTCTCCCTGGCTGACCTCTTTCCTTGAAGTTTCTGGGCTACCATGACATGAACAATTTGCCTCCACAGACTCTTCTGCCAGGCCACTAAGAGTAGACGATCATGAGATGAGAACCATCAGTGCAGTTACTGCCTCTAAACCCGAAAAGAGAGAAGATGAATAAGGTTACCAGAGTCTGGTAGTGTCAAGAGGGCAACATTAGCAAGTGATGTCACTTTTAACCAAGTGGCCAGAAGGAATAATGTAAAGATGCATATCAGGTGTCTATCCTTATGACCTTTCCTCTTTCTTTCTTTCTTTCTTTCTTTCTTTCTTTCTTTCTTTCTTTCTTTCTTTCTTTTTTTCTTTTTCTCTTTCTTCCTTCTTTTTCTCTTTCTTTCTTTCTTTCTTTCTTTCTCTCTTTCTCTCTCTCCATCTTTCTTTCTTTCTTGTGTGCTTTCTTGCTTGGTCTCTCTTTCTTTTCTTTTCTTCTTTTCTTTCTTCCTGTCTGAAAAAACCAGAAGCCAGAGATCAAATGACACTTACCACATAAAGGTAAATGTCTGGACCCACAGCAGGACACAGAAGAAAGGAAAACTGAAGGGCAGGCACTCAACAAAAACTGCTAATACACACCATACACAAATTCCAGGCATTTAAATATGCCTCTCAATTATGCTATTCCTGTGATGTAGTTATTCCTGGTTGACTTACATAAAGTAATATGTACACTGTTTAGAGAATCTTGGTGCTGATCAGCAGGAATCCGTTTTTCTCCAGGTAGGTTATGAAAAAAGCACTGTTGATATGGTTCCAGTTCCTACCAAGACACTAAAGGAGCACACCTTTTGGTTATCTATCCCAAAAGATGTATTGAAGAACCCAAGAGATGTAGAGAAGACACAAAAAACTGAATAATCTCCAGTCTTAATGGAAGACAGAAATAAGATTCCTCTTCCTTATCATCAAACATTGCTTTGGGACAAGCTAATCATTTTCAGAATTTGGGACCAGACCAGCAGCATCAGCATCATTTGGAAAATTGTGAGAAACTCAAACCCTAGAGACTCATTAAAGACAAACCGATCCAGAGACTAACAGTATTAGGTGTTTCAGTCTGTGTTTTGGTCTTATAAAAGATTCTGATTCTTATCAAAGATTTGTCATCATTGGGCTCAGCAGTGCCTCCTGAAGTCATTAGGTTTAGTGAATAAAAATATGTATAACTGGATGAGCTTGGATTTTAAACATATAACAAATAATGTTCTTACTGTATATTACCGAAATTTAATTTAATGAAATGTCTTGAATTTTGTGAGGCAACACTAACCTGTACCTGAAATTAGATGACTTGGTCCAGGGGACTTTCAGAGTAGATTGAGGACAGCTCAGAAGTGCAGAGTTTGTGCTGAAAATAGATTAACATAGCCAATAACATTGAAAACATGGTCATTCAGATACAGCCAATGTCTCCTGAGAGCTTCTAAGAGATGCAAGTTCTCAACCCCAATTCACAACCACTAAATCAGAAACTCAGAATGTGACCAGCGGACTGGCTTACCAGACTCTTCTGCACCCTGGAGTTTGAAAGCATTGGACAGTTGGCTCCTCTATCTACAGGTTGCAGATTCAGCCAAATACAGATGGAAAATATTATAAATTTTTCAAAAATGGTCAAGATATGACATATAAAACAATTCCCCAAATACATTATGCATTGCAAACATATACTAATACATTTTTAAATTGTTCCTGTACTAAACATATGCCAACTTTTCTTGCTGTTATTCCCTAAATAATATAGTATGGAAATATTTGGTGTTATATTCAGAATTAAAAGTAATTTAGAGATGATTTGAAGTGTAATAAATTTGAGAACCTTCAGTCTCAGCAACCTGTGGGAAGGAGGTAAGTTCTAGAACCAGGCTGCATCAGATACTAAGGCATAAATCTAATAACTAATTTCCAGCAATGATTTCTATCCCTGTTTCTTTCAAATGCCCAAAGTTGAGAAGTGTTATGTATGAAATCTGATTCTCTCAAGAAATTAGGGAAAGAATATTTGACCTGAAGAATTCTTTTGTGACCTATTCACATGAGTGCTGAATTATATTCATTAGAAATTAATAACAGTAACAATAGACTACTATATTATCCAGCAATATATCCCCTTGGTATACACAATAGTGATCAAAGTCAACAAACCAAAGATATCCTAGTGCATTCCTGTTTACCATGACTCTGTTCACAATAGTCAATCATGGAATCAACCTAGGTGCCTGCAAATGGATGAATGGGTAAAGAGAAGATGACATATATACACAATGAACTACTTACAGTCATAAGGAAAAACAAAGTCATGTCATTTTCAAGAAAAAGGATGGAAGTGAAGATCATCATGTTAAAAGAAATAAGCCAATCTCAGTTTTTCTCATGTGTTCAATCTAGAAAAAAGAAAGACAACACAAAAGTATGAGGTCTAATGGGAAATGGGAAGAGAAGAAAGGGAAGGGTAAGGGAGGAAAGAGAGGGCAAAGGAGGGCAGTAGGAAAGGAGGTATAACCAGAGCATGCTACATTTGTATAAGCACCCAGTGAAAAGCCATGATGAGATGCATTAATTTGTTTAATAACTATGCACTAATCATTGTAATAAAAATATATACACAGCATAGTGTCAAGAGTTCATAGTTATATCCTGTGTATGTCTGATTTACAACCAAGCTTTCTTACTCAGTATTTTTTAATTAAGTTTACTGGTCAAACTCACCGTATGAAATTTGTACCCATACATGATATATTTCGATTCCTCTTTTTTTCCCATTCCCTCTCCTCCCTGCCAGTGTTCCTCTTTTCCCTATCACAAAGCTTTGTTTCCATTTTATCCTTTTCTATTATCTTTTTCCCCTTTTCTCTTCCTTCCTTTCCCCTTTCTCCTTCCCTAGTTCCTCCTTTCTTTTGAACAATTTCTTCTTATTTCACAACATCCATTGTATATTTTGGTCCTCATGTACTCTTTCATTTTCTTAAACAGGGAGATAATATGATGTTTATACCTGTGAGTCTGATTTATTTCACTTGAGATTACAGTCTCAAGTTGCATCCGTTTATCTAGAAATGTATAAAGTTTATCTTTCTTTATGACTGAGTAGTACTCCATTATATTAAAAAAATCATATCTTCTTTATCATTCATTGATGGGCATTTGTATTGTCTCCAAGATTTGCCTGTTACAAACTGCACAGCTATAAACATGGGTACACATATATCACTGTGGTATGATGTTTTTAGTTCTTTTGGGAAGATATCCAGAAGAGTATAGTATAGCTGGATCAACAGGGTCTTCTAGTCCTAGTTTTTAAGGGAATAACCACACTGATTTCCACAGTGGTTTCACCAATCTACAGTCCCACCAACAGTGAGGAAGAGTTCCTTTAGCCCCATAGCCCCTCAAGTATTTGTTATTGGTTTATTCTTGATGATAGCCATTTTTTCTGGAGTAAGATGGAATTTCAGCATTGTTTTAATTTGCATCTCTTGAATGACCAGTGATGATATAGAACATTTTTTCATATATTTATTTGCTATTTGTATTTCTTTATCTGAGAAGTGTGAATTCATCTCAGATGCCCAATTTTGAGGATAAGTGAAACAGACTGGAAGATGTAGAAACAACTCCAAATAGACTCAGCCACCTTTTATTTCACAAAGGAACTAAACATCTTCACTGGAAGAATGATATCCTCTTTAATAAATGATTCTGGAAAAACCAACTTTTCACTACCAGTCTAAAAATAGAGCTATGTCTATCACCATGCACTAAAGTAAAATCAAAATGGATCAAATATTCAAATATTAAAACAGAAACACTAAAGAGTGAACAGGAAGAACTCTTGAAAACATAGGTATAGGCAAGGATTTTATGAACAAAACCCAAGTTGCACAAGAAACAGTACAAAGAATCAATAAATGGAATCTCATCCTATTAAAAAGCTTCTGTACAGTAAAAGAAATCACTGACAGCGGGAAAAGTCAATCCCACAAAATGGGAAAAAATGTTATCCAGTTGTCCCTCAGACAAAGGACTTTATCTAGAACATATAAATAATTGAAAACAGTTTTCTCAATTTTAATATTTTAATGATCCTTTATTAAGTAAACAAATCAAACTATAAATAATTTTTAAAAGATGATGTGAATAACAAACCAGTGCAAAAATTCCTCTGAATTATGGGATAATGATTAGAGAACAAAAAGAAAGAGATGGTTTCAAGATGGTAGATAATTTGGTAATAAAAATATAACAATATTAAAGATGTAAGCACTTAATAAAATTACTTTAAAGTGTATCAAGGAAAAGTAAATAAAGTATATAAAGGAAAGTATATAAAGCAATGGACCACTAAGGAGCAACTTTTAATTTCTTTTAATAGGAAAATGCAAAAAGACTTTCTTGACTTTTGGCTGTTCAGTTAGACAAAAAAATTAATAAGGACATGGAGAATCTGTGATAAAGCTTAACTTGCTAACCATGTATGCAGTTCTGGGCAACAAGTGAAGAATGCACTTACTTTTTGTCACACATATATTCAAATAATGAATATTTGCAAAGTCATAAAGTTTCAACACATTTTAAACAACTATATAGTTCAGGTCATGATGTTTGATCAAAATATAATTAGCCTAAATATTAATATTAAAAATATTTTATTGGAGTCTTCCCTTAGCAAATTTGAATTGCCTTTTTATGCTGGAAAAGGAATCATAATAAAAATATAAACAGGTAAAGAAGTAAATGATGACAGAAAATAGCATCATGGGAGAAAATGTGTAAGACAGTCAATATGGTGACTCCTAAGATATTTGTCATTGGAATTCCTTACATAGTAAAGAAGAAAACTACAAAACTCAGTGAAACACCTCAGCAATAGAAAACATTATGACAACACAGATAGTAAACCAATATTTAATAAAGTAGAAACAGTAAAAGATAAAGTTGAAATTAATTATATTTTTCTTTGAAAAAATAACCAAGAAATGAAGACCATGTGAGTTCTGAATCCATAGGTACAGCAAGAGGGAAGCAACCAGAACAGCTCTAATTTCCCAGGAATCCTTAATTGAGGAAGCACAAGGTGAGAGCCCTCATCAGGCAGCCTCTGACCTGGGTCCCGAGAATAGCTCATGTTGAGTGAAGGAGGAGATTTTAATAAAGGCACAACCTACAATGATGCAGATAGGTTTTAAGGAAACCAGCAAAGGTTAAGTGACTTGATTTGCTGGGGGACATTTACCTTTAGCATCCCAAAGAAGCAAAGAAAGAGCATCTTTTTCAGAATTCAGAGGGAAGAGTGAAAAAAAAGAAGCCCTGACCTCAATACCTTCCATTCTGCAAATTCCACTGACATTTCCCATTGGCTGAACGCAACTGAAAAATTTTGACTGAAGCAATTCCATATACCAGAGATCTAAAGAAGATAGGGGGAAATTTCTGACTCTTTCAGGGAGTTAAGACTTTGATTACAGAAGCTGTGATAGGCTGCAATGAGATGCTGGGCTTACACAGGACTTCAGGAACTCTGTTACTGTGCATGAGGCCTTGTTTTCTGAGAGATGTTACTTTTCTTTTGTAGTGGCCTGGAGTTTTACATGGAACTCCTCTGTTTCATTCCTTTGCTGATCTTGTGAAAGGTTTAGATAGGATGGCAAATTCCACAGGCATAGAACTGCATATAGCGTGGGAAGACCCATAGCCAGCATTTGTGACAAAGCCTGGTCAGGTTATGCTATGTTAATTTCAACTGATAGAACTTCCAGATTCCCTGTAGCCCAGTCTTTCAACCTGCTCTGCTGACTTTGATCTTAGGGAAACCATGTTGATGATCATCCTCTCTTACCTACTTTTCATGTTAAAATGGTTGCTCTTTATTTATTTTTATCACATGTTGGATTATAGGATGTCATAATATTCATAGGTTCTTTATGTCATGGACAGCATCCCAGGACTATGATCATGCAATGGATTTGCAGATTTTAAAATATTTCCAGTCATTTCACCCAGCTTCCAAGATGGAGATGGTATTACATCTTATACTGCATCAGCCATTCTGAAGTGGTAATGCTCAGAATTTCCTTGAGAATGAGGACAGGGATCTGAGACTGCTTTGGTCTCTTTGAAAAGAGAAAATGTGGTTGATGATTTAGAAACGATGTGTTCCAGTGGTTTGAGTCAGGATTCTTAAATTATTTACCAAATTCAGGTTGAAAACAAACAGAATGAATGTCAAAGAAAATTGGTATGCCAACAATTGAGACTTTAAATAGAAAGCCAATAGCCCTTAGTACA
Organism: Hydrochoerus hydrochaeris; assembly: GCA_004027455.1. Taxonomy (NCBI): domain Eukaryota; kingdom Metazoa; phylum Chordata; class Mammalia; order Rodentia; family Hydrochaeridae; genus Hydrochoerus; species Hydrochoerus hydrochaeris. The sequence continues at coordinate 232,321 of PVLA01000912.1, read as the reverse complement.
ATGCTGTTTTTCTCAGACTGCAGTGACCTTCAGACATACTTTTCCTATACACACGGAAAGTGCAGTAAGAGTTGTTGAAATGATAAAAACCTGAATTTTAAATAATCTGTTAGAATAAATTTTCTTTTCATTCCTTTGTTTTCTCCATTGGAAATGGTTACTTATAATACTCCAGAGTGGTCTGAAATTTCAATTTTGTTTGCAAGATATTCTAATCGACTAAAATGAGACATATGCTGAAAACTTGCATGCAGGTTTTGCTTTTGTTTGTTTGTTTGTTCCTTTTAAAAACATAGCTGCATTAAGAAATCTTCTGCTGGAGCCGTTCTGAAAGAGCAGTTGCATATATAATATATCGAACCTTCCAGATAGATTTCAGGCAATAACACACTAGCCCAATTTATCTGAGCTGCAATAACATATTCTATCTCCTGGGATATCTAAACTCTATTTTCGGTGGCACCCAAGGTTTCCTATGAATGATCTCAACCTTTTCTCTTTCCCTCAACTTACTTTATTGTAGTGTATTATTATAGTTTAAATCTAAAATGTCTCCCCAGATTCTCCTGTGTGTAGGAGATGACTGGATCAGTGCACACTAAACTATTCAGTGGATCCATCTATTAATGAGCTCAGTAGTTGAATGTGTGATGGGGGTGGGTCATTGGGAGGGGAAAGTGCAGGGTCTCCTGGAAGGGTGTATTTTTGTCCCAGGCTCTTCCCTATCTCTGTTTCCAGGCTTTCATGCAATTAGAAGCTACCCTCCTCTAAGTGGCCTTTACACCATGCCATTTCTACTTTGGAGCCAATCAACTTTGGACTGAACCCACTGGAAACTCTAAGCCACATCAGTGTCTCAGCCTTTAAGTTGCAGAAATCAGGTATTGTAGCTCAGTGACAGGAAACTGAGTAAGACACCTGCTTTTCTTTCTTATATAAAATAATGTATCTCTGCTTTCCAAGGTTCTGACTGTCACTTACAAAGATCCATCTCTGCTCCCTTTTCTCCCTGTTGATGTGGTTTCAATGCATATGGCTTCAGAAACAAATCAACATCCTTGCTTTTATCTCTCTGCTTAGAGTATTCTTACTCTTTCAAGTCATTGGACCATCATTTATTCATTCGTTATGTTTTAGTTTAAATATCAATTGTTCCAAGAAAACTTTTCTGACCTCATAAAGAGATAACCACTACCAGTGATACTTTAAGTCAAATCAAAATATTAAAAGGGATATAAGATTTTGAATGTTTTAGGGAAAAGTGTTCAACCAGAGAGAAAGTTGAATGTCAAGATGCTGAATGAGAAGGGAACATGAAAAAGACCAATATGGTTGGAATGTAGCACTTAAAGGAAAGAGTAGTAAATGATATAATCAGAGAAACAGGTAAAGACTACTGCTTGAACCAAAAGTAATTTACATTTTAATATAAATATAATGGGAAGTCAGAGCAGTTATGTAGTTAGTGATGTAACTTAGGTTCCATTGTATGTCACTCCATCTCTCTATAATACTCAAATTATAAAATTCAAATGAAGAAATTCAAAACATTGTTTCCATCATCAATGTTCTTTATTTTGGTCGAGTGTGACCTACTGCATTGGAAACACACAGCCTTTTAGTTTTTATATTTTTCCAACTCTATCTCTCTCTCTCTTTTTGAGATTAATAAAACTTTAAAGATATTCCCCAAACACCTGTACCTATATTGTACTGGCTACATACAAGAATCACCTAGGGTACTCGTTAAAACCTGACATTCCTGGGTGAAGCAGCCAGTATTTTTAGCTGAAAACACCAGAACTCATTCTTACAAGTTGAAACAAAAAAGAACTTATTACAGCTTTTTTGATTTCTCTCAAAATCCTCAGGGTATCAGAGATTGAGATTTCAACTCACAGGCTATTGAGGCAAAAATAATATGGAAACCACACCACTGTTTGGAACCCAGTCAAGAGTTTTTTCACTGTTGCTGTGGTTTGGTACCCAGAATGGACACTGAGTGATGAATGGGAATCCAGGACTTTGAGCACAGCATTCCATGCAAGATCACAGCTAGCACTGCCCCCAAAGCTTCTGTGTTGCCCTTCCCTGCTTCTGGAATGTTTCTACACCAAGAATATGCAGTTTATATGGTGGGAATAACTATAATGTGTAGGTGGTATCACAGTGATTCTGAGAGACATGAGTATTTTCAGGCAAATGGAATCTGCTCCCTATTATCAGCAGAAGTTCAACATTTATGTCCCTCTTAATGTTAGTGTCAGGAAAACCTGAAGCTCTGAAACCATGAAACTCTGGATGGAACAATGCTTTACTCACATGCAGAAGAGACAGAGCAAAATTAGTGTATTTGTCAGCTTTCTGTCCTATAACACATTTCTAAAATAAAAAACTTAAAAGGAGGAAAAAGTTTATTTTGGCTCACAGTTTCAGAGGTTTCAGTCTTCCCTTGATCCCCCTCTGCTGCCCTGCTTTGATTCCAGCCAATGTATGAACTGAAACCTCTACAAACTGTAAGCCAAAAGAAACCTATCCTTTAACTTGTTTGTGTTGGATATTTTGTCTTAGCAATGAGAAAGTAACTAAGACACATAGTGAAGGAGGATACTCATCTTTAGGTGGACTGGACACAAAGAGAAAGATAGAGGAATGGGGTGCTGGATCCCCCTAATCTGCTTCAGTCTCCCTCCCAATGACCTAACTTCCTTTACCCAGGCCCTACCTCCTAAAGGGTCCACCACCTTGCAATAGCACCATCGGTAGGGGAGCGAGCTTTTAACACATGAGCCTATGGGTAGCATTTCAGATTCAAACTACTCAAATTAGCTTCACTAATGTGCATCCATTGTTACTTCTCAGTGAGTCCTTCCTGTACGGTGACATAGAACAGCTGGCCGACATGCTGTCATTTTAGGTTGCAGCAGAAGATACTGTTATCTCCTCACTGAAGACCATTATTAAAAGTCAGTTTCTTGGACTGAGGTAATATGCTGAATTCAATCATAGCCCATATTACCCACGGAAACATAGTTGGTATTGAAGATAATCCTAAATCCAGGTTACATGTTCTTCCTGGAGAGGACAAGCATGGATGCTGCCATAATGAAAAGGTAATCTATCTACCACTAGTTGGTCCTTCTATGTATAAGGTGATAACGGGGATCAGAACTGGTTACGCAGTACAAGTCACTTTTGCGGAATATAAATCCCTGCTCTTGAGCTCTTGTATAATCTCCAGTCCCAACTTCGTGATCCTGTTGCCCAAACTGTGGGATCGTTGATGGAAATGGACTTCTGTGTGTCAGGTAGACCTTTTCCCACCTGACTGCTAGTATAATTCTCTGCTATGAGCAACTTTGGACAACTATTTGTAAAGTGCTTTACTCAAAGCACTTTATTAAATCTCTTTAATCAGATTATCATCCAAACTCTTCTATTTTCTATAGACCAGACATCTTAATTTCAAGACCATGAGTGTCCAGCCAAACCAAACTGCAGGTAAAACAGCAAAAGAATGAAATATAATCATCATAAAATAAAAGTCACACTGAAAACAGTAAAAGTGAGAATTGACCTTCCCATAAAAAAGAAAGGTCAAAAAATAATTTTTAAAAATTCAACATGAAATTGAAATAAATGGCATTAAAGATAAATGAAACACAAAATTTAAATGAAGAAGAAATCATCCAGAAGATAAAATGTTTTAAAACATGCATTACTGATATCCTTGAATCAGAGATGAATAAATTGGATAAAACTTTTTCAAACACACAAATGAAGAAAACATATCTGACCTAAAAAACAATGTTGGCGTTTACAGATTTAGAAGTTCTTTATGTCTTGGTAAATATGAAGAATTTTAAGATTAAAGAAATAATCCTTTGGATATCATGCCAGGTACAAAACAATTTCATCTATAAGAAGGAGCTAGGAGCTGGCTAGCTCAGACTTTCTATAATAGATAGTAAAAGATAGTGGAGTCATACCTTAGGAAGGGACAGCTCAAATGTTTATTTTCTGATCCTCCACAATATTGTTCCAATATAAAACTTACACACAAATATCTTAACCATCCAAGTCTTAGAACTTTTGTGAACAAGTTATACTTTAAGAACCTAGAAAAATTAGGCAAACAAAAGATAAGCAGAAGATTGAAGGTAAAATATTCATGTTCAGCTTTGAAAACATTCAGCTTTAGAAAAAAGATATGCTGTGAAATTAATATAATTAAGAATGTTAGATGAGAAAAATTAGAGAAAGAGAATTTAAACAAAGTTGATTACTTCACCTTTTATTATAGGATATAAAAAGGGTTAATCTGAAATACCATTCTATAAAGCATGGGCTTTTGGAGGACATTTTAGCTCCAAATACAAATACGTAGATTTTAAGACTGAAAAAAACTTTTTTTTTTTTTTTTGTCTTTTTGAGACAGGCTCTCATCATGCAGTTCAGGCTGGTCTTGAACTCACTTTGTAGCTGAGGCTGACCTCGAACTCACAGCAGTCCCCTTGCTTCAGTCTTCCAGAGCTGGAATTAGAAGCATGTGCCACCACTCCTGGCTGACTGAAAAAACCTTAATTGTGCTTCTTCATCAGAAATCTCAACTGACCCTAGAACTTTTTCATGCATCAATTAAAATGAAAGCAAAACAAATGCTATGTGTAAATAATGACAAAGGTGGGAAAAAGGTATTGTGAAATAGGAAGAAAATGTTCAAATGGGGAGAAAAATGAAGAAGGGCGGGAAGGAAAGAAGGGAAAAGCTTTTAAAAATGGCAAAAGAAGGAAAACATGGAAACCAAACTTTTGTAAATGGAGAGGGAAGGAGGGGTTGAAGGGAAGGTAGGAAAATGAAAAAAAAAAGAAAAGAAACAAGTTATGTCACGTACAGGCACAATTCTCCATGATGAATGTGATCACTCTGTATATCTGAAATGTACCAATAAAATTGGATAAGAAAGTTTAAAAATTGAAAAAAAAGCAATGTGATAAAAATAGGAAAAAAACTGTAAGTTGATTAGCTGATGACACTCTTTACAAAAACCTATACAGTATTTTGCAAGAGATTAAACAGTTCTGTCCTGCTATGTTCCAGTCATCAACTTGTTACCTGGTCCTACTATAAAGGGGCAGCGGGGAAGGAGACCAAACAGTGGGAATGCAAGAGTTGGTGTAACGCACAACTTCATGTATATGTCTACACAACAGCATGGTGGCTACTGCAGCTAAAAGCTAAAACCATTCTAAGAGGTGATCTCAGAATTATTCACACAAACTTCTAAAAGACAGAAAGGTGAATGCTGAATCGTGGTTTATCATTGTACGTTCACAGTTTGGCAGAAGCCAAGAGGTTCACAGCTGTGCGCAGACACTGTTTACTGGAGAAGGCTGTGCAAGGGCGTGTAGACACTTTCGTGTACTGGAGTGTGCATCGGATACTGCAAACCTTTTGTAACCATAATGTCTCACCTAGAAATGAGAGACAAGCCTGGGTGATCTGCAAGCTGTAGTTTTAAAAAGCATGTTTTTAGTTAGATGTTGAGGAGGAAAAAAAGCTTATCCCCAAAGGGGTCACATAGGAGAAACTATAATACCCGACCTTTCTCTCCATTCCTTGATTGGATGAGTCAGTGTTTGCTTTTTCATTGTTTTCAAGAAGTCAGATTTCACCACTAGACTGTTAACCCTTCCTTCTCTCTTTCCTTTACGGATTTCCACTTGGTCTGCCAGCAATAGAGCAGCTTTTCAGAAAATCAAGTTAGGTATTTCTTGGGTATTATCCTTTATGAGTCCAATTAAAGAGGATATTTCAGAGGCTGGCAGGTTATTTAATAATTTTCCTCATTTTTATAAAGTGAGTTATACAAAAGGGCTTATTGTGATGTACAGATGAGCCCCAAAGGAATTGGGCTTCACAATCTCTGAGCTGTCCTGCTTCTGTAACCTTCCTTACTCCTGTGTCTCAGTGAACACAGGAAACATGTTACCATATGCTTAGTACACAACCTGTCAACAATTAAAGGAAGTTTTTAATCAAATGTGGTTCTAAAGCTGGTGTATTGTAAAACCTTAACTGGTTTTACAAAAAATAAATTAGGGATTTGGCCTCGCTTTTTATATCTGTATTGATTTTATACCTTGAAGCAAAATAGAATCAGCTTCCAAACACTGTTGGAGTTGATTCTTGTCTTTTATCTTGGTTTATTTATTTCAAGAAAAAGAGAAAGCAGCTGCCAAGTATATGTGATTTAACATTATATGATTGAGACAAAGTAATTTCTCTTTGTCATCCTAGAATACCTACATCAGTCACACATTCAGCTGTTAATGTGGACTCTGATTCTTTGTACTCAACACGGAGTGCGTAAGAATCTTCAGTGGGGCATCACAGGCAAACTGCAGGGATAATGGTTATTACTTTGTGAATCCCCAATAGCTTACACTGTAATGAGATCAGCTGAATTTCAAATCAAGAAACGCAAAATTCAAGGTATCCACTGATTTTGTCCATATGCTAGTTTTCCTTTCACAGTTAAATACACATTGCAAGACAGAGGTGAATTCAAGATGAAGGTGAACCTCTGCAAAGACAGCAAACTTAGAAACAAAATTGACTTCCTAGAGGGAACTATCAAACGCTGGGAAACTAAATATATCTAAAGACTTCGTTGATGTCTCACAGTACTAAGTCTATGAAAATGGGAAAACAATCTTCTGTACTTAAGCATGCACAGTTTTTTCCCCTCTCTAATGCCCTATCCATGAAAATCTTTGACAAGGAGGGCAGGTGTTCCATGAGATGCCTCAGATAGAAAAAGAAAGGGGAGAGTTCATTAATGAGTTCACAACTGATGTGATTTTAAAATTTTTTTAAGAATGGAATTAAGTTTTATATCTGTTGCCAGCTTATCTTATTATTTTAAAAATGTAATCACACTAATAGTCAAATATTTTTCATTCACTTTCCTAGGATATAGCCCAAACAAAAAATCTATTGCAAAGTGTCTGAGGTGTAGTTACCTACCACCATATTATTTGTCTAAGATTTGGAGACATCTCAGATATAAAAGTACTTCAACTTAAAGGTACAAGAAAAAGGAGAGAGTTAACATTAAAGAAGCCAAAACCTGCATGCAGAAATGTATGCAATTAAATTGCAACAGTCATGGGTTTTTTTGCTTTCAGTGGAATAAATAATGACTTAATTCTGGCTAGGATTGTCTTTGACTACTGTATTGAATGAAATCACAATGTCCTTTTTGCCAGTATGTGTATAATATATATAATATAATATAATATATTATAATTATAATATAACATAATATATATATATATATAATATTTTATATATATTATATATATATTACACATACACACACACACACACACACAAACACACATCCCAGACATAGGGATTTTTTCCTTGTAAAATGTCCTTTCTTTCAAGTTTAATTCTGTGTGAAACACATCTCTCTAAAACTCAGTGACTATTAATTAACCTAACTCAGTATTATTTTAGGCTGAAGGTAAGAGAGGAGATATGGAGTTTGAAGACTTCTCTGAATTTTCTAAAATGAGTGACAACACCTGAGTGAACATAGTCCCCTGAAGATCAATGAACCCAGTAAGCTTCATTCCGTCAACCTTCCCACTCTAAATTAATGAAGACCTTGTTAGCTGGATTGGTCACATGATTAGCTGGCTTAGAAGATTAACCAGAAGGAGAGATGTGGGGGGTTCCGGTTTCTCCTCATTTATCCATTTGTCGCTTACAGAACACACTGTTCGCCTACGAGCTGAGTCTTAATGGGCTGAGAGACTTTCATGAAGATTGATGGTGGCTTGAGGGTGGGGAACAATATTTCAGGTCTTAATGAGCTTGTGCTTCCTGGGAAAATGCAGAATGTCAGTGGGGCCCTGGGGATCCATGGCCCAGTCCAGGTGACATTGTTCCATTCCTTTTCAAGCTACAATCCAGATTACTATTGAAGATGAAACCATCTTTGGCTTCTAGGCATCATTATCCATATAGGATTAACACTGCCTATAATAAAGTGAAAAAAGACTTTAATGGAAACTTTTTTTATTACTTCTTATGCTTCTTACATTGTGTTTGTTTGTATTTGCAGCTGTTGTTCTATTTGTGCTTCATGAATATTCTCCTGTACTGTTAATAAGAAACTAGTCATTATAACACAATTCTTAGTCACATGTTGCCTTTTTTCTTGTATTCTGGTAATTCAATTATTCTACATCTCACATATAAATGTACTTATCACTTGTATTAGGTTAATAAATATGTCACATAAGCCAAATCTTAATTAGCATGTTTTCTGTGATGTGTAATGAAAAATTCTGTGAGTACACATGTAAATTGGCAAAACACTTTAGACCTATGATGTGTTTATATACTTTGGCTCAGGAATTTATCCTAAAGAAATAATTCAACAGATGTGAATACAAACAAACATAATGTTAAAAAAGCAATCGTTGTTAACTATGTAGAAATGATTAAGAAGATATTCAAAGGTCCTTCTATAGGAGAATCTCTAAATATAGGTGACATTATTGAATAGTTAGGTAGATATTTCAAAATGAAATAAGTAATGCAATATAGAAAATTAAAATTAATTGTAGTATTGTATAAAATAACCAACTATTTTAAAGCTAAAATTATATAATATAACTGCAGATTGTGAGTGAATAATGACTTTAAAAAGGGAAACATGGTCATAAATGATGGTGTTAGTAATTTTGGAGGACAGTGATGCTATCTCATTTTGTTTGACTTTTAATTTTATTGATATTTGAAAGATTATAAAAACATGCCATCACAGATCAGATGTAGTTGCATAGTCTTCAGTTTTCCTGACTTAATATGGTAAGTGGTGACAAAAATGAAGTTCATCATTAAAACTTTATTTCTAAATATTTACAGAACTAATATGTGTTTAAAAATTTTAAACAATTAATCACTTAAATGATGTTTTTTATGTTCATAGCATCTATATTCCTGAAAAGCATTCAAGTTTAAATCTGCCATAACACTTACAGGGTGCATTTCTGTAAGTATACATATATGTATTATTTTGCTTAACCTATTGAAACTGTTAGTTTACCAATTTTGTGAAAATACTTCAGTGTGCATTTTTCTGGAAAATTAAGTTATCTTATATACCACAGTATAACATTTGAAATTTTTAAAAATTGACATTGTCTATTAACTTATCTAATTTACAATTCATAGTTTATTTCAATGAAATGACCTACTCATTTTCTAATATCTAGTTTGTTTCCACACCTCTGAGTATTTAGGATCCAATCCAGGACTATACTCATCATAGTTTCTAGTCTCCATTTGTAGAATGTGCTTTATGGAATTTGTCTGATCTTTTCTCATGATTACAGTCAATAGTTTTGGTAGAAATAGCGCATAAATGGTGAATGTGACCATTAATCCTAACATGTCAGTCTCATTCAATGGACAAATGTCTAGCAGATCAGTAAAACACATGCATGAATGTGGTTAGTTGGGTCATGGACATGTGACCTTGGGCATTTTCTGGGAGTGACCTTGGGTATTTTCTGGAAATGTTTCCCTGCTTTACTTCCCAGCAACCATAAAGTAAGAATCTTTGTTCAACCTTCTACTATGCTGTTTCCACCTTAGGGCCACAGACTGACTAAATATACCAAATCCTGAGCCAAATCAAATTGTTGATGTAGATATTGTGTCTTAGGGATGGGAAGTGTGCCCGATGCTTCTACTGACAGGAGATCTTACCATTCATGTGATGTTGCTTTTACTTGCACACAGAGTGTTAAGAGTTGTGGAGTCACAAAGCCTTCCACTTTGTCATGGTTTAGATCTACAATGTCCCCCAAAAGGCAAACATGCACAGATGTTATGTTTTTAGAAGGTTTTGAAATCTAAGGAAACTATATTCATCTGTGGATTAAACACATGAAGAGCTAAAAGTGCTATTAAGAGTGAGTTCTGGTCAGAAGATGCACATCACTGGAAAATTCAGTCTTATATTTTATCAATCCTTTATTCTCTCTGTGCTTCCCTGCCAACATGATATGAGCAGAAGTCCTTCACCAGACCGTTTCACCATGCCCTTCCTGCTTTAAAGCCAGACAAATATGGACTAAATCCTCTAAGAAAATATAAAATCAAAATGAACCTGTTTTTCTTTAAATTCTGAGTGATGGATATTTTGACCAAGAAATGAGAGAGACTACGGCAGATTTTGGTACCCAAGAATGAGGTTATTGCTGTAGTTATACATAGTCATATGGTTCAGTCATCTGGAAGTCTTCACACTGGTCCTTGAGAGAAGGAGCAATGTATGAAGCTTGGGAATGAAGTCAAAAGTGCAGTGGAGACCCAGGACATTGGAAATGGCAGATAGTTGGTATATCTACAAAGGAAAGCCACAGGCAGTGAATGGAGCCACCCAAGAGAGTGTACATGAAGACGTGAACCAGCAAATCCAGAGTAGCAAGGCCACCCTACCTCTTTAGAGTTGACACCTTGCCATAACCTGCTCAGGTGCTGGACATGGAACTAATATTCATTCTGCATGGATTTGTACTTGCTTTGGTCTGAATCATTTCTATAGCCCTATTTATCCACTTCTCCTGTATCACTGTATATCAGAAATATTTAGCTTTGTCTTTGATTTTTTCAGGGACCCAAACTAAGAGTTTGTCTTAGAGGACACTTTGGACTTGGACTTTCCAGCAATGCTAAGAAATTGACAACTGTTAGAAATGGGTTAAGCTTATTTTGTATAATGAGACTGGCAGGCCTTTAGGGAACCAGGAATGGAATGTTACGATTTAGATTTAGAATGTCCCTTAAACACCTCATGTGTTCAAAAATTGGGATTTGGGAAGTTGATTAGATCATAAAGGTACTATCAGAGCTAAATATGCTGTGAGGAGCTAGGGTCTGTTCCAAAGAGTTGAGTCACTGTGGGGTATGACCTGGGAAAGTAAATCTCCCTTCTCCACTCCTCCTTTCCTCCCATTCCTTTTTTTTCTTCTCTCTCATTCTCTCTCACTCTCTCTCCTTCTCTCTTAACTGGCTTCTATAACATAAGCAGCTTTTCTCTGTCAAACCCTTCAATGTTATTTTGTTCCAGCAAGGTGAAGTGCCTAAAATTTACTCAGATTTTATAGGAAAGCCTAGGATGCCAGGCCACAAATCCCTGACAGAGAAGGGCGTGAAGCTGTGGGAACGAAGCCAAAGGTACATGGAGACCCCAAGAAGTTAGAGATGCCAGGAAGATATGCTAAGAAAAGCTTTAGGCTGTGAATGGGGCCAGCCCAAGAGAAAAATACATGTGAGCTGCAGCTCACATGGCCATAGCAGTAGGGCTGCCTAATGCTTTGCAACTTGTACTTTCCCTTCACACTCCTTGGATTCCAGAAATGGAGCTATAGGACTTCATGCTTGTTCTGTTGGGTTTCAGATGTGTTTTGGTCCAGTTCTTTTGTATCCTCTTACTCTTCCTTTTTGAAATGGAATTGTTTACCCTGTGCTATTGCTCCTTCATATGGTACAGCTTGTTTTTATTTTTACAGAGCTTTACAACCAAGAGTTCACCTTGCATATCAGAAGGGATGTGAACTTGGACTTTTGAAAACTACCAAACATTTGGAAATGGAAATTTCCAAATTGGAAAAAGGGATTGCTGCATTTCCAACCATCTCTAGCATAGTTCTATTATGTTAGATGGAATTGTGAACTTGAATATTGTTTTTACTTGGAGGTTAAGAATGGTTTAGGGTGGGTATGAAGTTGATGGGGAGGCTGCTGTGACAAAGTATGGCCCTGAAGGTGTCCGGGTGGGTTGTGGTGGCAAGACCTTCAGTGCTCTATTCATGATCTCTCACCTGTTCCTCTCTGGCATTGCTTTTCTGTTCTGTTTGCCAGAAGTCATGAACTAGGCCTCTTGTGCTGCCACATTCTTCCACCATAAGGTTTCTGACTTGGATCCAGCTGAGGATGGACTGAATCACAAAAACCAACAGACAAATTGAACCTCTACTCCTTTAAATTAGTCTTACCAGAGGAAAAGCTGACTAACTAAAAAGTTACTAGTGAAGTAACTTCTGACACTTCTTTTTTCTTGTAATAAGGAGAAATGCACAATTTTCCATAGGTCATTAATATACACATAACTATACTTACAATACTGTTATGTTAGGTCAAGAAAGGTAGGTGAATCACAGTGTACTAATTTGGAAAGATTAACCCTGGCAAGAAATACTTCCTTAAAGATGAGAAACATAACAGAGTATTCAAGGTTCTTAGACAGAAGATGAAGCAAATCATCCCAACAAAGGAAAAGTCTGAAAGGGTTTAATTTCCAGAAGCTCGTTGGCAAACCACTTTGCATTGGTCTGAAGAGTAACAGCAAGGGTTATCAACATTTGATATATGGCTTTGGGTCAGAACAGTTGTATCTAAAGGATGTTTTCTTTTCCAGCTCAAGCTCATTGCCACCTTGCTTGGACTGGCAAATCTGCTCAAGCTCAGCTCAGCAGCCTTTCCATAGTAAAACAACCAGAGCCCAGTGCACGGGGCCAGGACATCAGCAAATAGAACTTCAGGAGAAGCACAACTGTAGTTCTGTCATTAGCTGACAATGACAGGGAAAACAAAACTATTTGATGTGTTTATTTAAGTTTCTCTGCATAATTTTAATGAAAATCTCAGGAATTCATACTTGTATACATATGGGTTGCGCAGATTTTTAGAAAAAGATAATTCATTCAGTCCTCAAGAACTACCACTGACTCTTCTGACTTTCTCTGTTTATTTATTCTGTGTGTGATGCATGTTTACTCAGCAAAAGAAGAGCACAGTCCTTCTTATATATCCAAAAATGCAATGCAATTTCTGACTGCCTCTAACCTTTCAGATTATAACTCATAAAATCCTAAGAGAATAGTCTATTTTCCTCCTGTTCTTGCCGTGATGATCCTTCAAGAACTCTGGTTTAAATTTCCAGCTAAATATCACTGAATATAGACAGGCTACCTAATATCAACACTGTCAATATTTTAAAGGTGAGAAAAGGTAAGTGTGGGAAGTCATAGGAAAAACCTATATAAAGTATAACAAAGTCACGTGGCACATATTAAAACAGAAAGACTCTACTACTAGGGTAAAGAAAAAGGCTCAGGTCATTGTATTCTGAAAAGCTACACAGTTAGCCTTACTGAGTAGACATGCATCAAGTCTTTGCCAAGAATTCAAAAGCCAAGAAAAAGTAAAAGGTATTGTAAGCAGGAAGAGAAGAGAAACAGGCCAAGAGAAAAAGAAAGAAAAAAGGAAAACACGGGATGTGGTGCAAGTTAGCTATTGCTACTAACAAACCATCCCAAAACTTAACAGCTTAAAATCTTAATTTAGTTTATTAAGATATCTAATTAGATATAAGCTGGCTAGGCAGTTCTGATGACATGAGCTTGTCACCTGGTGCCCATACACACACGTTCAGCATCAGGTCAGCTTGGTGGCTTGTCTGACTGGTGGGCTCTGTCACAGACTTAAGTTCTCGGACACAAGACGTGGGCTGATTATACTGACACTTGCATCTGATCCTGAAACAGAGTAACTAAGATGAAGTCTCATGACAGAGGCAGAGAACTCACAGGAGCCTAGACTACCCTGGAGGTCTAGGCTCCAAACTGCCACAACATTATTTTCATTGCAAGTCAAGATAAAGTATAGACATAGGTGAAGAGTTACAGTCATATTGCAAAGGACATAGATTCACAGACAAAATTAAGATTAATGTAACACTCAATATGTAACAGCAACATTTAAGAAAGGGCTAATGTTCATATTTAGATAAATATGATGACCAAGGATGAAGGGTTATGGTAAGTAATGAGGCTGAGATTGTAATTAAAGTCGTAATGAGGCATAATTAGGCATTTTCCACTTGTTGCCAATGGGACAATCTGAGCACAGAAATGGTAGGATTGAGAACACTAACTTGGAAACATTGTGAAGAGTTAATTGGATTAGGAAGGAGCAATAGCTCAGGTTATGAGGCTATTAAAGACAGGGGTGGGGATTAATGTTGCTTGGAGCCCTGAGGTCAGTAGTAAGGTTGAAGAGAGGCAGCCAGGTTTGAAAGACATAACAGAGATAAAATTAAAGAACCAAGTATCTAAAATGAACAAAGAAGGAATCCAAGTTTCCTTCATGGTGTTTAAGACTAATGATGAAAATATGTTTATAAAATTAATGTACACACTACAACTCTTAGCAAAATAATCCCAAGTTCATTCATAGAAGATGCTGTTTTTACCACTCAAGATAAGCAAATTGCGCTTTGTTTTGTAATAAACAGACTCACAATCTCAGTGGCTTGACATAAGAAAAACTCATTTGTCATTCATGCACATTTGAATTCCTGGAGAACTTTTTCATATAGATCCTGAGGAACAATGCTGGGTCTTAATAACAGAGTGTAAATTCTGCCATCTTATAGTGGTTCTGTGTTCAGAGTGACTGTCTTAATCACTTTCCTTGCTGGTATAAAATATCTGATACCAGCAACATAAAGAAGGGAATTATTTTGACTCCCAGTTGCAGTTCATACTGTGCTGGCTTCAAGGCAGAAATGGCACAGCGGAAGCACCTGGGTGGAGAGAAAATGGCCATGCTGTGGTGACCTGGAAGCAGACATTTAACAAAAGTAGAGATACACAAGAAAAGGCTTCAGACTCACAGGACAAGTGGGGAGGGTGATACACCCTTCCAGGTCATGTGCCTGATGTCTCACCTCCAACTGCATCCTTACAGCACATTCAGCTTTGAGATGATCTGTAGATCAATCCACTGGTGAATATCATAGCCCTATAATCTAATCACCTTCTGAAAGTGTTGCTTCTGAACACAAGAGGCCTCGGGTGGGTGGGGCGGCATTCCAGATCTAAACCATAAAAATAACCAGTCTGTCCTGGCTTAACAATGAAAGTCCCATATGCCGGGGAGCTCCTCTATTCAAGCACAGTGGGTAAATTAGTCTTCCTATATCAGGTAGAAATAGCACTTTGTCCCCATGTCAAGGGTTCCTGCTGGTTTATCTCTACTTTTTCTCAGTATCTTGTACATCATTTCTTCTTATTTGTCATTGGCTAGAATTTATTACACAATACTACCCAATGGACAGAGAGATGGGAAATACGAGAGCAGAAAGAAAAATTGCTAAGCAGCTATGTACCTGCTTTGCCATCTGTAAGAAAGAGTATTCAACTGAATACAAAAGAACTCAGCATTTTTTGTATAGCCACATCATAAGCATCATAGGTTTATAGTCATTAGGCAATTTCTATCTATTTATATTTATTTGCAAAACTGCTGTAAATTTTAATTTATATTTTTTTTTTGGTGAAAATATAAATACTACAACTCCCTTTTCAATGGTCATTTTTCCCTTTTTTCAAGGCATAATTTTACCCTACCCATGAGAACTTTTTGTGATCTTTCTCACAAGAGACACAGCCCCGGGCCAAGGCACGCCATAAAAGGAGTCCAGGATGTCTTGGTTCATCCTCCTCCTTGGCCAGGGTCCTATCTCAGAAAGAACTGGAAAGCACAGGCAGTTACTGCTTTTTTGAGTTTTCATAGGAAACCTGAGGGAGAAAGAGAGAGAGAAAGTAGGATCTAAGAGGAGTTGTTTAGTTTCTTATGAGAGCCTCATTCCTACATGTGGCACATAGTCAAGAACATGGCAAGAATTCTGAAACACTCCACTTTTAAGAATATAAATCAAGATTACCAGTGGACTTACATTTCTAATTTTATCAAATCTGAAGCTTCACCAAATCAGTGGTAACATGAAATATCCCATAGATTCCATTACATTTGGATATAGACTACTAAACCAAAACTTTACTCCATCTTTTAAAACAAGTTTTGTGAATTGAGTCAAATTCTACAAAATAATTAATACAATCATAATTTATTTTAGTATTCACCCTATTTTTATATTTATCTGCAAATATTAGTATTTGGAAATGTTAGAATTCACAAACCCCTTCATCTCACTGAGGCTGAGGAAGGCAGGTACAAAGTGTCAGCCACACAGTATCAGTCACAGAGGCAGAAGAAACTCAAAGAAACAAGCTGTTTGGAGTCAATGATGTAAGAAGTAGCAGAAGGGCTGTTCTGTTGGGTTTGGGTAATAAAAAACCATCCCATAATTTTCAGGAACCTAGTATGCAAGTTAGTTCTAACAGTCAACTTGACTTGATTGAAAGTCTCCTGGAGAAGTGACTGGATCATGAAGTGGTGTTACACTCATGAATGGGCTAATCTTATCTCTGGGCTGATGACCATGCCCCAGCATGCCCTGGGCCACTCCAAACCTTACTTGCCTCCTATCACCATGTTCTTCATTTCCCAAAGCCACCAATATATACTCAATGTGGTCAAAACTTATGGTAAATTTTTAAGTTTAAATAGCAATAAAAGATACATTGCCATTATTTCCTCTCAAAGCATCACCACTTTGTTTAAATGCTCTTATCCCATTGTTCTTGCCACTTTCTGAAGCAGTTCAGGGAGTCCAGCTTCATGCATAAATTTAATGGTGCTGTTATGGTTATCTTGACAACCTGAATCAGATCAAAGTATTTACTTTTCATGGTCAGTTTGACTTTGATATGGAGTCAGAAATCACAAGATGCTAGTTCCAGTGAATAAATTAGATGAAGATACACAGCAACGTTTTTACAATCCCTCTGTTCCACTGGATGGTACTCAGAATCAGCATCCACTCCATTTGTATCACACCTTTTAAAAATTCTTATGTGGTATCTACACACAAAGCAATACCACTTGACTATAAAGAAGAAAAAATTTGATACATTTGTAGGAAAATGGACACAGCTGACAAATATAATGTTGAGTGAAATAAACCAGTCACATAAACTTAAATGCAATATGACATCTCTCATTTGAGTAAGGCAAATTAAAAACAAAGGATGGATAGACAAGGAGATGGCTCTGTTGCAAATGGGAAGAGGTCAAAGAAATCAAAGACAGCTTAGTGGAGAAGGTAAAAGGAAATAAGTAGAATGAAGATAGGTATGTGCAGGAAACAATCTCAATACATATAAGCAACATATACCATAAATACAGCTAAGATTAATAATATTAGTAAGAATGAAAATGGAAAAAGGGAATTAAGAAAATAGAGAGGGAAAAGAGAGGGAATGCTATTTTAAAACAGAAGCAAGTTGTATTTTGTACAGATACCCACTCCCCAAGATGATTATAAAGTGTATATTCTTCAAACATATACTATTAAAATTAAAATAAAAATTGATAGCTATATATATATATATATACATATATACATGTATGTATATATATATATATATATATATATATATATCCTTGAACGAGGATTTCCAGAACTGCTTCAGAAACTGACAAGAATGATTAAATCTCAGTGTTTAAAATGAGGTGAGATACTTTGAGAGGGATTAATGGTAATGTGTCTGCTACTGTAATACAAATTTTGTAAATATGAACATTTACAGAACATTTTTGACTCCTCTTTATATATCCATTCTGCATAAAAATATTGTGATTAACAGGTAAGCAAGGCGTTGACCACAACTGGTCATCCACATCTATGCCAGGCATCTACACTTAGGCCTTTTCTTGAAACTTAGACTGCCATCAATTTATGCCATATTGATTTCCTTCTGTCTTGGTTACTTTTCTCTCATTGCCAAGACAAAATACTTGACAACCAAAATGAGGGAAGGAAAGCTTTATTTAGCTTACAGTTTTTGGAGGTTTCAATCCATACTCAGCTGGTTCCAAGGCAAGGTGGTGTGGTTAAAGGAAAATTCTTCATGGTGGCTACAAGCAACAAGAATGAAAAGGGGGAAAAAGAGAAGATCACGCCTCCCCCCCACTTATGTTATATGTTAGCACTCACCCTTGTGCAGGAGCAGCATTCACACTGCCAATCCCAGTGTTAGACAACAAGCCAATCACAAACACTAGACTCAGCCACCTCCACCAGTGCATGAGGCTTTCGAGGGATAGATACCCAGACACAAGCCACACACCTTCTTTTCACATTAATAATGTACTTACCTGAACAGATACATCGATGGAAGATAGATGCATAGATAGATAGATAGATAGATAGATAGATAGATAGATAGATAGATAGATTAGATTAGATAGATGGTTGCATGGTAAGCAATAAGATAAATAGTGTTATGATTTGTGCCTGGATGTCCCCCTCCAAAGCATCAAGCAGTCATGGAGGGGCAGGCTTTTCAGAGGCAGCTGAATTCAGACCTTGTGATTGGTTTATTGCCTAGTATTGTGATCAAGGATGTGAGTAGTACACTTGCCCTAGGGCAAGTAGTCTGCATACACTATAAGGGAGGAAAGGAGGCTTACTTCTCCTCTTTTGCTCCTGTTGTTCCTACTGTCTTCTGCTGCCATAATATTTTCCCTCTGTCACATCATCCTGCCTTGGAGCCAGCAGATTATAGACTGAAACCTCTACAAACTATAAGCTAAATAAAGCTTTCCCTCTTTAATTTGGGTGTCAGATTTTTTGTCTCAGCAATGAGAAAAAATAAACTAAGATAGATAGTCAATAGATAGATAGATAGCCAATGGATAGATAGAATAATTGATTTGCCAAAACAGTTTAGGAAGAAGCAAATGCTGCCTACTTCTTAGATATCAATTTTCACTATTCCATTAAATCAGTCTCACCATCCAGGCTGTTTTGCTTCTTACCTAGATTTGTCCCAGACCCTTGACTTCCTTTCTGCTTATGTTTGCCCATAATATTCTTAAATCTGACCTAGTCATTGTTATTTGGAGGACTGGCATTATGCTCCTATGATATATGAACAGGAGCTCTCTGGGAACATCTGCTTTATTGATTACTCAGACGCTCATCATTTCATAGGTGCTTGTGGTGTAAGACTACATTAAGAAGTTCCTTGACTGATTATGTGCAAACATGAAGTCAGCAGTTTTGCCATCAAGGCTGAATAAGCAGCACATTTCCTGATAGAAGGCTGCTTGGCACAGAGGAGAGAACACAATCTTAGGAGTCAAAAGACCTGGATTCAACCTCCGGTTCTGCTTCTTACCAGTTATGTGTCCTTATATAAGTCACTTAATCCCTTTGAACCTGTTGTCTTTTATCTATAAACTGATGGATAATAAGTAAGGACTTCATAAGGCTGCTATGAAAATTAAATGAGATAATGTAAACAGAGTGTTGAATAACATGTGTATGACACTTTGGTTGCAAAGCAAGAACACATTTATTTCCTTAGTGATATAAATGTATTTGTCCACTGAATATAAGATACAGAAGTAAAGAGTGGCATAGAACTTCATAATGCTAGATACTTTTCAAATATTTCCTAGTAAGATATACTTTCCTGTTGATAAAGATCGTCATCTTTCACTGATAAAGATTCATGTTTCACTTTTTTCTCTTTGCCTTTGTCTGCACAAGAAATGACCCTCAAGTTGGGCGAGTGAACATCATTTACCTCGGTCACAGACCTAGGCCAAGGTCACCGGGGACAGCTCCGCTCTTGTCTTCTCTGCTGGGGGCTGCTGTCTTTGAAGGTCGCTTACACATAGGTCTGGCAGCTGCCGCAGGCTATTGGCTGAGGTCACACGGCCCCTCCCCGTGAGCTCCTCTTCCTGACATGTGAGTAACTTTTAAGAGGGAGAGATCCAAGGGACCCGCGTGGACGCCATGTCATCTTTCCAGCATATAGAACCACTTCCACCAGAGTCCTAGCTCCACCAACATTCTAGTACAGGCACAATAAACTCACATCTCAGGGGAAACCCCATAAGAGTGTCTTTAGGAAATAGAATCTGCCGTATCTTCCAACCAGAAATGGACCTGCGTGTAAGCATCGCCTCTGTATTTTTATTTATTTATTTATTTATTTTTTTTACAAAATCCACATTGTACTAACTCGGCCATGGATATTTTGGATTATTTATTTCCTAGTATGGGAGAAAAGGGTTAAAAAACCCTACAAGATATTTCTTTTGTCAAAATGAATGATCTCTTTTTATTTATTTGATTATAAATGTAACAGATTCTTTCTACTGTAAATAAGAAAAAGGAAGGAAGGAAGGAAGGAAGGAAGGAAGGAAGGAAGGAAGGAAGGAAGAATATAATGAGGAAACTCTAACCCACCAGCCTCAGTGGGGTTGGGATAACCGCATGGCAGACTGTGTAAGAGGTCCCGAGTTCAGTCTCCAGCATTCAGAACAAAATAAAATAAACCGCCAAACCGAATCATTTTGTACACAGCCTGGAAACTGATTATTTCCCCCATGGCCTAGTGATTCATTTTATGGATGTACTAGGATTTGAAATACATTAATGTTCTATTGATGGAATACTTCAATTGTTTGTAAATTTTGTACTATAAAAATACAAGACTATGCACATTTTCATCAGTATTTCTTAATTCTTTTAGCTTCTCCTGAAACCTTAAATTAATGTCTATAGTTAATTTTATTTCAAATTTAAGAAAAATAAATTATAGAGCTTCTGGCCTATTTGCTTTCTTAAAAATTCTCCCAGCAATTCTCCATTCCCTCAATTACTTCAAATTCTCACTTACTTCCAGCAGCTCTGATAAAAAAGGCAACTTGTATTTTGCTGTTATATATCTCTACCTAAGTGTATTTAAGCACAGTTATACTTACATCAGTTAGTATAATAAGCATGGTGCTCTTTAATTCTTAAAACAAGTATGAAAGAATCAGATATTAATATTCTTATCTTACCAATGATTAAACAGAACCAGTGAAGTTAAGTCACCTCCCCAAGCAGCAAATAGCAGCTCTGGATCTCGACCTGACAGTAAAGTTTTAATCTGACTCTTTTCACTGCATATTCTCACTAACATAGATGTACCATACCAGGCAGTAATAAAATGACAAAAAGGTTTTTGTATATTTTTATACACAAAACAGTGAATCTTTCATAGCGAGGACTCCTTGCTACTGCCCTGAAGTCTTCCATTGCCTTCTTTTTTAAAATATATTGTGTAGTACATGGTAGGCACACCTGCCTGACCTTGGTGTTGCTTTTACTAGGTTTCTATGACTTTCAGCCCTCTCTCTCCCATTTCTGTCTGCATTTCATTTACTGAGTTATGCCCAGAACTTACCCTCACCAGTGGGCTTTCCAGAAATCTCAGTCCTCTGTCTTCCTTTTGTGCTTTGAATAGTCACCCAAGGAAAATTCATTTATCCTCAAACACTGCTTCTAAGCTAAGCACAGCTAAATTTACATCTCCAGTACCATCTTCAATCCCTCATTCATCGTGAGCTTCTGCTCTGACTCTCTTTGTCCTTTGATCGGACATACTCATCAGGAGAACTGGACTATTACTGCACCCTTAAAAACCAAACGTATCATGTGTTCACCACAATGTAACCTTTTAAGCTCTCTTTTATGGTTAACAGCACTATTTTTCTGATATGGTTAGAGATGTCTAGAAGGACAGAGAACAAACACACTCCCAAGTCCTTATGCAATTTCTCATTAAATGTGTGGTTCCTGTTTTCTTCTGAGCCAGTCAGGTACTTAAAATGGGTTTCTCTAATAACTACAACTCTTCACATGGGGCTTCAAGTAATTTACAATACCTAACTAAAAGTAGAACAAAGCTTGATCTTCATGTCATGAATCTATGGATCATATCCCTGTCAGCTCTGTACATAGGCAAGGCATTTGTTAGGATTCTCTAGAAGAATAGAGTCAATATAAAATGCATGTTTAATTATGCAAGAGGATTTACTAGGTAGGTTTATAGGATCAAAGACTGGAGAGTCCACAATGACCATCTTCATACTAGAAATAAGAGAGGACCCACCACCTGCTCAGCCCAAGAACTTGGACATTTCAAAACAGAGGGACCAAGGATGCAGAGCCTAAGTCAAAGACCTGGAAGCTCACCAGAGAGTCAAGGGTGGAAAGATAAAAACCTGGAGACCACTGTTTGAAGGTGACAGGAAAGACTGGAGTGTTTCCAAAATGGCAACAGTTTTCTTTTCCTTTGTATTCCATCCAGGTCACAAGTCTAACAGTCAGAGCCCACCACATTTGGGTCTTCCTTGCTCAGTTTGCCAGGCTACAATTTGATGGTACATGAACACATACAGTAATGTGCTTCACCAATCTGCTGGGCATTTTCTTAATCCATTCAAGTTTGCATATTAATAGTTACAGGCTCATTAGTTATTTAAGGAGTTGCTGTCTGAAAGTTGGTGAAACAAAGTTGAATAGCCCTACATTTACCTATCCACTCTCATTCCCTTCAAAATGAGAATATTTATGCCCAGAAATTCCCATTGGTTTAAACCAATGGGCAGCTTGGACTCCAGCAGAACCTCACAAAACTGAGACTTCCTCAAGTCATGACCATGTTTCTTATGGGAACAAAATTACTCTTCAAGTCATGAATATCCCTCTGGAGCTACAAATCCAAAATGAAGGTAATGCTTTCCCAGAGCCCAATATGCCCCAGTAACCCATAAAACAGCTTCCTTTTCCTCAGTAACTGTTCAGTCTAATCCCATTCAGCAGACTGTGTCCTCTACTGCTGCTCAAAATGGAACTTTTTCCTATTTTCTTGTACTTCTAGTTAAAGCTTTTCCTTCAAATTTGTACTGTTGCTTTAGTTTAATTTCCATTATTACTGAGGCAAGGACTCTTGGTACCCAGTGATACTTTCATCCCCCTGGGTGATTCCTGTTACCTTTCTCTGCTTTAATTCCAGAGACACACTATAAATTGTATGCTTAGTTTTATTAATTCAATTTTCAATGTTATAAATGCTAAAGGGAATACATATTTAGACATATTTCTCAAATCCAACATCACAGAATAAATATAATTCAGTTTCTGTTCTCTAAGGAGGATTATGATCATAATGGCTAAGATTTTTAGTCACTTTTTATTAATGAGGCCTGTCTTTAACAGTTTAAATCATTTAAATTTCACTCTACTATGCGATAGTCTGATGCTGTACTCATTTTATAGACTGGACATCTGTTATGGTTTAGATATAAACTGCACCCTAAAGTCTCATATGTGATTGGATCTTGAAGGGATTGGATAATTGGATGCTACAGTCACCAGTGGATTCATCCTTTGAGGAGTTCATAGTTGAATGCGCTGTTAGGAGGTAAATGTTGATTGGAAGTGAGTCACCAGAGGTGGGACCTGGATGGATGTGTGTTTGTCCTTGGCTTCCTGCTTGCTAGTTACTATAGGTAGAGAAATCTTCTTCACCATAGCCATTTGCTATTATATTCATACCTTGTAGTCAACAAATCATAAACTAAAACCATGAGCCAAAATAAATCTCTACTCCTTTTTTTAAGTAGTGGATGTGAAGTATTGTGTTCCAGTGATAAGAAAGTGACTAAGACAGTGTCTAATATCACACCACAGCAGAAGGAGGTGAATTCATCACTTCTGTTCTGCTTACATATTACTATTCCCCTTCTTAGGACCTCCTTCAGCTATCTCATACATTGTTATCTACTGGGCTAACAATAACTCCACATCTACCAACCATTCTCATTCACACCTTCATCTTCCTCTCTTCATTATGAACCAGGATCCCTTGATCATTTCCTAGTCTTCCTTTTCTGAACAGTTCTCAATGAAGCAACACGCTCCCTCTCCTTATCACCATCCAGTACCTGGCCTTGGTCCTCCGGATTAGGCTTTCTCTTCCCCTTTCCTTTGATTACAACTCAACACCTGTGCTGTTAATCAGATAAATCCTCCAAACTCATCCTATTCATTTACCTGACAGTCCACTTCTTTGCATATAGTACATAATCTCATGAACCTCTTTGGCCAACAAATTTACCCTCAAATTATCATACTACTGGGAGTGAGAATTTTTTCCTATCTACTTTTAGGGTTTTGCTTTTCCTATTTGAAGCATTCCAAGATAATCTTTCCTAGTACTGGCAGTCCTGAACTTGCAACTCTCTGACTTACAGTTAGCTTAGTTTACAACAGTGTGAAAGTGACAGAAATTCAGCAGAAACTGTACTTATAATTTTGACTTCTGCTCTTTTCCTGGATGTAACCTCATTTTATATCAAGAAAGAATTGTTCCATACAATACATGCATCATGAAAAGGGAAAGCATGTAAAATTTGATGAATTGGGAAAATCTGAATAAGTTTCACAGTTTAACACTTGTGCTTCTATCCTAGTTTTGGTAATATTTTATATCCCTGCACTATCGTATCATTGAAGGAAGTTAGGTGAAAGGTATATGGAGCAGAAACTATTTCAGCCACTTGCTGGAAGTTTTATTTATCTCAAAATGAAACTTTAAAATATCATAAATCCTTTCTATAGAAAGATACATCCAATACCATTGTCCATCAGGATGAACTACAACTTAAGGTCAAAAAGTCCTGTCCTCTTCAGCCTACAAGGTCTTCTTTGAGTATTTGCCAGATATGTTCATGTTTTTATATATGAATAAAGTAAAAAAAAAATCCAAACAATCTGAGGGGGTTTTTTTAGTGCAAAGTAACTGGCTGTTTCTTAAATTCCTAAGTGCTTATAGTCTTAACTACAATCTGTTAATTTTTCATTACCCGCTATCAAGATCGCTTTACTTTGGTGAGGGAGATCACCTTAACATTCCTTCTGTATCCCTGGTCCTTCTTTGGTCTCTCTTTCAGCAACTTAGTGGACTTAGTTGTGCTCTCTAGGAAGTTCTTCCTGATACGTCTCTTCCTGGCTCTCCTACCTTCCATGACTGCATTGCTCTATTTCATCTGCTGGAGGGTTCCTGCATATGGACTCTTTCTGTTAACTTCTCCCACTTTCATAAAAAATAAAGATGGTTCTCTTTGCTGCCAGGATATCTCCTCCCTATGTACTGTGCTTATCTGTTAGTGACACCATCATCTTCAGAATCAGGCTCAAATCTCACTGGAGTCATCTCTTATTCTTTCATTTCTCCTTTGCTTCCACGTTGTTACCATTACTTTCTCTTTATGTGCAGTTGGTGCTCTGTATCATGGCATATAATGTCACATAAAATCTGACTTTAGCAAATTTCCTTGGGTCTTTCATTACTTAACACAATGCTTTTTACATTTTCAACATAATAAAATGTAATGAATTTTCTACCAGGTCTCTTTTCTCTCCTTTATACTACGTGAGTGAATAATGTTATGTCAAAGGTAATCATCATAAATTCCATATCATCATATCAATTATCTGATATGTTATACTCAGTAGGCACTCAAGGAGTATTTGTTTAATTAAATCAATTTTACTAGTATTTTGAAAATGGATTCTTTTGCAGAAGAAAAATATTGAACACATAGTAGGCGCTTAATAAATTTTCATTCAGTGATTGAATTTGGCTAGCCAGGTTTCATTTATTCAGACAAAATGAAATACAGAAAATAATCTGCCATCGCTGGCAAGCATCTCCTATTAGAAAAGAGTAGAGATGAATGATTCCACTGAGTTATATGAGATGAGTATCTGGCCCAGTATCCACAGAGAAGAGTAAATTAGATTTTTAGAAGTTTCAGGGTTAATAATGTAAGATGTTATTAGTAACACAAGTAAGGAATCATTTTTAATGCATTCTCTGACCTTTATCTTGATGTACTGGAATAAGAGATTTATAAATCAGAATGGGATGAATTGTTCATTTTCATGAAGGATTTGGAAACAAAGAGCAGAAATTCAAATTGAGAACATTAAGGCTTGACTGAGGACCAACTGTAAGAATGCCCAGAAATTTCCTGGGCCCCACAAAAGCCCCTGAGAAGCAGGACCCAGAGGGAGCTGCTAATCAAGTATGAGAAAGCTACTCTTCATACATAAATACATAAGCCAGAATCATCAATAATTTAATAGGAAATAAAGAAAACCTAACAACTGCCTAAGTCACTTTAATTGGATTTGGGGTAAAATATGATCTCATTTAAAGTTTGTTTCAATGCAACAAGGCCTCTTAACATATTCCTCATTAAATTTAATAGAGGTTAAACAGACCTAACCAATCTTACTTCAAATTCATTAAATATTATCTAGATTTTATAAAGTCACACCAACACTTAATATTCAGAATTTTACTGCAAAACTAAAAGGTTCGAAGACTCATTCAATATGTTTAAAACTTAACAAATATTGTCACAATTCAGAGAAATAAACAAGAATTTTGTAAAAAGCTCTAATTGCTTGCCCTGAGATAAGGGTTCAATTTCTCAGTCATTTTCTATATATATTTAATAAATTGATTATTTAATCAGAGTTTATGCTTAGTAAAATTTGTGTCAATTTAAGGGATTCATCTCAGCTATGATTTATTCAATCTAAAGCCCCACTGATTAAATGTTCTTCAGATTTAAAAAGTCCACTTCAGGCTTAAAAGGTATCAGGTCAATTTAGAGAAGTAATTAGAACACATGA
Organism: Hydrochoerus hydrochaeris; assembly: GCA_004027455.1. Classification (NCBI taxonomy): domain Eukaryota; kingdom Metazoa; phylum Chordata; class Mammalia; order Rodentia; family Hydrochaeridae; genus Hydrochoerus; species Hydrochoerus hydrochaeris. The sequence goes on along the minus strand of PVLA01000912.1, from coordinate 205,773 downwards.
AAGCCAGATAGCAAGGAAGGGATTTGTGTACTCTGTGCTATTTGGTGCCAGAGTGGGAGTGATGCTGGGAAGCAGTTTACTTAAAATGCTACTTAAAGGGGTCTTGGGGGGAAAAATGCTGCAATTCTGCCAGCTCCTCGCATGCCTGTAAGAAGCACAAATGGAAGTAAAGAGCCTGACCTGGGGAAAAGGTAGTAGATGGGGAAATTCTCAATAATGTTTGGCTTAAATGTCTCCCACAAAAGTCATTTGAATCAGAGCTATAACCTTTTATCTCGAGATTCCAATAATGTGTTTGGTCTTCTGTGTTTGATGTTTCCAGGACATCTATGTAGAATGCAGCTGTTATGATTTAGATCTACAATGTCCCCCCCCCCACAATGTCATGTATTCAGAACTAGAACTTTTTGAAGGTGATTTGATCATGGGGATGCTATACTTATCAACATATTCATCCACTGATAAGTTCATAACTGCACATGAGGGGGAGCTGATTTGAAGAAGTGGTCACTTGGGGGCATGACCTGGAAGGATGTGTTCTTGTCCTCAGATCCTTTCTTATGTCACTCTGTTTCTTGGCTGCCACTGAACAAGCAGTGTTCCTCTGCCATGCTCCTCTCCATGCCATTCTACCTTGGAGCCACCTAGCTGTGCACAGAACCCTCTGAACCATAAGGCAAATGAGCCATTCATCAAGTGCCAGATGTGAGGTATGTTATCCTAGAGTTGGGAAAGTGACTAATACAACAGCTTTATAATTTAGAGTATATTATTCTTTAGTTACATTTCACTGTGGTATAATATTACTCTATGATTTGATTCCTGCTTTGTCTCAATGCTGTTGGTATTATAGGTTATATGTAGGACAAAACTATAAAATATCCCATTTTGAAGTGACATCATGGATGTTGAATATTCAAATTGTTCCTCTGTGTTTATGGACAGAGAATAGCACAGTGTTTTCAATCCAGCTATTAAGTCAAAACTTCCTGGATATTATGGTAGGGACAAGTGAATTCAAGTACTCATCTTTCATTTGGCTCTTTAATACCAAAAGAATAATACTCATTTATTTAGTAGTTACTATATACTGGATATGATTTCTTTTGTTATGAGTGTATAGAAATACAAAAAGAAAGATATTCTAAATATCTACATATTATGGTTGAATAAACTAAGTAGTAGAAGAGAGATTTGAAATCAAAATTATATTATTTAAAAGTCTATGTTTAGCAATTTTTCATGTATTTATTTGCCATTTTTTTCTTCATCTGAGAAGAGTGTATTAATTGCATATGCCCATTTTATCTTCCTAGAAAAATTAAAAGCATCTTACCAGAGAATATATGTATACTCTTGTTTACAACAACACAATTTTTCATAGCTAAATCTTGGAAACAACCTATAATACCCATCAACTGAGGAATGGATAAAAAAAGATGTGGCAATATTATAAGTTGGAGTACTACTTAGCCACAAAGAAGGATAAATGGGAGACTTTTATAGGTGAATGGATATAATTTGAGACCACATTCCTAAATGAAATTCATAAACATAGTATTATCTCACTAGTGAGAAACTGAAAGAGTAAATAATATCCAAAATATACAGTAGATATTGTTAATTGGGAAGAAGCTTTTCCAAAGGGGGGAAAAAACTGTAATGGGGAAAGGGAAAAGGAAGAAGAGAAAAAAATGTATGTATACACAACATAGTTAAGATAGTTATAGAGTTAGTTTCTCTGCAGTTCATTGAAAAGCAAGCTTTGGGCTAATATTGCTTGGACAAGATTTCATGCCTTTATCTTGTACTCTGAGTAACTACTACAAAGACAGCAATATGCAATGTATTCATTATTGTAACCCTCTTATTAACCTGTTTTGAAACTCTGTTCCATTATTATCTTTATCTTTTTTCTCTTTAAAATAAAAAGCCTATGTTTATTTCTAAATTTTACTGCTCCTATATAATATCAGAAAAGCTAAATTTCACTAAAACCATAAACTGAATGTTTTTTGACACAGTGTTGAAAAACAAAGATTCAGATATAAAAAGACAGGCATTGTTTCAAGTTATTGCCTGACTGGGGATACAACTGAGTTATGAGAAAATTAGTATGCAATGAGATAAGTATTTTGACAGAGTAATTCACTATGCTAAAATACCCCTAAAAACACACTTAGCCATATGAGAAAAAAATCAAGAAAGGTTTCTAAGAATATCAAGCTGTGTTTGTGTAGAACTAAAAAAAACCTTTCATGTGAAAAGGCATGGTGATGGGATTCATGATATTTTAAGTGTGCATGAAATTATACTCAGGTCTTAGAAAAATGCATAGATACCAGGAATACCATTTCCTAATAGCTCAGATGTGGTACTCAGGTGCCATGGCAAATAGACGGTGTAAGAAAATACTTTTCAATAAATGGTATGGTGGCAAATAGGTATCCAATTATACTATATAATTATTGGTTCCTAACTCACACACACAAAAAAACTATCTTGATATGTTACAGAGTTCAAAATGTAAAAGCTACAATCATAAAGTATCTAAAAGAAAACAGGGGAAGGATCTTCATCAGTTGGGTTAGAAAAAAAATTCTTGGAATACAAAACCACTTTTTATGAAAGAAAAATATGATTGATATGTCTTCATCAAAATTAAAAATGTGTGCTCATCAAAAGATACGATTAAATAAACAAGCTGACAAACAAGCGAAACAAAAAGAAAATATGTGCAATATATGACATTGGACCAAAATTATTTCCAGAATATGTAAAATATTCCAAAATGTCAAAAAAGACAAAAATCCAATTTTAAATGTGTACAAGACTTAAAACAGATATATTACCAAAACAATCACAAATGAGGAAATAATCCATATTAAATCACCGAAGTAGTCACTAGGGGACTGGACTAGCCACGACATTACTTCAAAAACTGAATATTTTATAACTTTGTCCTGACTTAAACTACAATAAAAGCCATCTCCCATCTTCTGGAATGGTTAAAAATACAAAGGCTGATGCGACCAAATGTTGTGGGGGAAATGAATTAGGCAGAAGTCCCACACATTCCTTGTAGAAATTATTTTGAAAAATTCTTTGACAAGTCTGCGTCTTTTAAAAAAATAAAGTTAAGAATCCATATAACCTGGAACCTAACACTTTCAGTCCCAGTTCTGTGCACAAGAGAAATGAAAATGTGAATCCACAAAAGACTTAAGAAAGTTTATAGTGACCTGATTCAGAATGGCCCCAAATGAGAACAGCTATTTGGAGATACATATGGGTAAACAAACTATGGCTTATCTGTACCATGAAGTACTCTACAATGCTAACAAGTAACAAACAACATAAATAAATATAAAATATATACTGTCATGCAGAAGAAATCAGATAGTAAAGAATATACACCTTCAGAAAAATAATTTCCTGTTTAGGATTTTGGCTGTAATTGACTGGAAAGGGTCACACTCTGGGAAGAGAGAAATTATCTGTATCATATATTGGGTGTGGTTACATGGATGCATTTAATAGTCCAATCTCATTGCATGTAATTTTTATTGTATATTTTTGAAAATTACATTTTCATAAAAGCAAAAGAAGTCTTGAAAAGATACAATAAGAACCGGACTTATGTATGTCCAATCTATTGCTGTGGACATGTTACAGAAATCACGATGAGGGGAGGCAATTTTCATTTCCATAAGCTGGAAGAGCTTCTCGCTAATGGGCTGTAGAAAACTGTTTATGTCTGCCTCAATTTTTAAAATCCATTTCATAGTGAGGTCATGTATTTTCTACTTTTGAAATAACTGTTAGAAATTGGAGTTTAAACTTATCTAACTTGAATGCAGGTGCAGATTTACAAGGCATTTCAGCCCCAAAGTGGAGGCAGTATGCATGACTGCAGGCATGATCATGGATCATTCCAGAGCTTAGCTCCCCACGGCAGGTCATGGTGGCGTGTGTGAAGGGTGAGGGTCGGTGGAGCTGGAACCCTTAGTGACAGACAGCTGTCCTGTGACTACAGCATGAGGAGAGGGGTGTGTGAAGAAGAGAGTTTAATCTTTCAAATTCCCTGAACAGATAGAAGTACTTTTTTTTAAATTTCAAGGTATATTAAGGTTTGTTGAAAACAGCATCATTGAGAGTCTTTGAAATTAATAATCTGGAATTAAATTTCTCAGGAAAGGTGGATGTATAGGTCTTAGATGCTCCAAGTTAAAGTGTGAAAGAGACCTTCCACTGGGCAAGGCAAGGAAAAAAAAGTCTCTAATGGTCATGAATAAAATTAATAAAGAGCTGAAAATAGATTTAGACAGACATATTTTAAAATAGCCATGTGCATATTCAATATGCTTATATAATGAATAAGGGATACATATAATTTTCTAAATATGAGCTCTGTTTCTGTTGTGCAAAGAAGGCTTAAAAATTGGGTCCAGAAGAGGACTAATTTACTATGTTAGATTTTTCCAGGTATGTTTAGCTAAATAGGTATGCTCGATCACACATATAGAGAAAGCTTCCTAAAAATAGTGCCAAGAATAGTACTTCAAAGTGATAATCAGTGTGATTTGAATTTCATGCATAATAGTGATATTTCTCTCAATCCATAATGAATGACCAGTGTATATCTATTAAATGATAGATTTAAATACTTTCCCTTTGAGTAACTTGTAAGAAACTGTGTCAAAGTAACATTTTACTCTGAAAATATTCTCTGTTGGAAAACTGAACATATTATTTTGGATGTGTTATTAGCCTCTTAAAACAAATTTTTTCACCATTTCCATTATGTATTGAAAAGAAATTTTCAAGACATGATACAATTCACATTCCAGAATGTTACAAGTTAAAGCAGATGCTAATGCCACACTAGTAGGTATCCATGATTGCTTTTAGAGTTTTTAATAAGCTATCATGTTAAAGTACCTCTAAGGGAAATAGAATACAAACATTTATGTATATGATGCTTTATAAACAGCCAATAGTCTTACATGTAATTAGGACCTTCTAATAACTTGTCAAATGACAAAGCAAGTGTTATTATATCCATTTCACAAATAAAGCGAAACTCTGAAGTTTGATCTTTTGGCAAATGAAATTTAGGTATTAATAGGTATGATAGAAATTTGACCTCAGCCTTCCGATATTGATAGTCCTTTTCATACCCTTGAATGGATTCTCTGACTTACACCTTATTTCTAAAATCTTAAATACTTTTGCAATAAAAGCCACAGAACTTATCTTTCACATGAAAAGTAACAATGACTTATGTCCTTGATTTGAAGCAGCTAACCTTTAGCTGGATAGGAAAAGGGACTTCAGAATTTAAGACAAAGAGACCTGGAAGGAAAGTAGACTCCATACAGATAAGTCTAGTTATCCCTCGCTGATATTCTTTTAAAATAGATTAGCCAGAGATTTCTCAAGAAAAACAAGAGAAACCATCATTCAGAGGGAGATAGAAATCTTAATTGAAATCAGAAAACCTTCAAATCTCTTTGTGTATAAATGTGTGTGCTGTAATAGTGAACATTTAGGATCCCTTTGGAATTTTTTAAAAATCTGTACCAAGTTTTACCATTCTGTGTGGGATTTTTTTGTAGCTGGAAGTAGTTTGGGGATGGGGTTGTGTGACATCAGAATCCCTTTCCTATTCTCTGCTTCCTTCAAGTTCTCTCTATGATGCTTTACTGGGCTGTCTACAACCAAGAACATGAGGCATTACAGTGACTCCATATCACAGGCAATGAAAAAAGCTGGGATTGCAGGTATCCATAGATTCTTCTGGAGATAAAATTATGCAACTCAACACACACCCAAAAAAATGGGGGTAGACACATAAGGGACTGCAGGGAAAAAATTGCGGTATGATTCAGTTTACAACTCCCTTTGAGCAAAAATTATCAAATGCAAATATAACGGTGACATCTTGTGATATTGGTGTGGCATACAACACATATATCTGGTCTACTTGGTTTCTTGCAGATATCTTAAAATGTTGGAATTTCCTGAGAGGAATGAAAGAAGCATCTCTTGCTGTTCATTATAAGCTCCTTTCAGCCTTATCTGTGCTTCTTCCAATGAGGTGCTGGTTGCTACCAGAAACAATCATGTGATTATAGTATTAGAACCGTCAGTCCCACCCACTGACCTATGGAGAGGAGAGAGAGGCTGGACACTAATTTTAATCACTACTGCCCAATGATTTATTCATCCATGTTTATGTAAGGAAGCCTCCAGAAAACCCTAACATGCAGAGGTTCTAGCATGGTCAACACACAGAGGAGAAAGGAGGGATGCATGCCTGTAGAGGCTAAGGAAACTCTGCACTTTCTCACAGACCTTGTAACAATAACCTCTTCTATGTTGCTGTTTCTGAATTGAATTCTTTATAAACAGCTAGTGAACATAAGTAAAGCTTATTAGTCAATCCAGCAAATTATTGAATCCTAGGAAGTGGTCACAGGACCTCTTGATTCTTTTTATTAGCCCATGTTTGCTCTACATGTTTACGTCCCTTGTAAGGAGTCTGTACATCTATACAATACAATGATTTCTTTTAAGCTCCTTTTCTTCCAACTTCTTCCCTCCTCCTTCCATTTCCTGATTTCCTTCCTATTTGAGAAAGGTCTGTCTCCCCACTTCCTAGTATTTATCTCTTATTTTGCTTTTCATTTATAATTTGGGCTTCTCATATAGGAGAAACAATGCACTATTTAAGATTGTGAATCTCCTGTATTTTATTTAACGTTATGGTCTCAAGGTGCAATTTCCTACAAATAATCCATTTTTCTTTATGGCAGAATATTACTCTGTTGTATGTAAACAGCACATTTCCTTTACCCATTTTGTTGTTGTTGCTGTTGTTAAAGGACATATAAGTTGCTTGCAGGATTTAGACGTGGTGAGTTGTGCTGTTATAAAGATACGTATGCATCTATCACTGTATTATTATGTCTTTAACTCTTTGGGGAAGATACCTAGAGGGCTGAGAGCTGGCTCAAATGAAATTTGTAGTTTTACTTTTTTGAGGAATCTTCACCTTCTCAATTTAAAGCTGGTCAGACAGAAGAAGGGGAGGGACTGAATGGAATTGAGTTAAAATTTCCACTGAGTATGGAAGAACTGAGTTGTATAGGCAAAACCCCCACAGATTTGGTGTCAGAAGTATTGAGTAGGAAGGGAAAAATAGGCTTTTCTTTTCTATATAATTAAATAGAACCAATCTACAAAGACCTCACTCTTCCTTTTTCTCAGAACTCTGATTAAAGGAGATACAGCTGGGATGAAATCAGGTTAAGCAAAGTTATCGAAATGATTCTCCAATCTCAGGCACGGAGGCAGGCACAGTCCAAGTGAGAGAGACCTCCCTCTGTTGTTTTGGATGTTTCCATTTCTTACAAATAGTCATCACTCTTAACCCCTTTGCTATTGCTTGAATATGGCTCTTCCCAAAGGAAGATGTTGTGAATTTAATCCCAAGTCCAGTAAGCTTAAGAAGTTGGAATTTTAAGAAAGGATAAGGCAATAAGGGATTTACACACTTGACCAGATTTAGGCCATTCTTGAGGGAGTGACTCATTGTGAAAGTCAAATTTATCTCCCTTTTTTTCTCTTTCCCTCTGTCTGCTGCCATATAGTAGCACAGCACAAAAGTCCTTGTCAGATGTAAGTCCTTCAATCTTGGACTTCTCAGCCTCCAGAATTTCAGAAAAGAAATCTCTGTTCTTTATCACTTACCCAGTCTCAGGTATTCTGTTGTAGCAGAAAAAAAAAAATAAAAGAATGGACTACGACAGAAAATGATATTGAGAGGTAAAACTGTTGATATAACAAATACCTGGAAATATGGGAGCAGCTGTGGAACTGGGAAGCGAGGAAAGATTGGGACACAGTTGACATAAATGGTAAAAAGACCCTGTCTTACCATGATCAGAGCTTGCAGGATGATTCTGCTGAAGGCTCAGGAGAAGTGAATGGCTACAGGAAAAATCTAAAACTCCTTTGAAATTACTTAAGTGGTTGGTAGTAATATGGACAGTATTATGGCATGGATGTTTGTGCTCTCTAAAACTCATTATTCTCAAAGACATTTATTGAGGATGTTTTAAGGTAGGACTTTAGGAGGTGATTGGGATTATTAGGTATGAGAATGGGGCTTGGTACTATTTTTTGCCTGAAGCCAGTCTTTTTATCCATCTTGCAAGGCAAGCCTACCAGGCATGAAGTCTCACACTGCTGGTTTGTCTGAAAATCTTTTTATTTCTCCTTCACACTTGAAAAGCAATCTTATTGTGTATTTAAACCTAGGTTGATGGAGTTTAATTCTTTTAATACTTTGAATATTTTTCCTACCTTTTTCCTTCTTGCTTGGTTTCTTTTGAGAAGTCTACTATAATTATTATCTAGGTTTCTCTATGGGTTGGATTATTTCCCATTCGGTTACAATATTTTGTTTGTTTTATGAAATGTAGGTTATACATACATATATATATATATATATATATATATATATCATATAATTATTGCTCTGACATTTATTCTGCTTGATATCATCTCTTCTTGGATTGGTGATTTCATACTTGTTGGTTTTGGAAAAGTTTCTACTAGCATTACCATATATTTCATCTATTTCACTCTTTTTTCCCCTGCTTCTCTCATTCCACATATATGTGATTTTTGAAGTTATCTCATAATTATTCAATGCTCTTTTCTTTTTTTCAATGCTCTTTTCTTTATTAAAATATTTTTATTTTCATTTCAGCTTGTGAAATAACTATTGACTTATTTTCAAATTCAATAATTCTTTGCTGAACAGTATGGTGCTAAGTACAATAGAATGGTTATTTCTGTTAAAGTGACATTTTTTATTTCTAACTTTTCCTAATGTCTCATTTTTAGAGTTTTCCTTTTTACTCTCTTTATACGTCTATTTCTTCATGTGCTCTAATAGTTTCCATTAGAACTATTAATATATGAATTATAGTTATTTTAGATTTCCTATGTTATACTTTCAACATCCACATCATATTTTATACTATTTCTACTGTATTTTTAGACTTTTTCCATTAACCTTTAGCATGCCTTGTATTTTGTTGAAAACTGAACATGATAGATTTGGTAATGGGAATTGAAATAAGTAGGTCTTTTGTTTGAGGCTTTATGCTAGTTTTGAGTAGGACTTTTGGCTTTATTGGATGTTTCTTATAATAACTTTCAAATTTCTCCTGTGCCCTTGATTTTGTCTGCTCTCTTAGTTTTATCTTCTTTGAGTGAAGTCCTCAGGGATAGTCTGCATATTTTGGTGATTTTAGCTATATCCTTTAAAACTACTATTATGCTGGGACCATGTTGACATCGTGATGAAATAGAAAAAGAAGAATGCCCTATAACCTTCCATTTCAATCTCAGTATTTCAGTTGGTTTGCTTTTCTGGCCTATGAGCTTCAAAAGGTTTCTTTTTTTATAGCATCCCTCTATTTTGGTAGAAGAAGAGTGGAAGGGACTAGAATGAAAGATGTATCATTCCCCTACTTCTCTGGACAAGGCTAAAGAAGGTTATTGCCATATTTCACACAATTACTCTGTCTTCACCTGACTGTTACAGGAGAGTTTCCTTCTCAGATATTCACTGTATGAAGACTCCTGAAAATTCTTAGAGATAAATGTTATTAAATCGTGGGTTTATATGAAGACTGCAGGCCTGGTAGTCTTTCATGCTCAATCTAGTCTACCATTTTCATCCATGAACTCATCGAATTCATTATTTGTTTCTACTAGGTTGTTCCCGTGGTAGTTTCTGCTCTCTGCAAGCAGATCTCTGCTGCTGTTTTCTGAATTTGCCGGGTGCTTTAGACTTCAGGCTGAAGGTTAGTTCTGTAAGAGTTCAAGACTCATTGGTTATCAATTTGTCCAGTAGCAAGGACCACAGATCTTGCCACATTTAGAGGGAAATGTCTTCATTGTGAGTTGCTATAATAGAATATCTGGGTCTGGGTAATCTATGAAGAACAGAGATTTAGTTCTTAGAATTCTGGAGCATAAGAAAACTAAGTTTGTGAGACTTACATCTGGGTGGATATGCAGGCTGCCTAATCTCATGCCAAAGGGGAGTCCATCAAATGAAAAGGGCTGAACTTGGCATTTTATAGCAAGCACACCTGTGATTACAGCCTTAATCAATTTAAAGGAGTATATCCCACACGCCCTAAAAATCTTTTAGGGCTCTCCCTTTTCAGCACATTACAGTTATATTTAAGTCTCTAACACATATCTTTTGAAGGAAACATTAAAAACATGATATTCTGCTGCTTTACCCCAAAATTCTTGTCTTTCTCACATACAAAATACATTTAATCCATCCAAATAGCTCCAGAAGGCTTAAACCTAAATCATTTCTGCATCAAATCAAGAAATACAAAGTCTCATCTAAATCAGTTATGGATGAAATCAAGGCATGATTTATCATAAGGAAATTTCCCTTTTGACTTTGAAGTTTTGAAATCAAACTAAATTATCTATTTCCAAAATAGATACACAACAATAGGACAGGACAGAAATTTTCATTCCAAAGAGGAGAAATAAGCAAGAAAAAGGAAATAATTGCCCCCAAGGAATTACAATACACAGCAAAGAAAACAGCTTTAAATCTGAAGACTTAGGACTGATCTTTGAGTCCCTGTACTTTGAAGTACAATAGGGTTGGGTGTGTTTCCCAGGGACTTGGGGAGCACTGCTCTCATGTACCTGTGAGCTCTATTCATGCGGTAACTCTCAAGGATCACCTCATGATCACAGCTCTTGCAGACTACTGTTTTATGACAGTGGTTCTGTAATTTTGGGCTTGCAGAAAAGCTCTGCCAGATATTTCCACTAAGCATTGCGCTCTCGCTGCACTAGTGTGGATAATTAGCAGGTCTCCTGACTGTCTTGTACATTCTTAGAAATCTAAATGGGGATATCCATGCCTCCATAGATCTTTTAATCTGCAAGAATTTGAAAAAAAATGAAATATTATTTATAATATTATTTCTAATACTTAGATCTGAATGCAACTAAGTTTATACAGAATTTATATTCATTTGACCACAAAATACTGCAAAACTATCAGAGAATATCTTAAAATGATGTTTAATGTTCATGAATTGGAAGACTTAATATTGTTAAAATGTCCATTCTTCTGCTGGGCCCGCCCTTCCATCAGAAACATCGAGGAAGCCTGCCCCAGGCCTAAACTGCCCTGGACTGCATCTGCTGGGGCCGCCCTTCCACAGGAACATCAGGTAAGCCTGCCCCAGGCCTAAAACTGCCCTAGACTGTTTCTGCTTTGCCTGCCCTTCCACTGGGACTACAGTGGATTACTGTACTGGCTGGATGAGAGACTCAGGAACCAGAGCCAAAAAGAAGACCTCAGCAGGCTCCAGTCACTGTGGTGAGTTTGCCCCTAAAATAGAGGTCTGCAGTGAGTAAATAGGAGCAGAAGTGAAACTCCCTCTAAACCTAAGACATTGGAAACCTGGCCATAGAGTGGGTAATTCCCTCCCCCACACAGAGAACATCAGACAGAGTGGGGAGTGTGCCCATAATGCCCCCTCCAACTTACATAAAACTAAAAGAGCTAATGAGACCCCCAGTGACACAGAAGGGTCTCAGCTGACATAAACACTATAGCCAGGGTGATCTGGTGATCTGCAACAACCTGAAGATATAACAACAGCAGAAACTAAGAGTTGACCTACATCAATACTTCTAGGCTAGTTAGCCCAGAAAGAATACAGCACTTACCCAACAGGCCCTGTAGGAGGAAGTCAGGTGACTGGATATCCTCTTCATCGTGGTACCCAGCAATTTGACAAATATCAACCACACAGTAGGACCCTAAAATTCACACTACGGACAGTTGTGACTGTTGGAATAGAAAGAACACATATTTACCAAAAAGGGGAAAATGACTAAACAAAAAGGAAAATGCAGTCTCAAACAGCTAGTCCATCAGGAGCAAGTACAAGTGACAATGAAATAGAGGACTTTAAAAATCATACAGCAGAAATCTCTGAAAAGATAGCACATGAAGTAAAGAAACAAATCCACAAGGCTATAAAGGAACTCAAATTAGAAATAATGTCTATGTAAAGACAGAAATAACAAACTTAGTAAATGAGTTGTTCAACATAGCTAGAGAAGAAATAGATAAAAAAAAATACAGGAGCATGGGAAATTGATTGAAACTCTGAATAAACAATGCAGAAAACAAGCAGAATCCATGAATCAAATCCAAAGAGATATTCAAGAAACAAAAAATTGTATTGAAAGCTGGCAAAACTGATTAAATGAAGCTGAGGATAGAATTTTGGACTTTGAGGACAGGATCACAGAGTGAACATGAAAGGCTAGCACTTATAAAATCAACAAAGCAGCATGAAATGACAATCCAGCAGCCTCAAGATGATACCAGGAGAAACAATGTAAGATTAATAGGCATCAGTGAGGAGGCAGGAGACAACACAAAAACATAACTAAGCTGTTGACAGAAGTAATGGCAGAAAATTTCCCAAACATAGGGAAAAAATCTGATATACAAATAAGTGAGGCATATAGAATGCCAAACAGTCATAACCAACATAAATCTATACCCAGACATAAAATAATTAAGATCTCAGACATACAGCATAAAAACAGACTACTAAAAGCTGTTAGAGAAAATATACTACTCATCTATCAAGGAAAGCCTATTAGATTCATGGCAGACTTCTCAGTGCAAAGCTTCAGGTTAAGATGAGCTTGGAGTGAAGTATTTCAAGCCCTAAAAGAAAACAACTTTCAACCCAGAATGATTGTACCCACACAAACTGGTCTTTCAAATTTAATGGAGAAAAAAGATACTGCCACGACAAAGAACAATCAAAGAAATTCATGTCCTCAAACCAACCTTAGAAAGAGTGCTGAAAGAAATGCTGCATAGAGATAAAAATGACCACAATCTCCAGAACAGCAACAGAAAGAAACCACCAGGCTGGACAAGAAGTTAAATAAGGGAGAAAAGCGGGAAACCAACAATAGGAACACAACATGGCAAAGTCAAACTAGTACATATCAGTGATATCCATAAATGTAAATGGGCTCAATTCACCTATCAAAAGAAACAGGTTGATGGAATGGATCAAGAAACAGGATCCCAAAGTATACTGTATACAAGAAAAACATGTGACTCAAAAAGAAACTCATAGATTAAAAGTTAAAGGATGGAAAACAGTATTCCATGCAACAGGAACCCAGAAAAAAGCAGGGGTAACTGTTCTATTTGCATAAAATGTGAACTTTAAACCTAAAATGATTAAAAGAGATAAAGAAGGTCACTACATAATCATTAGTGAAAAAAATTCAAAAGGAAGAACTAACAATTATAAATGTATATGCACCAAATACAGAAGCACCCAACTATGTAAGCCAGGTACTAATGGACATGAAAAAACAAATACACAAGAACACAATTATAACAGGGGACCTTAACAGCCCATTGTCACAAAGAGATAGATCAACTAGGCAAAAAGTCAGCAAATAAATAATAGAACTGAATCATACCTGTGAACAATTGGATTTAGTAGATGTTTACAGAGTGTTCCACCCATCCACATCAGAATACATATTCTCAGCTGCACATGGGACAGTCTCCAAAATAGACCATATATTATTGCATAAAACATTCTTAAGTAAATGCAAAGGTATTGAAATCCCATGCATAATAGTGCACTGAAATTGGAAATAATGGCAAAAGAAATTGCAAAACCTGCATAAATACATGGAAATTAAATAACAACCTTTTGAACAACCAGTGGGCTACAGATGAAATTAAAGAAGAAATAAAGCAATACTTACAATTCAATAAAAATGCAGAAACAATGTACTGTAATCTGCGGGATGCAATGAAAGTGGTCTTAAGAGGGAATATATAGCAATAAATTGCCATATCAAGAAAATAAAATGAGCACAAATAAACAACTTAATGCTTCATCTCAAGATTCTAGAAAAAGAAGAGCAAGTTAAACCCAAAGCTCATAGAAGGGAGGAAATTGTAAAGATTAGAGCAGAAATCAATGCAATAGAAACTAAAAAAAAAAAAATTTAATGAATCAAAAAGCTGGCTTTTTGAGAGAATAAACAACATTGACAAACCCCTAGCCAACCATATTAAGAAAAAGAAGGAAAGGACTCAAATTCATGCACTAAGAACTGAAGAGGGGGAAAATTACTACAGATCCCATGGAAATTCAAAAGATCATGAACACCTACTTTGAAAGTCTCTACTCACATATAATGGAAAATACAGAGGAAATGGACAGATATCTAGGAACATATGAACTACCAAAGCTCAACCAAGAAGATATAGGAATTTTGAATAGCACAATATCAGCTATTGAAATCAAAAACATAATTAAAAACTTACCAACAAAGAAAATCCCAGGTCCTGATGGATTCACAGCTGAATTCTATAAAAAATTTAGAGAAGATTTAATGTCAATACTCCTTAAACTCTTCAATGAAATTGAAAGAGAAGCAGTCCTCCCTAATTCATTTCTGGAGGCAAGTATTACTCTGATACCAAAACCTGAGAAAGACATAAACAAAAAGAACTATAGACCAATCTCACTAATGAACAGTGATGCAAAGATTCTCAATTAAATATTGGCAAATATAATGCAGCAAATCATTAAGAAGATTATATACCATGGCCAAGTGGGATTTATTCCAGGAATGCAGGGATGGTTCAACATATGCAAATCAATAAATGTAATACAACACATCAACAGAGTCAAAAATAAAAATCACATGATCATCTCAATAGATGCAGAAAAAGCTTTTGATAAATTCCAACACATGTTCATGATAAAAACCCTACAGAAACTCGGAATAGAAGGTATGTACCTCAATCTCATAAAGGCCATCTATGACAAACCAACAGCCAACATTATACTAAATGGACAAAAACTGAAAGCCCTCACTCTAAAATCAGGAACAGGACAAGGATGTCCACTATTACCACTCCTATTCAATATAGTTCTGGAAATATTAGCCAGAGCAATCAGACAAGAGGGAGAAATAAAAGGAATAAAAATAGGAAAAGAAGAAGTTAAATTATCATTATTTGCAGATGACATGATACTCTACATAGAAGACCCCAAAAACTCCATTAAAAGACTACTAGAGGCAATAAACAAATTTAGCAGCATAGCTGGACACAAAGTCAACACTCAAAAATCAATAGCATTCCTCTACAAAAACAAAAGCTCACCGAGAGAAATTATGGAAATATCACCTTTCACAGTAGCATCTAAAAAAATGAAATACCTAGGAATTAACCTAATCAAGAATGTAAAAGTCTTATGTGCTGAAAATTATAGTACTCTAAAAAAGGAGATTGAAGAGGATATTAGAAAATGGATATTCCTTGCTCTTGTTTAGGAAGAATCAACATTGTGAAAATGGCCATACTCCCAAAACTGTTATACAGATTTAATTCAATCCCAATCAAAATATCATCAACATGCATTACAAATTTAGAGAAAACATTCTTAAAATTTATTTGGAAACAGAAGAAACCTAGAATAGCAAAGGTGATTCTGGGCAACAAAGGCAAGACAGGAGACATCTCAATTCCTGACTTGAAACTATACTATAAAACCACAGTGAGAAAATCAGCCTGGTACTGGCAAAGAAATAGCCCTTAGGATCAATGGAACAGATTAGAAGATGCAAACACAACTACAAAGACCCTCACCCACCTGATATTTGACAAAGGTGCTAAACATGTTCACTGGAAAAAAGATAGCCTCTTCAATAAATGGTGCTCGAAAAACTGGCTTTCCACATGCTGAACACTGACAATAGATCCATGCCTATCTCCATACACTAAACTAAAATCAAAATGGATCAAGGATCTAAATATTAAAACAGAAACACTGAATCTACTGCAAGACAAAGTAGATAAAAATGTTGGAGACATAGGGTTAGGGAGAGAATTCATGAATAAAATGCAACCCGCATGGGAAATAGTTCAAAGAATCAACAACTGGGATCTCATATTACTAAAAGGCTTTTGTACTTCATAAGAAATCACCAACAAAGTGAAAAGAAAATCCACAAAATTGGAAAGAATCTTAGCCAACAATCCCTCAGACAAAGGATTTATGTCCAGAACATATAAAGAATTGAAAAACATCAAGCCCCTCCCCAGATTCAAAGACCCTCTCCAAAAATGGGCATCTGAGATGAAAATAGAGTTCTCAGATGAAGATATACATATGGCAAATAAATACATGAAGAAATGGTCACCATCACTGGTGATTCAAGAAATGAAAATTAAAACAACATTGAGATTTCATCTCACCCTTAAAAGAATGGCTGCCATCAAGAAAACTACTGACAAAAATGTTGGCAAGGCTGTGGAGAAAAAGGGATACTTCTCCACTGTTGGTGGGAATGTAGACTAGTGCAACCACTATGGAGGTCAGTATGGAGATTCCTTAAAAAACTAGGATTGGAAGTTCCATTTAATCCAGCTATTCCCCTCCTAGGTAATTTCCCAGAAAAACTGAAAAGGTCATGTCACAGTGATATATGTGCCCCCATGTTCATAGCAGCACAATTTGTAACAGCTAAACCTTGGAAACAACCAAAATGCCCATCAACCGCAAAGTGGATGAAAAAATGTATTTTTATCCAATGGAACACTATTCAGCTATAAAAAATGATGATCTTGATGCCTTTATTGGTAAATGGAGGTAACTTGAGAATATCCTGATTAGTGAAATAAATAAGACTCATGTGAGTAAATATCACATTGTCTCTGTAGTGTAAAAATAAGAATGGACAGAATAATGGTATCCAAAAAGTATAATAGATATAAAAATACAATAGATATAAAAACTATTGTAAAAGTGAAAGGGAAGTAAAGTGCTTTAAAGGATATAACAGTATGCATAGTGTGTAAATAGATGACTGTATTACTGAGCTTTTGTTAGATTATTGAAAAGAAGAGTTTGAACTATCAATGTTTGAATATCTAACCACTTTATACGGTTTGACTTCGTAACTTTAAAAACTGTTGTTAACAATATGTAAAGTATCAACTAGCATTTTTTGATATTTTTTTAAATTTTATTTTACAGAGAATAAAACAAAAGAGGACAGAATAATACAGATCAAATCACAACAATACAAGCAACACAGAACTTCACAAGAAGACAATTGGATATCAACAGTAGGTTTTGCTACTAGAGTAATATTTGCTTCCAGAAATGACTTAGGGAGAATTGCTTCCCTTTCAATTTCTTTCTTTCTTTCTTTCTTTCTTTCTTTCTTTCTTTCTTTCTTTCTTTCTTTCTTTCTTTCTTTCTTTCCTTCTTTCCTTCTTTCCTTCTTTCCTTCTTTCCTTCTTTCTTCTTTCTTCCTTTTTGTACCATAGATCAAATTCATGACTTTGCATTTGCCAGTCAGGCACTTATGCCACTGAGCTAAACCTCCAGCCCTTCCCTTTCAATTTCATTGAACAGTTTGAGGAGTGTGGGCATTAAGTCTTCCTTGTATTTCTTGTATAATTCCGCAGTGAATCCGCCTGGGCCTGGGCTCTTCTTTGTTGGTAAAGACTTTATTACATTTTCAAATTCCTTAATAGAAATTGGGTTATTCAACAGTTTTACATCTTTTTGATCCAGCTTTGGTGGTTCACATGTTTCTTGGAATCTGTCCATTTCTTTTGTGTTATCGAACCTACGAGAGTAGAGCTTTTTGAAATAGGTGTTAATGATCTTCTGTATTTCCACAGAGTCAGTAGTGCTTTCATCTTTTTCATTCTGTATTGCATGAATTTGAATCTTTTCTTTCCTTTTTTTAATTAGTTGGCTAGGGGCTTATCAATTTTATTTATTCTTTCAAAGAACCAACTCTTTTGATTCATTGATTCTTTGTAATTGTTTTCTTAGTCTCTATTGCATTAATTTCTGCTCTGATCCTTATAATTTCCTCCCTTCTTTTGGCTTTGGGCTTGGCTTGCTCTTCTTTTTCTAAATGCTTGAGGTGTAGTATCAGGTTGTTTATTTGCATTTGTTCAGTTTTCCTAATGTGGGAACTCAGTGCAATAAATTTTCCTCTGAGTACTGCTTTCATTGTATACCACAGGTTCTGGTAAGTTGTATTTGTATTTTTGTTTGCTTGTAGATATTGTTTTTAATTTCTTCTTTAATTTCCTCTGTGACCCATTGATTGCTCAAGAGTGTATTATTCAATTTCCATGTGTTTGTGTTGTTTTTGCAGTTTCTTTCATCATTAATTTCTAGTTTCATGGTGCTATGATCCGGTAACATGCATGGGATAATTTCAATTCTTTTGCATTTACTTAAATATGTTCTGTGGGCTAGTATATGGTCTATTTTAGAGTAGGCCCCATGTACTGCTAAGAAGAATGTATATTGAGATGTTGTTGGATGTAACACTCTGTATATGTCTAGCAAGTCCATTTGTTCACAGGTTATGATTCAGGTCTGTTATTTCTTTGTTGATGCTCTGTCTAGTTGATCTGTTCCTTTGTGTCAGTGGTGTGTTAAGGTCTGTTATAATTGTATTATTGCTTATTTGGTTTTTCATTTCTGTTAATACTTGCTTTGTATAGCTGAGTGCTCTGGAATTCGGTCCATGTATATTTAAGATTGTTATCTCTTCCTCTTGAAGTTTTCCCCTAACTAGTATGTAATGACCTTCTTTATCTCTTTGGACCATTCTTGCTTTGAAGTTCACATTGTCTGCCAACAGAATAGCTACCCCCTCTTTTTTGTGAGTTCCTGTTGCATGAAGTATTGTTTTCCATCCTTTCACTTTCAGTCTATGCATTTCCTTTTAGGTTAGATGGGTTTCTTGTAAGTAGCACATGGTTGGATGTTGTTTCTTGATCCATTCTGCCATTCTGTTTCTTTTAATTGGTGAATTGAGGCCATTTACAGTAATGGTTATTACTGTTACATATTGGTTTATTGTTGACATGTTATCTTTCTGTTGTTGTATCTTTACCTTTCCATTCTGTTTAATTGTCTGTCTTCCTTAGTGTTTTTGTCCTATGTGTATCTAGAATGTCTTTCAGTATTCTTTGCAAGGTTGGTTTGGTTATCATGAAGTTCTTCAGCTTTTCTTTTTCATGGAAATATCTTATTTCGCCATCCATTTTGAAGGACAGTTTTGCAGGGTACATCAGTCTGGGTTGGAAGTTGCTTTCCTTTAGGATCTGAAATATTTCACTCCATGCTCTTCTTGATTTCATTGTTTGTGTTGAGAAGTTTGCTGTGCTTCTGATAGATTTTCCTTTATAGGTGATCTGTCTATTTTCTCTAACAGCTTTTAATATTCTGTTGTTATGTTGGATTTCTGGGATGTTGATTATTGTATGTCTGGGTATAGTTTTATTTTGGTTATGGCTGTTTGGAGTTCTGTATGCCTCACTAATCTAAATGTCAGTTTCCATTCTCGTGTTTTGGAAATTTTCAGGTATTACTTCTTTAAATAGCCTCTTGATATCATTTGTGTCGTCCCCTTCTTTTCCATTTATCCCTATTAATCCTATGTTGTTTTTCTTTGCACCATCTTGTAACAGTTGAATTGTTATTTCCTGATTCCTTGTTATTTTTAAAAGATCTTTCCTTTCCTGTTCACTAGCTGCAGTTTTATCTTCAAGCTCTGAAATTGTATCTTTACTTTCATTGAGGCAGTTTTGGCAACTTTCAATAGAATTTTTGATTTCTCATATATCTCTTTGAATCTGCTTCATGCATTCTTCTTTCTTATACTGTTTATTCAGGCATTCTATCTTTTTGCTTTGTTCCTCTATTTTTTTTTAGCTGTGTCTTGTTTAGATGCATTAGTGAATTTCTTTCACTACTTTTATCATTTCTTCTTTTACCTGGGAGATTATTTCTAATTTGAATTCCTTCATAGCTTCCCCGTACTTGCTTCTTTATTTCAGTTGATATCATTTCAGGTATTTCAAGTGCATGACTAGTATTTTCTTCTATGTATCCCAGCCTTTCTTGGGATGGCCTGGAAATTTGAGATTGCATTTTGGTCTTTCTTTTTGTTATTTTTCTATATTTCCATGTTTCAAGCAATGTTCCAAAACTTTCCCTGAGCATGTTGGAAATCACCTCCTTCACCTTTGGCTCCCAGAACTCAGGGGCCTTGGTTCCCCTGGTTGAATGAAAATCACTGGGTGTGATCCAAGCTGGAACTCCCCTTGCTGCATGCATCTAAATCCCCTCTTGGTGCCAGCCTGTTCCCCTGTTTGAATAAAGGTCACTTGGCATGATACCCTCAAGCCTGCAAAACCTCTCCTGGATAGTCTAGTGTCTTAGGGAGCTTGGCAGGCACCGAAGCACCAGGAACGATGTACCAAACTCTCCTGGGCCAGTGCCAGTGAGCTGGAACCTCCCTCGCCACTGTGAAGGTCTAACTCCCCTCTTGGTGCTTGCCTTGATGTTAATTTTTTTTGGAACTCTGTAGTCTACTTTTCTTCTTGTTTTTTCTATTTTGTCATTTTAAATTTTCTTTTCTTTCTCTCTTAAAATAAAAAAAATTTTAAAAGGTCTGTTCTTTCCAAATTAATCTACAGATTTAACACTAAACAAAATATTAGAAAATTGTTTTGCATGCATCAGCAAACAGATTCTAAATTTGTGTTGAAATGCAAAGAAACAGAGAGGCCAATGCAATTTTGAATAAATTTGGAGAACTTAACTACTCAATTTCAAGACTTTCTATAACACTACAGTAACCAAGATGCCATGATATTAGAAGAGTAGAAAAATAGATAAAAGTCACAGAATGGAGACTCCAAAAGTAACCTGCACAAGCACAGTCACTCTATCTGTAACAAGAGATCAAAGGCAATTCAGTCATTTCATTAAATTCCTCTGGAAGAATAGGAAAAACAGATGTAAAAAAGGAATCTAAATGCAGATCTATAAACAAAAATCACTCAAAATGGATCATAGAGTGAACTTTATTGTACAAAACTATAAAACCAGAAGGAGGAAAACATGAATAGCACTAGATTTGATGATTAGTCTTACATATTATACTGATAGCAAACCATCATGAATAATCAATTGCTAATTTGAACTTAGTTCAAATTACAAAATTTACTTTATGAAAGACATTTTTAAAAGCATAAAAAGAAAAGCCATAAAGGGAGAAAATATTTGCAAATCATGTATCTGATAAGGATTTATATGCAAATATACTGACAACTATTAAAATTCAACAAAAACACAACACAACCCAACTGGATATTTGGCAAAAGACATGAACATCTACTTTTCCAAAGAATACACACAAATTGAAAATTTACATATAAAAGACTCAACATCATTTGCCATTAAGGCATTGAAAATTAGAACAATTATGAGACATCACTAGATATTCATTAGTGTGGCTAAAATCCAAAAACAGATAAAACCAAATGCTGACTAGGATAAAAACAACTCTTATCTATTGCTTATTGGATCACAAAATATAACAGTCACCTGAGAAGACACTTTGGAAGTTTCTTGCAAAGATACACATCATTTTACCATTGCATTTCTAGATATTTTCCAACTAATTTGAAAGAAAGCAACCAAAATATCTTATAATAGGTGAAGGTCTCAGTGGTACATATGTAAAATAAAATACTATTCAATGATTAAAAATAAACTATTGAATTATTAAAAGATAGTTGAATCTTATACACATATTGAAAAATTAAAGGAGTCAACCTGGAAAAGCTACATACTGGATCAGTCTGTTTACATGATATACAAGAAGAAATAAATTACATAGTCAGTAGATAGCTCAGTGGTTGCCAAGATTTTGGTCACAGAGGGATTATTAAGTGAGGCACAGGTGATTTTCAGTGTGGTGAAACTGTTCTATTTCAATGTGATGGAATGGTGAATATAAGACATTGAACATTTGTCAAAACCAATAATACTTCACAACGAAAAGTAAATTGTAATACATGTAAATTTAAATAAACTAGTAGATTCAAAAATTTCAGGCTGAAATGTAGAACATGGTAAAATAATCTGAATTATTCTATGTATTTTCAACAATATTATTAAAGGGGTCGGAGGAGATAAATATTTATCTCAATAACTTCAGAATAAGTGGATTTTATAAAACAAAAGAAAATGAATTCCTGTACATAAATCCTCTAATCTGGAAAAACTGTTAATTGTAGAAATACAAAGTGATATTGTGATACTGTTACTCATGTAAACTGGAATTGCACAGGTAAGCGAGTGAACAGTGAGTGGTAGAAGCCATGTTTCTCATCGTTGGGGTGGAAATATGTAGATAAGCAAGGGGAAGAGCCTAGGATTACCCCATAGTGTTGGATCAGAATTAGACACAATAGTACAAATATGTTTAGCTTAATATGCATACAGATAGCTATGTATAGAATATCTATGCACGTGTATCTACTCACTAGATAATACACACAAATATATCTCCTCGATCTGTCATCTAAGGGGTCTAGAAGCAACAACACTCTGCTAGCAAGGAGCTTAGCTAATACGCAGATCTTTGCTTCTAACACTCTGGTCCAAGAACAACAGTGAGGACTGCTTCTATCAATGGCTGGTTCTGGGTCTGGGGAACAATGACCCTCAAATCTACAATGGTTCCAGACAGCAATCAAGTGCTGAAAACAAACAGCAAAAGCCTTCAATGATGGGCTGCAAGAAGAATGCAAGAGCCAACTGAAAGCACCCCAAAGGGCCATAACTGGAAAAGCTTTAGCAACAAAGTAAGCAAAGTAAGAATTAGATTACAATTTAAAGTATAAAATAAATAACCATGAATTCATACTATGTAGATAAATAATTAAGTGGTGAGAATAAAGATGTTGCTTTATAAAAGAACTCCAGAGTTTATGTCCTTCACAGAATATAGAATACTCTATCACTCTATGCTCCTTAATTATACACAATGTGTAGAGACTTTCATACAAATGGCACAGAATGTAAAATGAGAATAAAAGCTGTGGAGAAATCAACAATGTGACCTCAATCCCAGGGATCCTCGTGAACATCAAATGCTAGGATTTGTACAGATGTGACATGATGAAAATGCCATTTACCTCTATGATTATCTTAACCAAAGATCATACAACCCTAGTTTAAATTACTAAAAACAAAATACACTCGTGTAAGTTCCAACTGAGACTTTTTTCAAAATATCTGACTAACAACCTTAAAGCCTGTCAAGGGTATAAAAAATAAGGAACATCTAAGAAACTATCACAGGCAAGGGAAGCCCAAGGAGACATGGTTCTTAAAAGGAATACAGTGATCTGGATGGAATCCTGAAGCAGAAAAATCTCAAGAAATCCTTACTTTGATTAGTAACAATGTATTGATACTGTTTTATAAATTGTGATAAATATAAATGTTAGTAAGAGAAAAAACTGAATGTGGGCATGTTTGATCTCTGTGCTATTTTGCAGTAAATCTATAAATCTAAACTGTTTCAAGAAAGGTTTAGATTTCTAATAAAGACAATATAGCTGTTTCAAATAGAATATACATCTCAGCCCCATCTTCACTGACAAGTAATTACAGCAACCTCATGGAAAAGTAGCACATTTCAGCATTGCTCATTTTCTGCTCCTGCGATCTCTTTATGGCTGGGAAGTGTCTCGTTTTAATTCTCTGTCAAATGTGTCCTCTCGTGTGGTCTGCTCTGCAGAGAAGACAATGTTTTGGACAACATTTTGAGATTCTTATAGGAAAGGCTTGACAAATACGTTTCAGAAAGTGAGTAATTGAAAGAGACTTTTAAAATCTCCAAAGATGAGTTATTTATTTTGAAAACAGGACAAAAATACATGAGCAGGAAACTTCCTACGGCTAAACCAAATCTATCAGGACAAGAACCTTAACCCTCATTAACAAACTTCTTGCTTGTTTTCTAGTTTTGTGTTTGTTGTTGGCATTTTTTATTCACTATTTACATTACTTTGAAATCATTATTTATATTATATTGACTTGTTGAAAATGTTAACAAAGCATCCCATACGATGAGAATACTATACATGCATGCTTCGTGAAGACAGAATTGTTAGCAGGTTGCCAACCCAATTCAATATATGTTTACTTTGTACAGATATCAGGTGGATAAAGTCAGTTGGAAAAGTAGAAGACAAAGGAGTAAAAGTAAAACAAGATGCTTGATGCCACCAGAATCCACACAGTATAGGTTAGATGGAGAGATAGAAGGCCCTTCAATTGACCCAATGCATGCCTGTTAACACATACTATCACAAAAAGCATCCAAGCTTGAAAAATAAATTAAGCAGTTATCCTTTTAAGGGATCTTGAATGTTGTCTTGGAGCTACATAAACTGATCTTTGTCTTTAGCTGTATTGCATCCCATACTACTTCCAGTTGCCCACTCTGCTCCTGGATCTTCCTATTCTCTCACTCCTTTCTTGAGACACACAATGTATTACTCTTGCTCTGCTTAATTCTATGTAGCCACATAACTGTGCTCATTACACAGACTCCACATGTCAAAGTCTCTCCTGTGAGATGGAGATAATGCTAATGTTTTTATATGAGATTTATATAGGACCTAAACTTAGATGTGTCTCCATGTAGTACAAGTTCAACAAACTTAGCTCTCTTGATAGTAATGATTTTTGAAATGAACAAATTTTGGATCCTGTTTTATACTCCCAAGTTCTGCTATCTAGTTAATTCTACTACTAACTACATTAGAATAAAGACAAATAATAGACTTCAGAAGAATGGACATTCATTCTCTCATGCTTATACAAATATTACATCTCCTACATCCCTGACACTGTTCTCAGTGCTAAGAACACTGTGCCAAACAAGGAGTCTGTTTTCAGGAAACTTTCTCTACCAAAGTACAAGAGGCTACAGGCAGATTTGCCTTTGCATATTTTTAAGTGAAGCCTCTTGTTGAAGGACAGGTCTCCAGAAGCACATGCCTTGGTAAGAAACCTAGTCATTATGGGCAGGTAAATGGTAAACCTTTTTTTTTTCTTAGATGCAGCCCCACACTGAACATACTTTTGTCATTTTGAACACTGGCTGCATGTTCTAACACTGCACTGGATGATTCTGTGGAAAACATCATGATTCTAGACTCCCCAGTGGCTGAGATTCTTTGAGAGTTGCTGAGAATAAAGTAAGTCTGATGGATATGCAGTGCAATGTGTTGGTTTACAGGGCAAGATTGGGGTGAGATATATATACTTTAGATGTGTTAAAAGTAGACTATATTAATGTCAGAACCGGAGAGACCGAAAGCATAAAACAGATGGAAGTGAACACTCTCATGATCAACAGAAGAGAAAGCACAAACAGAAGGCAATATCTAGAAAGCTTTCAGACACTAAAACAGGGCTGCTAATGGGAAATGAGGGTATGTGGTGGAGCGAGTGTGCAATGAACCTGGAGCTTTGAACCAGAAGAAGGTGAGCATAGACAAATACCTATGCTACAGAATTTGAACACCATCTTCAAGACAGTAAAGGATAGCAAATTTTAAGACTCTAATGTTAATCTTACGCCTTATTAACCTTATGCACTGAGTTATGTCTGCAAATAACTCTGGAATCAATGATGTTTTAGCATGTCTACCCTTGGTGAACTCATCTTAAAAATTACTAAAATATGTACAGAAAAACACAGTAGGCAGGAATCCTCCCTGTAAAAGAGGACAGAAAGACTTGGAGAGGTCCTAGATTAAGGTCTGGAATTCAATCCTTATTGCAAAACTCATTATCACAGTTCAATGGTCGAGGCAGCCAGAGCCAGGAGAATACTTGAGAAAGATCCAAAAATCACAACCTCAGTAGGTCATGTGATGAGAAAATGAGAAGTGACCAACATAAGTGCAAAACAAGAAAATGCAGCTTCAGGAAATACACTGAATGAATGTTGGCAGAAGTTAGAAAGAAAAGGTTGGGCATGAACTATGAAGAGTGGTCATGCCATAAAGAGCTGTTAATGTTGACCAAGTTACTTAACCTCTCTGTCCCTTAGTGTTTTTCTTTGCAAAATGGGGAGAGTAGCTGTACTTTCCTCATATGATGCTGTGAACTGCAAATAGAATGAAATACATTAAGCATGTAGTGTCTACTATCCAACCCCTTCCCCCAGCACCTTCCCACATGAACTGGTCTGTTCAGTCTGTTCCTCAGCAGAAGCTCAATGCATGTTTATCTCTCATTATTTATTATTGTTATTGCTCTTGTAGATCTCTTATTACATAGTATGGGGAACTAGACAAATCAAAGGGTATGAGGAACGAGAATACAATTACAGGGTAGCTGAATAATAATGGTTGACACGATGTAATCCACCTATGTGTACATACAAGAGGAACAGAGATGGGCTCCTGGGTGTCTCTACATCATTACTACAATCATAATTCCTCCCTTTCCTAGGAGACTTTCCATTCAGAGTCAGAAAGGCTTAATTGATAGAATCAGACATTATGTTAGGACACAGAGAGTGAAGCAAAATCATCTTCCTTTCCAAACAAAGCTGTGCTAATAAACAGGTGCAAAGAGAGTATGTAATATATTCCTCCAAGCAGCCTCTTTAAGGTGCTCTAACTGTCCACCCTTTCTGTATTTGTTTATGGCATGTTAACTGTAACTTTGCTTGTTTCTCCCCAGATGTTTGGACATCCATTAATTAACACATCCTCTGTAACATATTTGTGGATGCTTTTTACCAAGTGAGAGGAAAGACTAGATTCCAGCTGGAAAGAGATGGCAATTAAGAACACATACATACACACATGCACACATGTGCACACACACACACACACACACACACACATTCAAAGATTAGCCTTGAGACAGCTTGAGAATGAGAGAGGGAGGCAAGGGGAAAACATGAATGCTGAGCACCAGCAAAATCCAGTGGGGCTCCCTCCGAGCTCAACATTTTCATGCTCACATGTCATCAGCACACATGTAGCTAGCATATGACTCTAGGGCCAGATTAATCCAGGAAAAACAATCTCGTCTCAGGCAAAAAGGGATGCCTTTACCTTCTCACATGAAACTGAGCCAGATAGGACTCCCCAAAACTGCTTCTTCTTCTTCTTTACCTCTCTTTTACCATTTTAATCCTGGTTGAGAAGCCACCAAAATAACTTCAGAATTCAGTGCAAAAAAGGGCAATGTTTATTTTTAAACAATCAAAGAGACTATGTGGTAGATATCATGTTGGGCTGCCTCAATGTTCCTATTATAAGCTTCCCTGAAAAAGGCACATAGTGGAGGGTGAAAGGAAGATTTGATTGCTTTTCTGCAGTGAGATGTCCAGTGTCCACCATCCAACCCCTTCCTCCATCGCCTTCCCATGTGAACTGGCCTGCTCACTAGCCTATCGTATGGTACCACCTCTTCCCTTCTAAAACAATCTCTTTGTTCCTAGATATCAAATCTCTTTGCTCCTAGACATCAAGAAAAAATCTTACTTGTTAGAACTTACTGAACTCTTTGACATCTTCTTTTTTTAAAATCAAGTATCCCTTTCTTTGGTTCATGGCATGGCTGGTTTTATGGGCAAATATTCAACAACATAAAAAATCCAACCAGTAGGCCCATGGAAAACTCTCACCTAGTTCAGAAATATATCTCTCAGGAAAATTAATAATCTCCATCAAATCTCATTCCTCAAATCCTAGCAACTTATTTTAAATTTTTAATGGGTCATTTCACACATAGCCAAAGCCATAATGTAAGACTATGATTTGCAAACATTGCTTTAGTTTTCATAAGAATTTTTCATTAACATTTTTACCTCTGGTTGTATTTCCTAGGAAAAAAAACAGTCAAATGCCTACTGAATCTTACTAAAAACCACTGTGTATTGAGGCTTTAGAAAGAAACTGTAATAGGCATTTCTATTTTCAGAGACTGAGAAGTTTCCATTTCAGAGAGATCCCTTAACTTACTCTAGGAACTATGCTTATACAGCATTGCATAAGAGCATGGGCTTGGGAATCTACAAATGCTTGATCAAATCTTAACTTGGTCAATGAAAGAGCCATGGGGAGGCTGGGCTGAGGATAATCCTGCTGAGTGGTATGGCTGTCAGCAGCAGACCACAACAGTAGTGGATAGTGTAAAGGTTCAGATTCCTAGTCAAAATACAGTTTTAAGTTATGGATCTGAAATAACCTCACAAACCTCATGTATTTGGAAGCTGATGTGCTTTTGGGAGGAAGGGCCTGATTGAAGGAGGCAGGTCATGGGAATGTGACTTGGAAGGATATATCTCCCTCCCAGGATCTTCCCTTCTTTCTACTTCCTGGTCAGTGTAATATGAGCAGGGATCCTCCGAGGCAGGCCCTTCAACCATGTCTTTTCTGGTTTGGAGCCAGTCGACTAAGCCCTGAGACCTCTGAAAACTGTGAGCCCAAGTAAAGCTCCCTTCCTTTCACTGCGTGTGGGGTATTTTGTCCCAGCAACAAGACATGACTAAGACATACAGGAAATAAGTCATTGCACATATACCCAGACTGCTTTGGCGTTAGCCCCAGAATTAATCTAAAATATATGAGTCAGATCTTCTCATTGCTGTATGTGTAGGATAAATTCTAAATCCAGAGGCCAAGAACTCAGACTTGGAAGTTGGCATGACAGTGATCTAAATCAGGCAGAAAAGAAAAATCCCATGGGTAGAATTAAATGGCTGACTGGTCATTTCACACAGTGATTCATCTTAACACTCATGCGCACACATAAACACATAAACAGGCATTCCTGTCCCCATCTTATGCACAACAAAGTGCATCAGGACTCTTGTTGTGATTTGTTTCACTCATGCACACACATACTGCTGGAATTTGAATATCGATAAGACAGATTTTAAATCCCACAACCTTATTTCATGTTGCAATTAGAGATTATGGTTAAGCAGATGTTGGCCCACCTGAAGCAGGCATCACAAATCAGAAGTGGTCCACAGAAATGTGAACATAGGATATAAGCAAAGAAAGAAAGATAAGAAAGAGAAAGAAAGAAAAAAAGAAAGAAAGAAAGAAAGAAAGAAAGAGAAAGAAAGAAAGAAAGAAAGAAAGAAAGAAAGAAAGAAAGAAAGAGAAAGAGTTATGAAAGGAGTCATTTTCCTGATGACTAGGAGTTACTAGTCATCAGGAAAATGAAATCCAAGTGTTAATGAGTCTACATTTCTCACATATAAGGTTGATAGAAGTTCTAAATATTTGATAATATCAAGTGTTCAAAATGTGAGAATGTGAATAATAACTTATACTGCTAGTAGGTGTATCAACTTTCACAGCTATTTTGGAAGGCAATCTGGCAATATCTTTTAAAAACTAAAATGTAAATAATACTGATTCATCAATTTCCCTCTTTGGCATGTGCCTAAGAAATATTTTCACAAAAGTTTGTGCACCTGCCCAGAGACATTTGTACAAAAACATTGTCCACCATCTTCTTTATAATCACAAAATGTTCAAATGGAGGAAGTAGGTGACTCAAGATTGTGGTTGAGTACACTGCTATAGTTTTAAAACAAAATTATGTGTCTGTCGTGGGAAAGTCTCTCAACTATATGATCATTTCTTAAAAAAAATTAAATTTTCTAAGACACTACAATAATGAGTACATGCAATATAATTGCCCAAATTCATAGAAGCTATAACACCAACAATGAACACTTACATAAACTAGGGACTGTAGATTTTGGGCAATAAGGACATGCAGTGAATGTTGATCAGTGGTCACAATGCCCTGCTCTGATGGAGGGTGTTGTAAGGGGACAGGCTAGGCAAGTGTCAACCCAGGACTGTATGAGAAAGGCCTCTTCTTCACTGTCAATGTTGCCATTAGCCTAAAACTGCTCTAAGAAGTGAAATGTAGTTTTAAAAATTCAAGTTCCATGACATAGCTTACATTTCCATAGCTAAACTTAAATAATGCACAAAATTTTGTATTTCTACAGGGAAAAAAATGTGGAAACACAAGCACCAAACTGAATATATTTGTGCCTCTCTGAAAAGGGCCTGAGTTGCGATAAATGGCCAGAAGACCCTTTGTTTTGCAGAATAAGTAAGTTGATGTTATAATTTGTGTCTTAATGATCTTTGGGGTGGGCTTTTTAAAGACAGCTTGTTAAACCTGCACCCCTTGTTTTCATGCCTTCACCTCAGGAAATGCAGTTACAGCACTAGCAGCTCAACTCAGGGGGGCCAGGGTGCTCACTTTGTAAACTTCTTCAGCCTGTGCAAGAGAAGGGTATTGTGATGATACAAGTGCTACACTTGCCTGAGGGTGGGTTGTCTGCTTACAAAATAAGGCAGAAAAACTGAATGCTCCCCCTCACCTTTGCTCTTGTTGCTTTTGCTGTCTTCTGCTGCTTTGAGCCTCATCACACCACCCTGCCTTGGAACCAGCTGATTCAAAAACTGTGAGCTAACTAAACCTTTCTTTCCTTAATTTTGGGTGTTATGTATTTTGTCTCAGTAATGAGAAAAGTAACCAAGACAGCAGACTTGTCTGGAATTTCTGAAAAGTTTAATAAAGATATATTTGCATATCTGTTTGTATAACCATTTAAACAAAACAAAAAAATGTCGTCAGATAGCCATGTGGTGCATGTCTCTACTAATAGCTACTATTAGCACCCTAGGAGGCTAAGACACAAGGATCACAAGTTCAAGCCAAGCTTAAGCAATTTAGCAAGCCCTTGTTTCATAAATTAAAAAAAAAATTTAAAAAGGAGCTAGAGGTTTCGTTCCATGATATGGCCCTTGGTTCAATCCTCAGCATCATATGACTCTGTCTCTCTCTTTCTCTCTGTCTGTATGTGGTGTGGTATGTGTGCATGTGCATGTGTGGCGAGGTGAACTTTGACCTCAATAACATCTCAAATTATTCCAGGAGACTGAATTAAATCAGCTGAACATGAGCATATTTGCTTTTAGTTTACCAGTCTCAAAATCACCTCTGGCCAGGCAAACAAGGATCAAGTAGATGCCCCACCTGGGTCAACCAGGAATAGGATTAAGCAAAGATGTATGAGTTAAAGGGATCACGCTATGTGGTAATTTCACAGTTTCTTACAGTTAGTTATATTCAGGTACAGAGCACAGAATAATGATTCCAAGTCTTGCTCTCAGAGCCAGGTAGCCTCTGCCCCATCTTCTCTTGGTTCCTGAAGAAGGGAGATTCAAAATAAATAAGAGGCAGATATCCCTCACAAATAGCTGGGAGAAAAATTCTGTCACCAGTGGAAGCCAGAAAAAGAACACATCGTTCTTTATGTGCTCTCTAGAAATAAAGAGTCCCATTTAGTCCAAAAAATAATCCTAGAATATTTCATAACAAAACAATAGGAGAATAACAATAGTCAATACATTGAGCATTGTTTTACTTTTTTTGCATAAAAAAATCATAGAATAAAAGAAAAATGATGGAGAGAAGGAAAAAAGGGAGGGAGGGAAAGAGGGAATAAGAACGCATACATAGGAAGCTGAACATGGGTTTCTGCTATGGTGATTCTAAGATGAGAAAAGTCCCATGCCAGAGCGGATCTTGCCTGGAAAGTTCCTTGAGGTTAAACATCAGACTGTCACTAGTCTCGGAGCCAGAAGTCCCCACAGTGCCTCCTCATAGACAAAGCCAATTACCTAAAAATAATGGGGAATGATTAGTCATGTTAATTAAAATAATTTTTGTTCTCACTACTAAAAAGGTCAGACTGTCAGCTGTATGGAAAATTGAGCCTTCATGCATTTTCGTTTGATTTTGCATTCAAAGTCTAATTAGCCACAATTCGTTGTTAAAAGTGATAATTTTTTTGATAACATAGCTGCTTTTGATCATGTTGCCTAACTCGTTATTATGACAGCCTGATTCTTAATACTGTGGCAGGGTGGTGCTTTTCACTCCTCTGAGTTAATGGAAAAAGAGCTGATGTTTTTACAGACTTGATCACAGGATGTTTGCCATGGAATGTAAGACACAACTCTCTCCACATCTGACTGCACATTCTTCCTGCTGAAAACCAATCAAAGAACCAACCCTTAGACTTTACAGCAGGAAAAGCCGAAGGCTCATAATCCCAGCTCTGTCAAATACAAGCTGAGAAGTTTAATAAAGACATATATTCATATCTGCTTATATAAACATTTAAACAAAGCAAAACAAAAAAAGCCATCAGATAGCCATATGCCTATCAGATCATAAGATTCCCTAAATGAAAAACAAAAATAATGACATTATGTCATGAGTTGACAGTAAAATATGTGTCAAGTAGCAATTCCTAGCAGAGTGTCTGACCTTCAAGGGGTTAAAATTATAAAGGAAGTCTATTCTAAAGATAATTAAACTATTTCTTCCAAACTAATTTAGGAACTAAGTGGTAGTATAAAAATACCTTACAACTGGAATTCTAAAACACACCGAGTTCTTTCACATATAGGACATTGCTCAAACATTGTGCTAGTTGATGATACATGACATCTTGCAGAAATGAAGTGACCCGACCAAAGTTACATACGGAATGAACAGTAAAGCCAGGTTCCGTGTCCTGATTGTTTGCACTACAGTAATTTTTAGAGAGTTACTCTTGTTCTGTGCAATGCACAAGCCCTCTATGGAGCACTGGTTGCCCATGGTAACGAACCATAGGCAAAAAGCACAATCTTCTTTAGTATTCACTGTTTTCTCTGTTCTGTTCAGAGAGCTGAAAACAAACCTCTTTATGTTAAATGTGGACTTGGAACAAAAGCCTCATTGCAAATTCCCACCCACTAAAACACTGGAGTAATCTGGAAGCCAAATAATACATCATACAGTCCTGGTCCTCGAAGTCATTAGAGGAATTGTGGAGGACTTATTCTTACTACCTTTTAACCCCAAACTGTTCCCATCTGGGAGCCAAGGGAACAGAAAAAATAAACTGAATTCTACATCTCACATTAATGTGTTATAGCTATGGCTGCTATATATCGACATGATTATCCTACATAAGAGCACATGGTGTCACTTAGAGCCAAGAAAAAAACTAAAATAAAGGCAAATAAAAGAGCACAGTTTTGACTCAATATATAAGACAGCATGTCTTAATAGCACCCATCAACAGGCAAAGTCCATTCAATAATGCCAGTCAGAGGAGAAACCACTTAGGGATGTGGAAGCAGGGTGGATTAAAAAGCCTTTTTGTCAGATATAAAGGTCACTGAGGCAGTAAACTCCTTAAAGGGAGAGACAATGCATTTCATGCATGAGAAACTCAGCCTGAGGCAAAAAAAAGGTGACCATGAGAATGATAATCTTGTCCGAGTGGAAATGGACTCCGAGACTACATTTGCAGACTTTACGGCATAGAGACGCTATCAGAGCAAATGGGCCAGCTCACCACTAATCCAAATATCACACCCAGACGAGTGTCCTCGGAAATTCCAGGAAGTACAGCAAAATCTTCTACATGACCTTGTCCAGGCTGTGACCTTGTGGCTTCCAGTTGCATATTTAGCCCAAAAGTCTACAGGCCATGAACTTGTGGAGTCACACAGAAAATCCAGTCCATCCACCCCCTTCATGAGAAGTGTCCAGCCTCAGAAAAGTCCTCCTGTAGGAGGGGCCTATTGTCCCCTCTGACTATGACCCTCATTAGCTGAGGAAAGAAGAGCAGATCGTCAGTGCTCATGTTAACTGATAACCAAGACTGAGTGTGCTGTGAAGGCCAAATAATAACAATACTAACGTTTCAGAGAAGTCTACTTCTCCATGTTAACTGATAACCAAGACTGAGTGTGCTGTGAAGGCCAAATAATAACAATACTAACGTTTCAGAGAAGTCTACTTCTCCATTAATTGACTCTGTCACTATGCCTTAAGAGTGCTGAGTTATCAGACCCAACGATGTGTGGCAATCATATAGAAAAGTATTAGGAATCCGGAAGACTCACCAAATGCCGAAGTCCTCATGGAGGCTCTCAGAGCCCAGTCTCCCTCCTCCATGCTACACCAGTGTGACTGTGATTGTCCTCGGAGTTTAGACCTTTCTTACTTTGAGTAGTATGTTACATGCCAATGCTCAGCCAAATTACTTCTTTTATATCAGGCTATATATTCTGGACCTACACCTTCCACACCTTTCCCATTTCAGCCCAATTCAGTATCTGCACCAGTTAGTTGGAGTAAATGGAAATTCCAGGCCAGTATATATGGTTACAGTGGCTGTATGCTGCTAAAAAGTATTACTTTAACTCCCCAAAAGGTATTCTTCAGAAAGAATATCATATCACCTGGTATAAATACAGCAAGCCAGATTCTGAGATTTACTTACATTTCTCTGTGTGTGAGACTTTTCTTTGCTAAGCTACTTAACAATGGAATATATAAAGTAGGTGCATTGATTTTCAAGGAACTTTGGATGGAAGGAACAGGAACAGATTGGTTATAACTCATGGTAGAAGGAATTCATTAGAATTGAGATAAGGAACCCAAGAACTAAAGGCCCAGTGAACTGTAGAAATAAAGAAGGATACGGAATCAGGGCAGGTCCAGAGTCAAGACGGAATGCATCCTTTGATAAGAAGATGGAAGAACTATATTCCAAACAAAAACCAGGAAATAAAAAAGAGTACAAAAAAGCTTTCCTCTCTTCCTAAGCAGAGCTTACACTGTTCAGTGATTGTACTATTTAGCCTGCCTAGTTCGGCCAGTTTTGGGCAGGGAGCCCTGATTGACTCTTCCCTGGAGAAAGGAGGATGTGCTGTTACCAAGCAGAGAAAGAAAGGCTGCAGGGAAAATATAGTGAGTGTCCACTTCATTCCTTGAACTGTGTCTTCCTACCTTCAAGAAAGCATGGGACGCACAGTGAATAATTGCGTCAGAGGACCTTTGGGGCAATGTGTAAAAGACAGCAGGACATGCTCTCTAACTTTGCAAAATAAAACAAAACATGTGCACAGCATGTATCCCAACCCCTGCCCTAATTTACTTAATTGTTGTGTGTGTGTGTGTGTATGTGTGTGTGTGTGTGTGTGATTGTGTGTGTGTGTGTTTTAAGGAAATCATTTTCAAGCCTTGATATTTGAAGTACAATCTCTACCAAATTACTTGTGAAACACCTCTTGTGTTAGTGGTAATAAAAGCTGACCTAGAGAATTTGGGGGTTTAAGGAGTGGCTTTTAATTCTGCTCTCTACAGTCCCTTCCCTCCCTGCCTGTGCCCTGCTCCTGCGAGGGTGAGATGACAGTTTTCTCACTGGTCCCTTCCAGGAAAGATGTGAGGTGAACATAATATCCCTTTAAAATACATTTACAGTCACTGCTTTCAAAGCTTAGAGTTAAGGAGACCCTGAAATTTTGAGGTAGGGAGCTTCATAGAGAAAGAGGTTTAGGAAGAGATGAACACAAGAGAGTGCTTTGGAAAGAGGGGGCAAGGCAAAAGAACAGAGGTTGGCAGAGGGTGCTTGACCTGTTGAAGTAGATTAAGGCTCAGGCTGGAGATGTAGCTCAGTGCAAAGGCCCTGGCTTCAATCCTTGGTCCTACAAAATAAATATATCAAACACAATGACAACACATAATATCAGGGACTCAAATTTAAGAAGAAAATTAAAATTTGTATTTAAATGTGAGGAAGCCACTGAAGAATTCTGTGTTATAACAATGACAAACAGAGGGCTTGAAGTGACCCAGACCTTATAAATAGGTGGTAGCACCTGCCATCATGGCAAGAAGAGAAGGGAAAAGACAAATTACAAAGGGAGCATCCGGGATCTAGAGCAAGACGTCAAAAGGAAGTGGGAGGCACCAGTAGAAATGGATGGCTTTCTGTAGCTGGTTAAAGTCAGGGCTGGGCACTTTAAATTTTGAATGAGTCCATCTCAGCATTGAGAACTCATGAATCAGGCAGCAACGGACTCCAAACTGCTCAGAAGCAAGACAGTGACCGGCTTTCATTGCTTCAGATGGGATGTTGGAGGAGAGATAATGGTTTCTGACTGGATAAGCTTGCATTTCATCTTAGTGCTAATTCCTGGCTTCCATTTGCATGTGCAGGGAATCCTAGGCATTGGAATCATTGTCATTGCCATCATCATCATCATCTTAAAAGACAGAGGGAAACAGGTAAACCTAGCCTGACCACCCTGTCAGATACAAGTGAGTGAGATCAAGGGCTTCGTATAGATGAGGTGTGACCTGGGAGGGGTGGCTGGAGGGATCCCTTCCTAAAGATCTTTTCCCACCTATCTGCTTTGCTGGACACGTTCTTAGTTATCTTGATACCATTGGTAAACTTGCTTTTGGGTCTTTATCTGCTTCCAAACTCTGTCTTTTCCTTAACTTTAAATATTTCTCTGGTCAAATGCTAAGAAGTGAGCCTTACTCAGTGCCTTACTCTGATCCTTGAGAGCTCCATACTCTCACTGACTCCAGCAGGAAATTGAAGAAGATGAATTTAGAGCAGACAAGGGAATGGGAAGAGAAGATAATGAGAACTAATAAAAATTATTATAAATGAATTATTTAAAATAAATTTTTAGAGCCTATTCCAGGAAAACTAGCTAATTTTTCTAAGTTTCATTTTGTAACTGAACTAACCATTTGTTAAATTGAATTCAACTTCTGATTCATTTCTTGTGCTGTGAATGTGTGGTCATAACAAGAAAGCTTGTCAAATTCAGCTAGAGTGTGAAGAGCTGGCTTGAGGAACATCAACCTCTGTCTCTTTTTCAAGGAAGATGTTTCTTTGCCAGCTTTTGTGCCTTTTACAGCCTTGGATGAATTATATATCTGTGTTAGTATAACCAGTGATCACACTTCTCAATCTTAAGGCAATATTGGCAGAGGAACACTGTATGGTTTACCTGTGTAACTGATGTTTAACAAGGAAAGGGTATGAACTAAAATAATAATATATGACTAATATAGTGAATAATATAGAAGGAACAAGAGGAAAAGTCAAGAGCATGGCTATAAGTGAGCTGATTCATGTTTAGATGCAGTGTGTCCCTTTGTGAATACAGCAGGGGATCTAGGAATGTATTTTTTCATACTGAGAATTAATTCTTCCCCCCAAAAAAGGTGTCTCTTTTTTGGGGGCTAAACCAAACAATATCTGCCATATGTTCCTTTTAGCCACCTGAGCATCTAAATTTTGATTAAGTATCTGGCCCCAAACTGGTCTGTCTCAGTATTAAGGAGAAAAAAATCTTCCCAACCTTTGCTAAAACACAAGGTTCTAAATTAGGCCATAAGTCTTGTCAGAAACAGATCTGTCTCAACAATATTTATGTGTGTGCACTTATGCATGTATATTTGTGGGTATGATGACACATATTCTCTAAAAGTGTAAAACACCTTCAGTAATAACCTCACATTTGCTGCATCTACTTCAGTCAAAATCAGGAAAGAGAATGACCCAGAAAATAGTAGCAAACTCAGCCTCACTCCCAGTTTAATATGTAGCCCTTCATCCAAGTCACCTGCTAATAACCATGGTTATGTACATGCTCAGTGTAGTTAACGGAACATTCTCCCAACTTTTATACCCTTCCTTCACATGGGAAGCTGGAGAGGACAACAGCCTCATACACCTCCATTTCCCCCAAGTCAACGATGACAACACCAGAAAGGGAACAACTTGCAAGCCATCAGGAAAGCAAAAATAAACTGGCTGTAGTAGACATATGTAGTCCAGAGCAGCTCAGCATTTCATCCTGCTGTTCTAACTGTTGGAGAAGTTTCATGAGGATCTTGTTAATAATCCTATTGAAAATAAAGTGCCCCAAAGTAAAAGCTGTTTGGTCTTTTTAAGCTAACTGTCCTTTGTTCGCAGCACATTAGTGGAGCAATTTTTAAATAATGACTGTTTTTTTTTTCCCTTGTGAAAGATGCTTTCTGCAATCAAAAGCAGGTCCTTTATTTTCTATCCTGGCACTCACATTCATTAGGACTAGTTGCATCCAAGTTGTAGAGGTTTATTTGTTCAGCTGGAAATGGGACATTAACATTTTAAGAGGATGATGCATAAGCTTTCAGAGATAATATTTTCCCTGCCCCATTCTGTCGACGTTCTCTTTGAAAATGTGAAGGGCAACACACTTTTTTCCCCAAGAAATGATGCATTTATAATAAACATTTTATCATGAAAGACATAATTCTTGCAACCCTCCCCCACTTCAAAAAAGAATTAAAACGTGTGTTATATAGAAGGTCTGCAAATATGAGAGATGCCCACAGTTAAGCATTCATTGAGTCCAGAAGAGCAATGAATATCTCTATGTGTGAACATCCACCACAATTCATCAAAAGTCCTGTACTGTCTTAGCAGGCAGGCAACAGGCCTAGTTAAATCCAGTGCTCCCATTTTTAATTCCCTTTGTCTTTAAGTGTGGCACCTCCTGTTTGAGGGAGTCCCCTCTCCTTTCAGCTCCTCTAGGATTCCCTTCCTCAACATCCACCTCCTCTCTGTATTGCATCATCACTCTGCTGCTTGGCCTTCTGCCCTACTCCAATCAGCACACAAGGAAATGGGGAGATCTCAGTATAACCTGTCCTTTCCCCACCCAAACAATTGCTTGATTGCTCTCTGTCATAGGCAGACTTCTCTGGTGCCCTTGGTACCACATGCCTTCTCCTCCTCCTTTCCCATATTTACCATCTTCTTTCAGCTGACTCTCATTCCTACCACTCCACAAAATCTTCTCTTGCCAAGGTCACTGACAGCTGTTTTGCAAAATCCAAGAATCATCTCTCCTTTTTGTTCTGTTTTTTAGCAGAACCCAATCAACCATCTGCTCTTCTCTATGGGTGAGACATGCAGACATGGAGACAAAGGAGCCCCTCAAATGTCCGTTGCTGGGTTACGACTTTCACCCAAAGCCCCTTGCTCTCAAGGATGAGATTATAACATAACAAACAAAGCTCACTTCTAATCTGCATCTATTCATACCTTCTAAAAGACAAAGAGAAATCGGTCAGGCTTTATTTTCTCAGTACTTTCCTGAAAAATTATATTGCCCGGCTCAAAGATGCTGAAAAAAACAATAAAAAAATCAAATCCTTGATTAATTTCAATGCATCCTTGAAAATACCTTTGATTCCTCAGCTACCGCTCGTGCAGAGGTGCCTATGCAGACTACCGCACAAACAAGTTCCAGTCACTCATCACAGGCTGGTTGGTCTGTCTATTCACTAATAACTTAGATGTATGTTAATTTATTAATGAAACAGACAGGGCTGTGGGTGTTTGAAGGCACTTTGCAGACAGTGATGGAGTAGAAACCGATTCAGCTCTGAGGACCGGAGAATCATCTTTAGAGGATGGAACTATTGGGTTAGTAGGGCTTCTCTCTCTAATTGCGCCCTAGGGGATTCATTCTGTCCCTTTCCTCTCCCTGTGGCCTGCCAGTGTTGCCCATCAGCTTTCCCACGTACAGCTTAGCATGGGCAGTGTCTTCGTTAGTCATCTAACAGTTGGACTACCTCTGTATTTCATTCAGCAGAACCCAAGGAGCTTCAGGCTCTCCAAAAGCAGACCCAGGGTAGCCCAAACAGTAAGCACAGGGCATCGCAATTTCTTCACACTCAGCGATTTGCTACCCTCTGACAAGGAATCCACAACGATGGGAAAATCACAGAGCATGAATGATATTGCCTTGTCTGTCAAAATAGAATGTTGGGGAAACAAAGAGGAATCCAAGTGCTGGGTTCCATGTGATCCCCAAAGCCTAGTGTTTCATTGTAAAAATTTTTTTTTATGTTTTGTGGCCACCATCCATGATGGTCTCCTTAGGCACATGTCTGGTCCTATAGACTTCTGCTTTGGATGGATGGTCAGTGGAATTTCTCCAACATTAAGACTTCTCAGTACCACACAGACAGCTGTGAAGTCTGTTTAACCACAGTTTGAAAACTCTTAGGCTCCAAATCCCAGCAGTTAAGTCAGTGGACACCCAGCTTCATTAGACAATGAAGCTTTGAATGGATTTACTAAAGCTCCATGGACAAATATGCAGAGGGGCCTGGGTGCAAGGAAGGAAGTCAAGGCTGCCCAGGCCTCCTCAGTTCTACTCACAGTCATGAGAAGGGAGTCTGCACATTGAGTAGCCCAGGACTCAGCATCAGTGATCAGGAAGAACACGAGTCACTGCTGAGTAATTCACACTTCATCCTCTCCTGGCCTCTGTTCACAGCAATGTACAAGGAGTCCCCGTATGCAGCCCTTCCAATCTCCAACACTCAAGGTCACCTACTTAAGTACACTAGGAATCAATCTTGTGTGGGTCCTTATCCCTGTTTATAGGACAAGAAGCTCCCAGATTATAGGTCATTTTCACCCATGGACCAACCCTAGAAGGTATGGAATATTCCCTCTTCTAGCCCCTGCTTCTACCAGTCTCCACCTTTTAAAATCCATCCTATTCAACTCCTAGAATTCCCAGACCCTGGAAACTGAGCTACCACCTCCTCAGACTTTTCTCTGAATTTCCTCTTTGGCTTCCTACACAAACTGAAGCCCGAGTCTCCCCTGGAACTGCCTTCCCTGGAATTCCCCCAAATGGTGGCTATGTTTCTACATATGTGTCTCTGGATCAAGCTATGGGGAAGGCAAAGTCCTTGGTGTTCACCACTGTTCCAGACCATTCTCCCTCCATGATCGCTTTCTCTCTCTCTAAAAAAATCACATAGGAGTCGCTTGAAAACAGATTATATCAAGAATGATTCCTCTGGTTCAGTCATTTCCCAGCTCCTATGTCACCCTGTAATTCGTTCTCTCCAAGCTGTGTCCTTCTCTCCCACATGGCTCTTACTCATTGGTGATTTCTTTACACATGGAACAACCTTTCCAAGATTCAACATTCAGCTCCTTCTGTGTTCACCTCACTAAGGTGGTTCTTCACCCTACCTCAGCCCCAGCTTTCACGATCCTAACACAGAGCTCCACCATTATTGCTAGTGGCAATCACTCTTCAGTCCTAGCTCTGTGCATTCCACTCTGTCCACCACTTCTTATTTTTCCAGAGGATTTTTTCAGATAACTTGAGTCTAATAAATTCTTGATGACAACATTTCAGTGCTCCTCTTCCTGATGTTCTTTCTTCCTTCCCAAGTTTAAATTCCATTAATTCATTATAGTTGCTCTGTTCTTTCTCCATGGACAAATATTCCTTAATTTTCTTCTCATTTTTCCCTTAGTTATACACCATTAGTGTGAGAGTTTGGGTAGAGTATTAACTTTATGGACTTTGGAATCTGCTTCAGGGCACTGTTGGGGCACACTTTGGGAGTATACTTGGGAAAGCACAGCCTTAGGATCTCTATTTCTCTTTGGCACTGTTATCCTGCTATGTTTCCTGGCTGTGGTGAAATAATCAGCTTTGCTCTACTATACTCTTATGCTATAATACTTCTGCCTTGGAGCCAGCTAACCATGGACTGAATCCTCTTGAAACATGAGCCAAGTTAAAACTCTCTTCCTTTAAATTTTGGCTGTCAGGCATTTTGTTCAGCAACAGAAAAGCTAAATAAGACAACTAGCAAAATCAGAACACTAATAAGCACAAGTCTGCCTATTTCTTGCTTGCATCCCAACTACACAGCTGTAGAAATACAAAGTATCTGACCTGCAATATCTTTATTATGTGGACATGAACTTTAAGTGAGCCCTTATGAATGTCCAGAGATCTAATGCCAAATCCTTGGTCCATTCATTTTCTATCTCCAGAGAAACAGTTTTCTTTTTCTTTTTTTTCCCTTTTCTTCCAGCCTTCATCATCTACCAACTTTTTCTCTCAATTTATGTCTCTGATTTCTACTTAAGACAATTGCTATAATCATAAGAAAACTTCACCATCATATTTACAAATTATTTTAGCATTTATACTCAGCCTTTCCATCTGCTAGTATGGCAGCAAGATTCTTTGTATGAGTTGATTATGTTTATTTATTAATTTTTATCCTCCAATTACCATTTAAATTTTTGTCTTAAATTCAGTATGGTATACCTTGTGCACTGCACCCAAGCCATATTTACCAAGTTTGCCAGTGATCTGTGCATTATTCAACCTAAAACTCAATTATCAGCCTCAATTTTACTTGACTTGTGAGCTACACTTAGGACAAGCAGTCATTCTCCCCTAATTCAAGAACATTGTTCCTTTTCACTTTCCTTCTAAGAAGCCACTACAATTCCCTGATTTCTTCCCATACTCTTAGTGGCTTTGGCTCGTTCTTTTTCTTTTCTCCAATCTCTCAGTTAACGATGATGTTAAGTTATACTCCTATTCTTCTTCTTGTCTACCTCACTGCCTTAATTCTCCCATACAATCTCATGACATTAAATACCAGCTCTGTCTAAATCTCCAAAATGTACATTTCCAAAGTGAGCCTCTCTTGAGCTCCAAAATCCTGTAACCACTTTCTCTCATTCCCAGTAAGATTATTTCCAAGACTCATTTCATACTTATGTGATCCTCACATATCCCATGTGAAAATGCTCTGTTCTAATTTGCTCAGCTCTCTCATTTCTCTTTCGGCCCATGTTCTTGCAGCCATCTTTAAATTTCCTTTCTGTCTCACTTATTATATCCATGCTATTCATCAAACATGTCCAGCAGATTTCCACTTCAGAGCTGCTCTGGTTCCTTTTGCTTATAAAGCATCTCTCCCACAGCTCTCTCGCTGCTAAACATTACCTTCTTAGTAAGCTTTCAAATAAAACTATATTTTAGCTTTTTATGAATTCACCATGCATTTCCTTGCTTTATTTTTCTCTTCACGTATTTATCAGCTATGTATACCACATTCAAATAGTATTAGCCCATCTCAGTTGCCTAACAGTCTTGTGAGATCGGCACTATTATTTTCACCCTTCCTCTACAGATGACAAATTGGAAGCACAGAGAGGTTAATAATTTGCCCAAGTTCACACAGATGGTACAAGACTGAACTGGAATTTAAATACAACAATCTTCACTTAAGCATTGTGCCACATTGCCTTTTCAAAGCACTTTAAAAAGTGACAATTAGGTAGACCAAATATATTTTTACATATACATTTGCTTATTGTTTCTCTCTGTCCTCTAGAATTTTAGGTCTATTAAGGCATACATGATTTAATGTTTTTGTCATTGTTTTACTCCAAGAATCTTCACTAGGCTCCATTACATAGTTCAACTCAAAAATATTTTTTCCCACAAATAAATATTTAACTGCACCAGCAGAGAGCAATGCACATACAGAGTGAACAGAACTTTTGCAGATCTGTGTAGCATTCTGGAGAAAGGGACTGCCAATATGGTGTTTTAATGGGCCATTGTTATGAACCCACTTCCTTTTAAAAATACACTGGGCTCAGTGTGCATGTTAACAAGTAGCCTGGGTAAAAGGTCATTCAATTTAGCATCTACTAGAGTTTTAGCTAAAGTATAAGTAAATTTCAATTTTAAATGAGTGGAATTTCATAGCTAGAAGTCAGTAGTTGAGTAGGAATGGAGAAAAGTCGGGCAATCATCAACTGGAACAAGAAGAGTGATGGAGAGGCTGAATAGCTCCTTGTTCCTGGCCAGCAGAGATGGAGATTATGGAAATGGTTCTTGAAGACTGATTGAGACGCATGGATCTGGGCAGAACAAGTGGCTCCATAAATAATTCTACCAATATTCATACCAATGGGCTATTTTAATTTTTATTTGCAGCAATACCTCCTCTTTAAATATGAAGCAGTTTCCTCCTTCAAGAAACCAACTTAAGAAAGTACTTGTCTTCAGTTTAAAAACCAAAATAAAATAGTTAGTAACCATCTTTCATAAGATCCTTCATATTCCAGGTACTCTAGGAAATAAAGCACACTGCTTGAGCTTTGGAGTCACACTGATTGGCCCTGTCAGTACGAAGCTGAGAAACCCCAAAGCAACCACGCACTTTCTCCAAACCTTATTATGCTTGTCTATGAAATGAGCATAATAATAGAGTCTATCGTATAGAAACTGAAGAGACAGTTAACTTAGCTGAGACACTAAAATTATCACATACCCCAGAAGCCATAAATTCTCAACAAATACAAACAATTAATATTCATCACACATCTGGCTCTCTGGTGAGATAAATACTATCATCCCCCTTGCTTGCACAAGAAGAAAAACTAAGACTTGGAGAAGTTGAGTTATTTGCTCAAGGACACTT
Source organism: Hydrochoerus hydrochaeris (assembly GCA_004027455.1). NCBI lineage: Eukaryota > Metazoa > Chordata > Mammalia > Rodentia > Hydrochaeridae > Hydrochoerus > Hydrochoerus hydrochaeris. The sequence continues at coordinate 161,515 of PVLA01000912.1, read as the reverse complement.
GGTTTGAGATCACAAAACAAGAATTTAGGTCCCAATTTGCCTGTTTCCTTATCCATCATATGATACAGTTGTCCCTGTAATCATAATCGTAGCCATAAGACTATTAATAGCTCTCATGCATTTGGAAGTGGTTCATTGCCAGGTTTGTGCTGGGGGTTTTCTATGTGCTCACTTGAACTTCACAGTAACTTCATGAAATAGCTTCACTATTGGCCCCTATACACATGGAGAAAAAGAGGTGGGGATATATATATATATATATATATATATATATATATATATATATGTATGAATGAGAGAGAGAAAGAGAAAGAGCAATGTGTGGCCAAGTTTCATAACTAGTACAAGTCAGATGCTAGAGTGGAACCCAGGATGTTTATCTTCCCAATCCCTCATCCTGTAACCTAAAACTTTCAGGAGGTGGCTGTCTGATGGAGAATGACTAATTCCAAGTTTTCTTGCTTGCAAACTTTTGCAATAATTAAACCATTTTTAAGTCCATTTGCCATGGAGGCTCTTCAGCTTGGTAATTATCAGTAATAATAGTAATAATATCTTGTCCTGTGCTAAAATATCTGACACTGACTAAAGTGGCAAACTTACGTAATTGATATTAATTACATGAGGTTTTCAGGAATAATCTGCCTGAAACAACTCTGAAATGAGAGGATTAAAAAGCAGAGATAATTCTCAACAGCTGCTGAAAAAGCATTCTGCAAAAGCATGGCTGACACCACTCTGTCACTCCAGTCAAAGTGCACCTGGTCCCCAATCACTCCAGCTACATTTTGTAACCAAAGAGGCTCAGCACAGCATTCATTGCTCATTGAGGAGCTTAATTTGTCGAAAAAAACCTCTCATGTTTCCAAACTTTCTTTTTCATTACTTAGACGTTTCTGATTTCTTCTACAGATGACCTTACTTTTGCCATTACTGAAACACAGTCCATTGTTTGACAGAGTGTGTTTTGCACGTTTGAGTGCCTTAAAACAATAGAATTGTGCTGTCTTAAAATTCAGGTGGCCTCTCACAGTTTTGTTTCTGTTCTGTTTATTTTCCCTAAGAGCCTCTGCTTGCATAATAACTGGCCCCCTTCTTGTATCTTCATAGGGTCTTCCCTCCACATGGTTTTACCTGTGTTCAAATCTCCTCAGAAACACATCAGGATTAGTGCTAACCTTTGTGATCACATTTTAACTTCATTATTTCTTATTTATTTGGTGCTGAAAATGGAGCTTAGAGTTTCACAAATGTCAGGAAATTCCTCCACCACTGAGCTGAAAGAACAGTCATAAATTTAAGTGCTTCTTTCAAACATTCTGAGGTGCTAGGAACTGAGACTTCCATGTAGGAATTTGGAGGTGTGCAGGGAAACCAGTCAGCTCCTAGCACTCTAGCTTTTACAGTTCTTAAGGTAATTTTGTTCTGTCACCTCCAATTCAATGTTCCCTCTTTCATACAGGGAAGAGCTTAACAAGGCAATGGAAACTTCTGAAACAGTGATGGTGAATCCTTTAGATCTTTCCATGATGCAAACAGTCCACTGTGCTACGAGTGCCATGATACTACTGACAATAAACAGCTGCCATTTAATCGCACTAGTCCCTTCTTCTACAAGATTGAAGCATTGGGGCACACTTGTCTACCTCCATAGTCTACAGTGTAACTTAAGATGAGAAAAGGATATTTTACATTAACTGAATACTTTGAAGCAATGCAATGCAAATCTACAGACTATATTTCATTTAAAATTCACAACAATCTTAAGAGTATTATACTAGTGTCAACTTCAGAAAGTTAAATATGCTACTTAAAACATACAGTTTGTAAGGGCATAGCAAGCAGGTTTGGATTCAGGCGCAGGAAAGAAAGAAGAAAGAGGAAGGAAGCATAAAGAAAGGAATGAAGGAAAGAAGGAAAGGCAGGAAGAAAAGAAGGGAGTAGGGAAGGTGGGAAGGAAGAAAAGGGAGTGGAGGGCCTAAAAGTAGAAGGGAGAAGAAAAACTGAATGATGTTAAAGACCAACAGGACAACTGAATTCAAACTCGCAGTGCCCCCCAAATGAGCCATTTTATAGCACAGTAAAAGATATCAGCATGTGATACAATCTAATGCCACTGACTTATTTCCTCTTTATAGTCTCACCTCCTCTCAAGAGTCCTCTTACACAGGGGCAGAAAACCTCACAAGTCTAATTGTAAGCAGACCCTTCTTTCATGCATTGAAGCCACCTGGAGGAGAAATGGGGTCCCAATTCTCCTGGCCCAGGCATATTTGTATGCCTGTGTCTCTTAGCATCAACACTTTGGACAAATTAATTCGCTACAGATAAAATACCATAAAAACCCTGGGACAAAGGGCGTGGCAGGGGTGAAATAGCAGACATCAAGGATTCTTGTGATGCAAAGGGGAGGGGAGGTTCCGTTTGGGAGATCAGGGCTTTTAGCCTTGGATAGAGTAGACTGGAAGGAGACAGCTCATCGTATTTTCCAGTGACCATGAGTATTATGGAAGAGATAACTCAAAGGAACTTTGATAATTTTCTGAGTCTGTAGACTGACTCTGGTTTCATTGTGTATAGAATTATCTCTGGTTGATAAACTGACCTAACCGTTCCCCAGAATTTCTGGTAACATTAAGGAGTTCAGCCTTATCTCAATGGATTCAGCTTCCTCCACACCCTTTTGATTATTCCTGCTTGACATATGTGATCATGTGGGTACAAGGTTAGTACATAAGGATGACAGACAGATTAGTAGATAGTTTTAGCAATTTCTTGGAGCAAAAGGTTAGTTGAATATCTTTTCCTAATGCTAAGTGGAGCTCATAATAAGGGTCAACATTAAAAGGCCCCTGAGGGCTTATAAATACCAGCTGAGCCAAAGATTGGATGATAATAGGACACAGATGCAATTCCAGGAGGCCATCTTTAAAGGATTCCAGCAAACCACACCTGATCCTCCTCCGACCCCCTTCTCACAAAAGAAAAATAAAATAAAGTAAAACGAAATAAGATGAAAAGACGGATAAGAGTTCCATCCTACCTGAGGACCAAGTTCCAGTCAAGACCTTGGACCCTAAAGCTTTGTTTATCATTGCTTTACAAATGAGGAGGAGATGATAGAAAGCCGCGTTTTGAAGTCATAGGTTTTGGTAACACAAACTAGGACATATTTGGTAACAAACTAGGACATATTTTGCAGGCTATACATATCAACACAAAAATACACGTTCTTGGAGTCTCTGCCAGATCATTACTTGGTAACCCCTGTTTTTGGATTTTGACCAATATATTATAACACTGTTACGAGCTTTGCTTAATACCACACCAGGGAGGAAGAGATAGATGGGCTAAAATGTTGGAGTCCTCAGATATTACATGTAATAACAGAGTCATAAAACTCAATGTAAAATTTAATGCAAAAAGGCTGTGGACAACCACCCACCCCAGTTAGAAGATAAAGCAGATGGAAGCAGGACTGAGCTTCCAGAAAGCAGTACAGTAAATTTTCTCTAACTTTATTAAAAAGTATGCTGTAGTGCTCATGTTTGCCAATCTGTGAGTTATACATCTTTTTAGTCATATTTTGGAAATTATTTCCCACTTGAAGAAAATAACCACCATCATAATAAAGTCAAAGTAGCATGTATTAAACTGGTGAGTAGTAGACACTGTGTGAGGCAGTTATTTTAACAGTAAATTCTCATAAGAATCCTGAGTGGTGTTATCCTTCCCTAGGGCATTGATGAGAGTACACATGGGTTAAGATCCTAGTTCATGTCATTCATTGGTCACGTGACTTTTCAGCTGCAAAAGCCATGATCTTTCCCACCCACCTAGATCCAGTTTTGACATAAAGAGCACAGCACATGGAGGCTCCTGATGTACTGTGCTCACAATGCAATGAATTCTGTGCAGTGGGAATTAGGGTCTTTCCTTAGAAGCCCTAAACTAAAACTTAGAATATTTTTACTAGTTTCAATGGCTTTGGCTTGGTTAATATGAAGTGATTTGTTTCAAGACCTAGATTCTTCCTCATGAGAGTCCAAAAATCTAAATCAATGAATTTTGAAAATTAATATAGTCTTCATTATTTAAGTCTAAAGTACCAGTTCACAGGTAAAATTCTAGACCTATGTTGTCTAAAAAAAAAATATATCATCTATCTATCTATCTGGCTATTTATTAGACTGACATGCAGGATTAGAGACAGAACACTCAAAATGGCCATCTGCGTGTTGGAGAGTCAGAGGATTCAACAGTTGATCAGTCCAAGAAACTGAAAGCTGAAGAACAAGAGGGACCGACTATGGAGAACAGATAGAGGCTGAAAGCCTGGGAGCTCCCTTGAGAGTTCCTGGTATGAGTCTGCATCAAAGAGTTGAAAAATCTGGAGTCTGATGTCTACAGGTGACAGAAGCATCACAACTGCACCCACTCAATCAGAACGGAGTTTGCAAGTGCAGAGACCAACTTTCTCCTCTTCTGCATTGTTATGTACTAAAACACAATTAGCCTGGACATTAAGTGAATTAAAAAGTCAATCACAAAGCACTGCATACTACATGATTGTGATATTTCTGTAAAATATTTAGAACAGACAGATTAGAATAGAACACTTGGGTTAGTAGTCATCCAGGCCAGAAAGAGGAAATAACTGTTAATTTGTATGAGGCCTCTTTTTGGAATGATAAAAATGTTATGAAATTAATTGTGGTGATGGTTGCATGACTTTAAATATTCTAAAGGCCAATAATAATAACAATCAATAATAAATCAGAAATTGTGGCTTAAAAAATAGCAGAACAAATGACAAGATCTGACAAGTTTCAGTTATCTCATATGACAGTCAAATGATATCAGTGAGATATTAGTAAAAAATGCAGAAAAACTGGCCTCAAAATTAATAAACCTGAGCAATAGGTGCAGTTCAGTTCCTGTTTCAAATTAGAAATCAATCTAGTCCTTGAATCTTTATAGAAAAATAAATCCTGCCAGAATCCTTCCTTTTGGAGAGGTATTATGTGGTGACACCTATGGATAAAATAAATACCTTGTCACACAGTGTTAACACCTAGGTTTATACACTAACAGTCTGTTAGTATAAAAAGGAAAAAAAAAACCATATGCAAGGCAATTGAGGCACTGTCAACACAAAGCTCTGGAATAATACTTTTCACTGACATCAGTTCCAGGTTTAGAAGATAGTCAAATCCTGTGAATTATTCTTCAATAATGTTTCTTACATCTACCTGTTGTAACATATCAATATTTTATCATCACATACCTGCTCTGTTACCATAGCTGCCCAAAGGCTCCTGTTTTATGTAATTCACTTTTTTCCTGTCTGTTTTTTTTTTTTTTTTTTTTTTTCGTGGTAGAGAAAGGTAGAAAAGGAAAAAGGCTTTTATTACGGGCAAGGGAGGGCTGCAGAGGAGAGCAAGTGTGCTCAGAGGCAGACAAGCCCTCGGGCTTTTATTGTGAGTGACAGGGAGTGGAGTTTGAAGGGGAGGGCAGAATGACGTATTGACAGCTGATTGGGGAGATGCTGGCGTGCGGGCAAAAAACAAGAAATTCAATTTGGGCTTGGAACTCAGTATTGGAGCAACACCCCGGCGTTCCAGGGTCAGTGCCATGTTGGGCAGGTACCATGCTGGGCCTGACAGAGCGTCATAGGGGTGGAACTCATCGTGTCTAATATAGTTCTGTCAAACACTCCTAAAACATGACTGGTATCCTTAACTTGACTCTACACAAACATTCATACTTCTCCAGGTCTAGAATAAAAAGTTCAAGTTCCTAATTTTGATAATCAAGGATATTTTTTATTACAGCAAACTAATTATTTAAAAGTATCATATAATTCTAATTTGTAGCAAGACTGCATCTAAATGAAAACCTGTTAGTATATATCCTTGCATTTGCCTTTATCTCAGTTGGTCCAGATTCTGCTGCCCTTTAAAAATTCAGCTGCTTCTCCTTTGTCACTGAACCATAGTGATTGTTACACTGGATAAAGTTAAACCTTTGAAACTTCTAGGGTATCACAATTTCTAGCTCATCATTGGCACCTACTTCTTTGCCATTCATTGGGTATACATCATATTTTGCTTTTTATACCCAAGTAGACTTTAGAGATTTCAATAATAATTTACTCTTTGTGGAAAAGTTTCTGGAGGCCTACTCAGTGCTCCATAAAAATAATTCATTAATAAATCAACGAAAATATTAACAGAGCTGAATCAAGAGGTGAATAACAAACAAAATGTTGGAGAAGACCTTGTACATCATCTAGTTTAATAGTATCATTCTGTAACTGGGGAGACTGAAGTACAAAGCTAAGAAATAGTACAAGATTGAATATGTGTTCAATGCCAAAGCAAAAACTATTTGCCACTAGGTTTCCCTATTCCAATTCACATTTATCTCTGTGGGATTGTGTTGCCTAAATCTCAGTGTTTCCTGCAATACAGTACTTCCTTAAGAGTGATTACATTTCTCTAGTTTTGCCCAACAGCTTGGCACGTATTGATGGAAATGGAACAAGCCATCTTTTCTATATTGCGGTCTATAGAAGTGGCTAATGGGAAGTGGGTGGGCACACTCCTTTGGTCTCTCAAAGAAATGACTAGTCCAGAAGGAAGCATGTTCTGTTGTTACCAGGGTATGTGACATGCGTAATATCACCAGGACCTGACCACCTCCACCAAAGAGTTTGGATGAATTTGGGAAGGAGGAGAATCCAGGACACAATTTCCCATGTATGCCATGACTTTAAATTGTTGGGCTGTAAGATACCCAGAGGATCCATGAGCAAACGCCCAATCTCCTGCTGGTGTAATTCTTCCCATACCTCTCCCTGGCCTAGGAACATTGCAGACAAAGGTACTACATCTTCCACCACAGATGCCTTCAGGGAAACTCCTTTCCCTGGAAACAAAATTAAGGTCAGTACTTCTCAGAACATCTTTGAATAGGAGAGAAAATAGCTATGAGATACCACGAGATTATAATTGAAGGAACAGGACAGTACCTGACTTAGAATAGCAATGATATGAGTTTTTTTATCTTCTATTACAATAGCATTTTCATTTTAATCTGCTATCAACTAAATGTGTGACCTTCAGCATCAGTCTTACTAGATGGTGTTATTTTTGACTTTATTATTTTTAAAATTAATATGAATAATGAGGATTTTTCTAATTCTTAAGTTTTATGGTTTAATTCTTGCCATGTATATAATACTGTGAAGTCCCTGAGTTTAAAGGGATTTTCTCAGTGTTTCTGCCAATCCTTACCACCTATGAGCCGGAAGGAAGCTATCATTACCCTCATTTTACAAAGTACGTACAGGGAAGTTATTTATAAACTACACTAGTAGCAGAACTAAAATCCACATATTCTATATGAGGAGTCATCAAACTGCAATCCAAATGTCAAACATGGTTGTCAATCTATTCTTATAAATAAGGTTTTGTTAGTACATAGACACATTCATTGGTTCATGAATTGTGTGTGGCTGTTTTCTCAAATACTGTACAACAGAATTGAGTAGTCAGAACAGAGTATATAGTACACAAATCCAAAACAAAAAAAATTGACCCTGATGGAGAAAAATTTTATAACTCTTCTAGAACATAGATCTGTGATTTTCTATCATAATATGTTCTTACTGTTGTGAGATCTTCGTATTTTTTCTCAACGTTGTTGTAATCAGATCTCTGCCTCTCTTCTGTAGCTCCCATCTCCAAACTGCTAATTTAGATGGAAAATCACTTGCAGAATAGGGTGGAAGGATTAAATCCATCTGATTCAGAAATTAACCTATATATTATGTATTTCTATTTTAAATATGATGGTTGAAAACTCAAAAGGAAAAAAGAGAAAGCTTGTAATCACTTAGGCACCTGCATAAGAAAAGAGAAAGGCTACAGCAGAAATGTACTGATTTCATTATTATTATTATTGCGTTGTTGAGCGCAAGCAGCAGTAAAACACATAAAGTACAATCACTAGCCTAAAGCCTTTCAAATGAAGCAAAGCATACAGTTTAAAAACAGAAGCAAGCAAGAGAATAACCAGTGAAACCTCTGAGGTGTGATTGAGCTCTCAGATGTAAGCACTGAATAAGGACACTCATTCTGTGTCACAAGCACCGCAGTTGTAAAAATATTCAGTGGCCGAGTATGATGTGGTTTTCCGATTCGGTGCACACATATGTATGTGATATTTCAATTGTTACAACTCCATTGCTTTTGTAACTGTTTTTAATTACTCATGAGACCATTTCTCAGTATGAGCTGAGCATATGGGTACTTTGCATTTTTAAAATCCTACTTTTAGAGTTATTCATGGACTGAAAAATCTAGTTTGTTCCCCCAGTGTAAATGAGGTATTTTGAAAGGTTTTACATCAACAGCATTAGAGAACCATCCCAATGGATCTCATTGGGTTACTTTCATGTGAGCACTCCCCCTGAAAATCTCATACACATTGATATGTTTCTGTTTTCTTGGGGCTATTTGACCATTCATGAACATATAAGATGAGGTTTACAAAAAGATATTTGTTTATTCTCTATAATCAGGTAGACATTAAATCATATATTCTCTTTTGCAAATATTTATTGAAAATCTACATGCTGAACACTCTGACAGACAGTACAAGTGTATAGAATGGTTAAAATACATTTTCCCTGCCTTATTGAGTTCAAGTAACTTTAAAAGTTGTGTAAAAATTGACAAAGCATATAACCAACAAAGGATAAGGACCAGAACACATAAAAACTCTTATAACTAAAATTATAATAATAAAAAAAATAGAAAAAAATGGGCAAAATACATGAAGAGATCATTTATAAAAGATGATATTCAAATGACCAATAAACCTAAGAAAAATGTATCAACTGTATCTTTCATAAAGGGACTGTAAATTAAAACTAAAATATATTAAATGCCTGTTTTAGAATGGCTGAAATTAAAAATTCAGAAATATTAATTGTTGACAGAAAAAGATGCAGTACAATTAAAGTGCCAATATGCTCATCTCTTGCTTGCTACTGGAAGAAGTATCTATTGCCAAGATCACCCTGAAATTCTTCATTACTGAGTAAAATAGAAAATAGGGGATGCATAGCTGTGTTCACTGAGCCAGAATGTTCACCACAGCTCTATTTGCAACAAGTGCACTGGAATCCGTGCAGGCACTCTTCAACAGTGGAGTAGAATAAATTGTGGAATATTCAATTAGCCCACTAGAATATTGCGTCACAAAGAATGAATGATCTAAAGTGCTGTGTGATAATGCTGGTGAATTTCAAAAGCATAGTGTTCAATCAGAAAGATAATAGAAGAGAATAATTGCTGTAGTTTATTTTTTCCACCATGGCCAACTAGAGGCAGCAGTTACTGAGGGAAACTTGAAAGATAGGGTCCTGGAAGGGCAGGAACCCAGAAACAGAGGAGCTGAAGAAAGCCAATACTAAAAGGCAACTTGGAGAGGCCCACAGACCAAATTCAGCTTCAGGGCAATTAGAAAGGGAAGCTGGGTCACCCCTGAATCATGGCACCCGTTTTATCCCAGGTTCTGCAAACATGCCATTTGGAGAGAGATTCTAACACCTTCAGGGATAAAGCTACCACCGTGGTCGTAGCTGGGCTGCTGGAATAGGCTCCTAATATTTCTACTGTCCTCACCAGGGAAAGGACAATATCCCAGCAAATGGGATGTCAACAAACAGCCCAATAATATATGCTGAAGAAAAGACAGCATCTTAACAAATGGCACCAGAAAACTAGTTATCCACATACAAGAAAATGAATCTTGATGCATCTCTCTCATCTCATTTAAAATCAGATCAAAACAGATCAAAGACCTACATATTTTAGTCACTTGCTGAAAAATAGGTGCAATTTGAGACCATAATGTTAAGTGAAATAAGTCAGACACACTGCCTAAATATCAAAAGATTTCTGTTTTGTAAGAAACCCAAATTACTTAAGAGCAAAATAAAAGGTAGATAATGGAAAACTGAGAGACAGATATTTTACAAATGGGAAAGAGACAAAGGGATGGAGAGAGGGAGGTAAGAAGAGAGAAAATGGGTAAAGAAAATGAATTAATGTGTATCATGTACAAGCTCCAACCCTCAATGATGAATGTAATCCCTATGTACTGCAAATTTATACTAATAATATTTTTTTAAAAAAAGAAACATTGAATTCACTAGAAGGAAAAAAAATGGTAAAACTCTTGAAGAAATATGCATGAGCACAGAATTCTTCACTGTGCGAGAAATAGCACCAAGACTCAACAAGTGGGATTACATTACATTAGAAAATTTCTACACAGCAAAAGAAACAACCAACAGAGTGAATAGATAACTTATAGAAAGGGGGAAAGTTTTTACTAGCTATTTCTTGGACAAAGCACCAGTATCTAGAATGTACAAGAAACTGAAAAATCTAGACCACCAAAAATTTTTATTGAGCCTTTGTCCAATAAAAAGGGACAATTTTTATGAATAGGCATTTCAAAGAAAAAAATCACATATGACATATAAATACATGAAAATACTTTTTGCATCTTGAGTCACTAGAAGAATGCAAACCAAAAGAACCCTTTGATTCCATCTTGCTCTGGTAAGAACAGCCATTGCCATGGGCTCAATGACAAATGGTGGTAAAGCTCTGTGGCAAAAGAAACCTTTCTAAATTATTGATGGGAGTGTAAATGGTGTAACAACTTCAGAAATCACCATGGAGATTTCTCAAATATCTAAAAATAGGAATTCCATTGGATCTAGTTATGCATCTCCTGGGTATTTTCCTGGCAAAGTCACAACCCTCCTACTAAAGTAACATGCAATAGCTAAATAACTGAAGTGGTCTATATACTCATTAATACATAAAAGAAGGAATAAAATGTGGTATATAAACACAAAGAAATCCTATGTAGCAATAAAGAAAGATAAATTTGAGTCATTTGTAACAAAGTAGGTGGATCTTGAGACCATAGAGTAGGTAAGTGAAACAAGTCAGTCACAAAACGTTACATGTCATGTGCTCTCTAAGAAATCCATGACAAAAATAATTTAAAGAACAAACTAAAGATCCTTGCTAGGCAATGGGGAGGTGGACTCTCCAAAGATAAAAAGGGGATTTGGAAAAAAGTGGAAACAGGAGGTTGAAAGGGTACAGAGGAAAAATATGATCAAGATGTGATTTGCATATGTACAAACCCTCCAAGCTGAATGTAAACACTGTATATCACAAACACATACTGCTGAAAAATAACATAATATGAAAAAGAAAAAGAATGCTCCAGTTTGCTTTAAAACATAGGACCAGAAATTAACAGTGATGATTATTCTTAAAAGAGGTATGGAGAGAAAGGTTGCATCAAGAGTGGTTTAAGGGAGCTGGTGGAGGCTTTACCCTCTCTCCTTTTCATTTGTGTGATGATCAGCTTGTACTCACCTTATGATGCCCAATAGAGCTGTACACATATGATTCATTTTATTAAAAGCATATTCATGTAAAGCGTTCTATAATAAAGAAGTTCTATGATAAATCACAAAATCTTTCCCTTTTCTACATCAGTCTCTGGTCGTGGAGTTAATACTCAGCTCCAAAGAATGGGAAAGGTTTCAAGTCGTGGAAACAGGATGATGTATTGCAGAATTACCAAAATGGTCCTTGCAAGGTGAAGTGGGGTTAGAACATATGAAGCAATTCATGGATCATGAGATATATAGATGACAGGTAAATAAAACCAGAAAGGTAAGTTCTACCCAGCGTGTACTGGGTACCTTGATAGAGGTACTGGGAATTTGCAAATTAGGCAGCGGAGAGCCATTGAAGAGTTCTGAGCAGGGAAGAGATGAGCAGAGTTGTGTTCAGGGAAGATTAACTTGGCAGTTGTGCTGCAGAATGAATTGGAAAGTGAAGAAACTAGGGAAAGGAAGACCAATTTGGCTGTAATTGCAATTGTCTGGGTGGTATGTAATTAGTCCTAAATTAGGGTGGTAGTATGGGTAGAAAAGAGAAAATGTATGTAAGAGGCATCACAGGAGACAAAGAACTTATTGGATTTTGCGGGGAGGAAGTGGGAAGAGTCCAAGGAGATCAGCCTGGGTGATTGGAAGATAAATCATGCCATTAATTGAAATAGATGAATTAGGATCTCTTCTTCAAGGGTAAAGGCTGTGTATTGGTGAACTTTGGTGTTTCTGTTTCTGTCTCATATAGTCAAGCTGTCTTCTGAATGTAGCAGCTCAATATGGGATCAATATGGGATCACCTCAATATGGGATCTTGGTCCCCAAGAAGAAAGTTGTAGGATTTTGCCAGCAATCTAGAGAGTATATAGATTCTAACTTTCTTACAAAATAGAAGCTTCCCAGATTGAAAGTGTATTTATTAACCTTGCAGTTGAGAGTGGCATTATGAGTGCTTGTAAAAGAAAGTAAATTATGTATGTAACGCCCAGCCAGTTTCCCTAAGGGAAGTAGACATTCTTCTCCCTTTCCCTCACCTGGTGCCTGAAAGCAGAATGGCAGCCATAAGCAGAGAAGCCCTCTCATAGTAGAAAGCACAGGATGGGCATTTAGAAGAGTGACAGAGACAGTCTCAATTCATGATGATTGTCCCGGGTCATCTCTTTAGACTTTTGTGCAACAAAGAAACAAAGTCTTGCTTCTGTCCCTGTTGGTTTTGTCCCTGTTATATACTAGGACATCCGTTTATTCCCATTTAACAGATAAGGAAATTGAGTGAGTGAGAATTTTAAAAAGCATTGCTCAAAGTAACATTACTAATGGCAGTTTTCTACTTCAAAGTCCACGTTTAAGGGCCAGAAAGCACAAACAACTTCATTAGCGATGCATGGGGGAAAAAACTTACCTTGAGTTTTTCTCTATCACCAGCAAATTAGAAGTCAAATCACAGAAGAGATCAGAAAAGCATACTTCACAGAATGCAGTTCTTTGCTTCGAATTCTTATGAAGAAAAGTTTTCTCTCCAAAATCTTTGCATAACTCAAGCAGATGGCAGTGAAAGAAATACTCCCATAGCTTTGATTGTTTTCAGACCCATAGGATGCGGGTATGGTCCCTCAACCATCTCCTGGCAAGTACAATCTTCCAGAAGAATTTGCAAATGCCCCTTCTCTTGTTTGTCATGAGTATAAAATATAAAGATACCAAATACTTTCCTGATGAACCTTGAAGCATTTTATTCAACTTCATAGAAATTAAAAAAATAACTTTTAGCTTATTAAATAAAATGCTGGATGTCATTTTACCTATAAAATAACAAAGCAGATTTGGGTATTCTGCCCACTGACAATAATACAATTCCAAGTACTTATTGTATCCATGGAAAACCCAATTCAAATTACAGCCTGTTTTCCTCTAACATTATTCACCATAAATATCTGTGTGTCTGTTTCTAGATAATATCTGCAATCTAATCTAAGAAAAAATATACAAATCAATAGAATGTGTAATTACAAAGGGCTTATTATTTTATATTGTCTTCCAGGATACTTAAGAAACCACCAAAAAAAATGATACACAGCCAGACCTTGTAAGTCCAAGCAGAGAAAGGGTACTAAAACCTTCCCATCCCACTGTGCAGTAGTCTACAACTTTAACTGCAAAGAACATTGTCTACAGACACAAATGATGTGAAACATATCACCTAGGCAAATCACCACCCACAGTTTGAAAAACAAGGTAGGATAAAATGTCATAAGAGTTGGAATATGAGCAGCATTCAATTATAAAACCAATGTTGCCTTCCATTTATAAAGTGCCTTGCTCTTGCCAAGCTCACGATGCAGCCATATCTTATTGTGATTTCTATTAATATGTTAGATTCAAAGTCATCTTTCACAGACAGGTCATTATGGGTGTTCATTCTCACACAGTCCCCTTATGAAGTTACCTAAAATTAATCATGTTTCAGAAGTGCACACTTTAAGTATGAAATGTCATGGTCATGCAATGCCACTCATCACTAGGGGAATGGAAAGTAGACCCCAGGCTTGCATTACATCACGATCTTGCAATTTTCTCTCTGCAAGCCTAAGACAGGTAATCTGATGGTCCCATGGCTCTGAATTGAGGATGCTAATGATCACACTTTGGAGTGGAACATCTGTATATCCCATGTTCACCTCCAGTAGATACCAGTGAAATGGAGAGACTGGGATGTCAGGTAGTTTTAACTTAATAGCTGAGCACTTTTCTAGTGTCTGTGAGTCATGATGTACCACTTAACGTGAGCACAAAAAGTCTAATTCACAAGATCATTAGGATGATTGGAGATGGGCAGGCTTCAGTTAGTACAGTGCTTGATGTTACCCCAGAGAAACTTTGGACAATGATGCCAAATGCTTGAACTCTCTTCTGACAGGTCAGAAAAGGGACAGATTTAACCATGGAGGTAAAGCAAGAAATGGGACATCTTTTATCATTTCCAGAGTTCATGTTTTCAAAGAAAACCCTTCAAATTTGCACTGTATTCTTCCTTATTAATTTGACCTCTGCATAAGAAATAATAAGTTCTAATTTTAACAAAATACTCTGGACTGCAAATAACTTTGAATTTGGTGTTATGGGTGACTTCTCTTTATGTGGTCACATCTAAAACCCAGCCTAAAATGTGCTGCTGGTTTAATTTAATTCCCTGACTGGTCCCCATACAGTGGCATGTCTTCTCATATTTCTGCCAGTTAACATGCAACATTCTCCCTTCTTGAAATGACCTTTGTCTCCATATTTACTAGAGCAATTTCAACTAGTCCTTCCTCATTCAGCACTCAGTGACTGAGACCTGGAAGGAAGTCTAAGTGGCAGAGGAGAAATTCCCTCCCTACTTTTTGTTATAGAAACAAAATAAGATACAGAGAGGATGACCCTGGAAATGAATGAATGAGGAAACAGATTTAGATGAAAGTAAACACCAAGCCCAGAGAACAGGGAGGGAAAAGAATCTTGTCATTTCTGTTGGAGGCTTTGAAGGTAAGAAAACAGCAGGACACTTGCTTTTTTCCCAGGAGATCTGGCAGAGAAGGGTGGCTTTGTCACCCGCGTAAGGAGGCAGATAGATCTTCCAGCTTCTGCACAGCGTTCTTAGCCACATAGAGCCTTCTCTATGGGCCTGGATGTCAAGAATTCCCACCCAGCAATGTGACCTGAAGGCCAGGAACACAAAGCAAATTCTAGGATGAAGAGAGGCTTCACCTTCGGGGTTCTTTCATAAGCCTGAGCAAGAAGACTCAGGACCAAATTCAACCTGATATTTGAAAGCTATACATTAGTACTCATCAGATTTTTGTGGTGAAATTGCATCTTGATATGTCTATGTCTCCAGGGCATCCTACATAATAAATATTAATGTAATAAGCAAGTGAGAATTGCTGTGCTACTAAACTCCTGGGGGCTATGTAAATCCTCAGTGTCTGCATATTCAAGTGTGATTAGCATGATTAACCCAAGCAGAAGGACACAAATAGGGTCACTGTTGGCCTCCTAGAGCCTCGATACAGGTTGCTTTTCCTGTGGCTTAAGACGGAGCCCTTGATTTGTTCCCCGTTCTCTACATCTTGCTCATTTACACAGAGATACTTCCATCTCCTTTTTTCTCATTCATCAGTGATCTCTTTGTCAGGATGGTGACTGCAAAGGGATAGTACCACTAAGAGTAAAATAGGGAGGCATGGGAACCTTAAACTAATGTCCTTCACCTCTCCATGGTGAATTTCAAGTCAGAAGCCATTAGCTTCCCTAAATCTGCCCCCACTTCCCTCTTCTGAGTTCACAAACTTCTTGAGCAATGCTTCAAAGGAAGTGAGATCTGTGAGTGCAAGTATAAGCTTAAATGATGCTAAGTATTAATAGTGCACTTGTTAAAGTTTATAACTCCCCTCTCATCTTTCATTCCTTTTTCTTCACTGTTATTATGCACATGATTCTTTTTTTAAAGCCAGACATTATATTATAAAAAATGAGATGCAACAGAAAAGAGTCTTTTATGCAAATACTAAGGGACGCACAAGAATAAATGAAAACAATTTATAATATGTATAGTTCTAAATCAGCTGGTGTTTAATAAAAAACAAAGTTTAGACAAATGTTCTCCATAAATCACTTTTGAGTTTATTTAGCATTGTTTTTCTTCACAACACAAGAGCTCTTATTTAAGCTAAGGCTAAGACTTGGTAAAGTGATGACAATGACTCCCCTGTGTGTTATGTGTCTTCTCTTCTGATTTTTTCCCCACATTTTGTATAGTTTCAGCCAAACTGGACAAGATGTTATGCATGCAAATGTGCATGTATAGAAAATTCATTTTTCATCTGAAATAAACCAATATTCATACTCTATTTACAGCTTATGTACCCAGTGGCTGTATTCAAAGATTTAAGGGAGTCTTGGATAATAATTTTTCTTATACTCACATCTTGTCCATCAATAACTGAGTGCTTCCTGAAAAGAGTGACCAAATTTAAATATTTCTTACCACCACTGCCACTTTCACCCTGGTGCATGCCAGAAGCACCTCAGGGCTGACATCTTGAAAAATGATCCCCTTTTACTCTTGCTTCTCTATTATCTACACTTCATAAGATAGACTAAGTCATATGTATAAAATAGGTGACAAAGAGAACTTTTGTCCTATTCTATTATCATAACATAATTCTTTTCTTAAGGCTAGATATTGTGTAATAAAACACAAGATGAAACACAAAACAGTCCAGATGTATATACTCCCACCAAACATCAAGAAAATTTAGATAAACTACCATATTAGCTCTTAGAACACATCACATTGCTAAGGTCACATTGCTAAGGTCATAAGTGAATTAAAAGCCATGGAAGAACTTTACTCCTCTATCCAAGAAGAAATGAGATGCACAAGCAATGGTGGAAGGCAGTCTTTTCCTAGTAGCTGGAGGAAGATGTGAACTGAAGTGTAGATGAACTTCTCCTGGCCACCTGTGGATTGCATGTCAGAAAAGCAACCCTGGAAACTAGAGAAAGGCAAATTTGCATCCTCTCTCAAATTCTGTTTCTGCCAAACATTTCCAGGTACATTAAGATCAGAGGCATTTTGAAAAACTGGAGAGAACACTCACAAATTGTTCTGACTCTGGTGGAAAAGCATACAGTATGATGTCATGCTCAGATTTATTCAGCTTACAAAGCAAAAGGTGTTGTGCTAGAGAGAAAGAGGAGAAGCCACACTGTCATCCAGAGCACGTGTACTCCCCACTCTTACTGGAGGAAATAGGAAGGGAAAAAATCATCTATCCCTGAAGGCAAGAAGCTGAGATATTCTCAGCCCAGATCTTATAAAGATACAGGTTTCCTGGTACGGGGTGAAGGGAGTGAAGATTCCCACACAAGACATGCAAGGCAGAATTTGCTACCTAAAATGGAGACACTGGGGGAAATGGTGAAAAACTTTGAAGTTCAGGCACATAGACCTTACCTGACTAAGGGATCTTCTAACAAAATAGAGCCCCTTTAATTAACAGAATTAGCCTAACAAACCAATGTAACAAGGAAAACTGTAGGTAGTCAGAGGAAGGTGAAAGAGATCTATACTGTCTGAAGTACAGAAGTGTGCTGGGCTGAAGGTGAGAGTGGAGAATAAGCACTGAGAACATACTCTACCGCCTAGCTACCTCTATCAGGAAAAGGCTGTGAGAGGAATTTAAAGTCTGCAACACATTGCAAGTAACAAAATAACAAGAAAATTCAAACCTAGCTCAACTTCTACATTGACTCCATTTCCTATACTAAATTCCTAAGAAAAGCATGCCTGTTTCTAGGTAGAAATCCTTATGTCAGTTTCTGCTATTCTGTGTGAGATATCTGTAACTCAGTAAAATAGTAAGAAATACCCAGATTCAGTTAAAACAAAATTGTTTGAAAGAGACCATGCAATCAACACAACTACATAAGGACTTAAAATATCTATGATTAATATGTTAAAGGATTTAATGTAAAACATGCACATTATGCATGAACAGATGGGCAATTTCAGCAGAGCAATGGCAGCCATAAAAATAAGACAAATGGAAATGCTAAAAATAATGCTTAAAATATTATGTCAGAGATAAATATTTATTTGAGTGGGCTCATAAACCAAAAAATATTTAATCAACTTAACTATGAATCATTAGAAATTATCAAATCAATAGCACAGACAGAAAATATATGATAGCATCCAAGCGCTGTATGGAAACATTAATTTACGTAAAGTATGTGTAATTGTTTTCCCAGAAGTAAAAAATAGAAAAAATACTGAAACCAAGAAATATGTGAACAGATAAAAACAAAGTATTTTCCAAAAATAATAAAGAATGTAGAAAAGATGCAAGCAATGTAGAATACTTCCAAGCAAAAAAAAAAAAAAAAAAAAAAAAAAAAAAAAAAAAAAAAAAAAAAAAAAAAAAAAAAAAAAAAAAAAAAAAAAAAAAAAAAAACAGAAAAATAAGTGCTAAGACATATTATACAAATTGCTGAAAATCAAAGATGAAGAGAAACTCTTGAAAAAAGCCAATGAAAAAAGACACAGTGCATGAAGAAGAATGAAAAAAGATTTGCAGCAGATTTCTGTGTAGAAACAAGGCAAGCTAGCAGAAAATATTTAGTGACATCTTTAAACTTCTGCAAGAGGAAAATGGTCCAGCTACCTTATTATACCCAGCACACATATATTTCAAAACTTGAGATACTATTTTCAAAAAATAAACATTTTAAGAATTTATTGTTAACATATGTGTGTTACAGTTAGTATTAAAGGATCCTTTTCACTGAAAAAATATATGATCCCAGGCAGAAATTTAAATCTCTATTAAGTATAATAAAGTCAGGAGATGCTCCAAATAGATATATATAAAATGCTAATTTTAAGAATTTTAATTTCTCTGAAGGTTATTTGATTTTCTATATAAAAAAATTTCATATATATATATATGACCCCAAATAGTTAATATAAGATACATTATCTATATTAGACCCTCAAGTACTTTATATATATATAAAATGTATGATAGCAACATGAAAAACTAGCATGAGAAAAGTTGGAGTTATATTGTTACAAGAGTCTTATTTCATTGGGGAGGTAATGTAATATTGTTTGAAGGTAAACTATGATTTAAAAATATCTACTCTAAACTATGGAAAACATTAAAGAAACGTTGAAAAAGAAGTAAAAATAATTTGCAATAATAGAAACAAAATGGAATAAAATCTAGATGATCTTCATATTACGTTTTTCTAGTATGCATAGATTTCAGTTATTATAGTTTAAATCCCAAATTGCAGTCTTTGTGGTCTAGCTGTCTAGATATGTCAAATTTCAATTATCATTGAGTAATCATTCCAAGTAATTGCATCAAGTGTTCACTGCTACCTCTTAAACCCACAATCATTATGTGAGAAATGACAGGAGCACATCATGATCTGTGATGAAGCTTACAGCTTCTTTTGAATCTACCTGAGCATGGTCAATGGACATTTTTATTTAGAACCTGCACAGACAGCAAAGTATGTAGTTTTGTTGCTTCCTAGGTATTCAGTAGTAACCCCAAATAAGATCTGAGGAGTAAATGGATAATTGAAAGAGTATTGGCCAAAACAGATGGAAATGCAGTAAAAAAATAAAAATTGATGATGTTGTAAGTGAAATTTAAACCACAAAAATGAAGTCATGGAAAAGCTGACCATGGCACAGGTATCGCTATTATCCAACAGATGCTACACATGCAGCCTGAGAGTCTTACTGAGGACAAATTTACACTGATTTGAAGGAGAAAAGAGTTGTGGAGGAGAGGAAGATGTTCATAAGAAGCCCCAGTTGCGAAGACTGCATATGACAAGAATTCTTGAAGTATCTCATAACATTGAAAACACAGGGACAACATAGTAAAAGCTGATCCAAACTTTCAAAATGATTACAATTTACTAGTTCACAGAAATGATGCTCTTAAGTTTCACCATAAGACAAGCACTATTCAAACTCTTCAAAGTATTTCACAGGAAATTTAGTTTTCAGTACTTCTACAGTATAATACAAAATATTAGTTTAGTATTTAAACTTTTGTATAGCAGTAAGAATGTTTAATGTTTTGAAAAATTTCAGTGTCTGGAAACAATTTTAGAATATTGCATTGATTTTTAGTAACATTTTCGCTTAGTTTGCATGTGTGTGGTCATTTAGATATATTCATACAACTATGCAAAGCAAAGACCATTTGTAACCAATAGCTCTCCAAGTAGGCAGACAAGTAAATAAAAGGATGAAGAAACAGAGCAATTTCTTTTGGTGATGCTGTGGATTAAACTCAGAACCTTATGCATGCTAGGCAAGTGTTCTAACTAACTGAACTAACTACATCCCCAGCCCCTAAGAATAAAGTTTTATGAGAGAATCTAAGTGAGTCCTTCTCCCACCCAGAGGATCTTGGCAAGCTAGCAGGAGCCTCCTACCCAAAGAACTCTGCAGGTTGGCAAGAGTCTGAATGAGCCCTACTCCCAACCTAAAGGATCTCAGTGGGCCAGTGAGAGGAAGGTGAGCCTTCCATACACCTGAAGGATCCCAGATGGGCCAGGAAGACCCCCAGTGACACAGAAGGGCTCCAGTTGCACTGCACATTATAGAAAGGTAGATCTGGCAGCCTGGACAAGTCTGAAACAACAGTAACAATATAAGCCAAAGTTTGTCTCATATAAGTGCTCCTAGACTAGCCAACCTACGTAGAACCTAGGATTCACCCAACTGGCTCTGCAGGAGAAATTCAGGTGACAGATTGCTCCCCTATGCTATGGGACCCAGCAACTGTGTGAATACCAGACAAACAGTAGGACACTGAGATGCACACAATGGACAAGTGAAGCTAGTGAGATTGAAAAGACCAAAATATGAACCAAGAGATAAAAATGACAAGACAAAATGCAAAATGCAATCTCAGACCTCCAGCTTACCTGGAAAAGTACAGGAGACATCAACATAGAAGACACTGAAAGACACACAACTGAAATTTCTGAAAAGGTAGAAAGTGAAATATAGGAAATACAGCTATGAAGCTATAGGGAAATTAGATCAGAAATAATCTATTAGGTAAAAGAAGAAATGATTATTTTGATGAGTGAATTGCTCAGCATAGCTAGACAAGAAAAGATAAAAATTACAGGAATGTAGGAAAGAAACAGACTGCATGAAACAGATTCAAACAGATATCCAGGATATTAAAATTTCCATAGAAATCTGGCAAAACCACTTGAATGAAAATGAAGATAGACTTTTAGATCATGAAGACAGGATCACTGTTAGCAATCATGAAAGAAAACATCTCTTAAAAATAACAAGAGGTCAAGAAATAACAATTTAATAGCTCCAAGACAATACAAAGAAAAACAATATAAGCCTGATAAGTATCAATGAAAAAGCGGGACTCAACACAAATGATATTAAAAAGCTATTTTCATAAATTATAGCAGAAAATTTCCTAAGCATGAAAACAGAAATTGACATATAGATAAGGAAGTCATGTATGACTCTAAATAGAATAAATAATAGCCAAAATAAATCTACATCCAGACATATAATAATCAAGGTCTCAGAAATTCAGCACAAGAGCAGATTATTAAAACTATTAGAGAAAAGAAACAGATTACCTATAAAGGAAAACCCATCAGATTCATGACAGACTTCTCAGCACAAACTCTCAAGTCAAGAAGAGTTTGGAGTAAAGTATTTGAAGTCTTAAAAGAAAACAACTTCTGACACATTGATGTACCTTACAAAACTATCTTTCAAAATTAACAGAGGAATAAGCTCCTTCCATGAAAAGAACAATTGAAGAAATTCATGACCATTAAACCAACCCTAGAAAGAGTACTGAAATATATTCTAGCCAGATATAAAAAGGAGTATATTTTGAAGAACAACAACAAAAGAAACCACCAGGCAAGGTAGGCAATTAAACAGAAGGGAAAAGCAGGGAACCAACAACAGGAAAATAGCACAACAAAGATAAGACAATCCATATCAGTTATAACCTTCAATATAAATGGCCTCAATTCACCAATCAAAAGAAACAGACTTGCAGAATGGATCAAGACGCAAGATTCAACAATATGGTGTATACAAGAAACACATTTAAATAAAAAAAAAACCTCATAGACTGAAAATCAAAGGATGGAAAACAATACTCCCTGCAACATGAAACCAGAAAAAAAGCAGGGGTAGCTGTTTTGCTGGTAAACACAATTAACACAAACCAAAAATGATCAAAGGAGGTTTAAAAGGTCACTACATACTTCTTATGGGAAAAATTCAAGAGGAATTCAGCTGCACAGGGAATGCTTCTCTAAAATAGACCATATACTAGCCCATAGAACATGCTTAGGTAATTGCAGAGGAATTGAAATTACCCCATTCATATTGTCTGATCACTGAACTTGGAAATTAACAGTGAAAGAAACCACAAAAACTCCATAGACACATGAAAATTAAATAACACACTCTTGAACAATCACTAGGTCACAGATAAAATTAAAGAAGAAATTAAAAAGTATCTACAATCAAGTGAAAATGCAGATAAAACATATAGGGTCCTATGGGGCAAAATGAAAGCAGGCCTAAGATGGAAATACAGAACAGTGAATTCTCACATCAGGAAAACAGAGCCAGCTCAAATAAACAACCCAATGCTAACCTCAAGCTTCTAGTAAAACAAGAGTAAGTCAATCCCAAAGCTCATAGAAGGGAAGAGTTTATAAAGATCAGAGCATAATTTAATGCAGTTGAGACTATGAAAACAAAACAAGAAATTAATGAATTGAAGAGTTGATTCTTTGAAAGAATAAAACAAAATGGACAAACCCCAAGCCAACCTTATCAAGAAAAGGAAAGAAAATACTCAAATTCATGCAATGAGGAATGAAAAGAGTGAAATCACTGAGATCCTGTGGAAATTCAAAAAATTATCAATACTTGTTTTGAAAATTTTTACTCACATAAGCTGGAAAACACAGAAGAAATGGACAGATTCTTAGTAATGTATAAATTGCAAAAGTTAAACTGAGAAGATATAAACAGTGTAAATGACTCAATATGAGTTAACGAAATTGAAAGCATAACTGAAGTTCCCCAACAAAGAAAAGCCCAAGTCCTGATGGGTTCATGGCTGAATTTTACAAGAAATTTAGAAAAAATTTAATGCCAGTACTCCTCAAACTCTTTAATGAAACTGAAAGGAAAGCAATTCTCCCTAACTCATTTCTTGAAGCAAGTACCACTCTGACACCAAAACCAGAGAAAGATCTAACCAAAAAAGAGAACTACAGGCCAATCTCCCTAATGAACATAGATACAAAAATCCTCGGTAGAAAACTAGCAAACAGACTGCAGCAAATCATCAAGAAGATTATATACCATGACCAAGTGAGATTCAACCCAAGAATGCAAGGCTGATTCAACATATGAAAACCAATAAGCATAATACATATCAACAGAGCCAAAATCAAAAATCACATAATCATCTCAATAGATGCAGAAAAAGCTTTTGACAAAGTCCAGCATTCACTCATGGTAAATACCCTACAGAAAATCAGAAGAGATGGGCTGTACCTCAATCTCACAAAAGCCATCTATGACAAACCAACATCATACTAAATGGACAAAAACTAAAAAACTCAAAAATCAGAAACAAGACAAGGATGTCCACTATTACCACTCCTATTCCTTGAAGTTCAGAAATGTTATCCTGAGTAACTAGACAAGACAGAGTAATAAAAAGAATAAGGAAACCAACCATGATTATCATAACACATCCCATTATGTTCAAAATAGCTACTCATACCATTGGACACAGTAAAATCTAACAAGACAAAACAAAACCAGACATAACAAAATTATGAAAATAACACGAGTTCAAATGAGACAAGAAGAAATGAAGAGTGGTTACCACCTTCCCCTTCTAGGGGTTTCCTCCAATATCACTTTTATAATACCAATTGTGCTTTTTGGATCCAACTCCTTCTTATTTTTATGCTAGGGTTCAGTTTTGATCGGCTTTATTTTGTTGTGTTTTATTTGATTTTATTATGTGTGATAGTATGGACAACTGTTTTGAAGAAAATGATACACTACAGTAACCATTGTTCATTTCCTGTTATCTGGTTTTGAAGTCCTGAAATGCTTTAATTCTTTTGATTGGTTTTATACTATTTTGTTATGTTACATATTAGTTTGTGTGAAGATATGGACAACTACATCAAAGAAAATAAGAGACATTATGGTAGCCACTCTTGATTTATTTTTGTCTTATTTTGAAGTCCTGTGCTGCTTGCATTATCTTGTTATGATTTACTTTGTTCTGTTTTGTTTTATTTTATTGTGTTTAATATAAAAATGAATAAAGACAGGAAAAGAATAAGTTAAACTACCATTATTTGAAGATGACATGATAATCTACATAGAAGACCCTGAAAACTACACCAAAAGACTAATAGCATTAATAAGCAAATTCAGCAGCATAGCTGTATACAAAGCCAACACTTCAAAAATCAATAACATTCCTGTACACAAACAACAAACTCGATGGGAGAGAAATTATGGAAACAATATCTTTCATAATAATATCCAAAAATGAAACACTTAGGAATCAATCTAACAAAAGATGTAAAAGATCTGTGTATTTAAAATTATAGTACTTTAGAAAAGAAGATTGAAGAGGGTATCAGAAAATGGAATGATATCCCTTTCCCATGGATAGGAGGAATCCACATTGTGAAAATGGTCATACTCTCAAAACATTTTTACAGATTTAATGCAATAATGATGAAACTACTACTAACCTACCTCACAAATCTAGAGAAAACTTTCCTAAAATTCATTTGGAAACAGAAGAGACCTAGAATAACAAATGCAATCCTGGGCAACAAAGGCAAGGAAGGAGGTATTACAGCCCCCGAATTGAAATTATACTACAAAACTTCTGTGATAAAACCATCATGGTGGGCTGGGGATTTAGATCAGCAGCATAAGCGCCTACCTTGCAAGCATGTGGTCATGAGTTCGACCCCTGGTACCGATAAAAAAAAAATCATCATGGTAGTAGCAATAAAACAGATTAGAAGATGCAGAAACAACTACAAAGACACTCATCTATCTTGTCTTTGGCAAAGGGGCCAAACACTTCACTGGAAGAAAGACATCCTCTGTAATAAATAGTGCTGGAAAAATTGACTTTCCACATGCCAAAGACTAAAACTAGACCCATTTCCATCACCATGCCCTAAACTAAAGTCCAAATTAATGGAAAAATCTAAATATTAAGACAAATATTGAATCTGCTGGAAGAAAAGATACATAAAAATCTTAAAGATATAGCGGTAGATAGAGAATTAACAAACAAAAACCAAACTGCATGGGAAATACTTCAAAGAATCAACAACTAGGATCTCTTTTATTAAAATGTTTTTGCAAATCAAAAGAAATCAGAGTGAAAAGATAACCCACAAAATGGAAAAAAAAAGACATTTTAGACAACTGTCCCTCAGACAAAGGACTTCTATCTAAAATATATAAAGAATTGAAAAAAATCAGTCACCCCAAATTCAAAGCCTCAATCCAAAAATGGGCACCTGGGATAAATATGCACTTCTCAGATAAAGAAATGCAAATGGCAAATAAATATTTGAAGAGATGTTCAACATCACAGGTCACTTGAGAAATGCAAATTAAAACAACACTAGGATTCCATCTTACTCCAGAAAGAATGATTGTCTTCAAGAAATCAACCAATAACTAATGTTGTCAGGACTGAGGAGGAAAAAGAAACCCTTTTCCACTGTGGGTGGGAATATAGACTGGTACAGCCACTGTGGGAATCAATGTGGATAAATATAGATATTAATATAGATATATACATATATCTATCATATACATGATAGATAATTATACTACTAATCTCTGTCAGTTCATGAAAAAGAATGGATTGTGCTTTCATTGTTTGATCATGTTTTTATGCCTATATCTGGTAATCTGAGTAAGTACTTTGAAGATGACAATACCCAATATATTAACCATTGTTAATAGCCACATGACAGATTTTATATTAAGTGTATCAGTAACTTTACAAAAAATAAGAATTTTTAAAATTTAATTAAAAGATTAGTATCTATCAAAGAACAAATAGCATATCAATTTGTATTTATAAAGCAAACCCCAGATACACAGTTTTTTACAAATATACTTAAAGTGTAATGAATATATGCCTGTATGGTAAAGTACAGAGATATAAAAATGAATGCATGAATGCCACAGAAACACTAACCAAAAGAAGGCTGGATTTGCTATATAATGTCAGAATAGATTGCAGAACATGAGCTATTACTGAGGATGAAAGAGGAATTTTATTTGCACATTCATAAAGGAGCTGATTCACCAAAGTACAAAACATTCATAAGTAAGAATGTACATAACAGAAGGACTTCAGAATACATGAAGCAAAAACTGATAGTTGTGACTAAAATGCATCTCTTGGGTGTACATACTAAAATATTAACATGACTGTATAAGGCTGTTTTGATTTAGATGTAGAATACACCCTTATGGTCTCAGGTGATGCACGTTTGGGTGTTTGGAAGGTGATTGGATCACGGGGAGATACACTCTTCAATAGATTCACCTACTGAGAAGTTGAACATGCTGTTAGAAGTTGGTACTTGGTTCAAAGAAGAAGGTCACTAGGGGCATGACTTGGACAAACGCATTCTCCTCTCCAGCCCCTTCTGTTCTGGTTCTTGGCTGCCAGGAGACGAGCAGGTTTCCTCCACCATATTCTTCTGCACTGCCATTACTGGCTTGTAGCCAGCCAGCGATGGTCTAGCACATCTGAAAGTGTGAGCCTAAAAAACCCCTCTTCCTTTAAGTAGAAGATGTCAGGTATGTGGTCCTACGGATGAGAGAACTGACCAGTACAGATTCCAGGGCCAGTCTCTCCCAGTGTGCACAAATAACCATCTACAGAACACTCTCTTGTTACTCCTTTCCAACACATACTGTTTTTAAGTGCATATGAAATATTCACAAAGATAAATTAAATGTTGTGTCACAAGTCTTAACAAAATCAAAATAATCTAATCATATCAAACAACGTTGACTATAAATAATTATATTCTTCAATGACACAAAAACATTCCCAAAATTTGGCCATTATATACACACTCCTAAATGACCCATGAGTCAAATAAGAAATTGGAGCTGGGTGTGATGAAACACACCTGTAATCTCAGCATTTGGAAGGCTGAGGCAGGATTGCCAAGAACTGAAAGCCAACTTGGGCTGCATTGTGAATTCAAGGCTGGCTGAGCTACAGAATGAGACCCTGCCTTAAAGAAAAAAAGTTACAGAGAATATTAGAAAATACTTTGAATCAAATGAAAATGAAATAGTAAAATTTGTGAGGTTCAGCTAAAGCCATACTTGAGGAAAAATTTACATAATTAAGTGTAATATTAAAAAGTGGGCCTAAAGCCATGTCCTAGATGTTAACTTAATAAAATAACAAAGGAATGCCACATTGTACTTACACCATGCTGGAAAAAATGGAATGATAATGACAAGATCAGAAATCTATAAAATCTAGAGAATAAATGTAATGAAAAAGTAATTAAAGCAAATGATCTCTAAGATCATAAGGTTAGTAAACTTGCAGTCCACTGGTCAACAAAACTGTAGTCCTCTAGAAATCCTGCCTACTATGTGTTTTTGTAAATAAAGTTTTATTGGAACACAGTCATATTCATTTGTTCAGATATTTTCTATGGCTAATTTGTAGTATAAGAAAGTAAACTAATTGCAGTATACTCCATTCTTTTTTTAAATGCCCAAATCTATCCTATTCTAGTTCAAGTGCTAAAGAAACAAGAGAGACAATAAATAAAATTTCAATATCAGGAATTTTGAAGTAGAAGATTTCACTATATAGATCCTAGACATGTAAGTATAATAAAGACAAATTAAAAATCTTTATATTGATAATTTAATACATTAGATGAAATAAATAACTTTTTTCAGTTAAAATCCCTTAAGAAGTAGACAACCTGAATAGTTATGCATCTATTAAATAAATTGAACTGGCTAAAAATCTTTCCCACAAAGAAATTTTCAGACCCAGATGGCTTCACTGGAGAGTTGTACTAAACATTGAAGGCAAAAATAACACCATTTTCCATAGGCTTTTCCAAGAAATGGAAATGAAGAGACATTTTTCAACACTTTTTAGAGTGCCAATATTACCCTAAGACTAAAATAAGACACTGTAAGAAGTCATAGAACAATATCTCAAAACATCATGGAAACAAATATCCTCTGTGAATATTAATACACTGAATCCAGTAAGATACAGAAAGCTAATTCATCATGGCCAAGAGAATTTATTCCAAGAATGGAAATATGGTTCAAAATTAAAAATCAAGCAGTGCAATTTAAACTAGATATTAAAAAGAGGAAACATACAGTCATTTCAATAAGTGTAGAAAAATTCTCTAACAAAATTTGACATTAAATACTCTCAGTAAAGTTAAAATGAAAGAGAGCTTTCTCAGGGTGGTAAAGTTTATTTACAACAGATACACAGCAACACATTTAATAAAACCCTGACTGTGGTATCCCTATATACAATGAACTACTACTCTATTATAAAGAGGGACAGATTCAAAATATTTGTAGGGAGGTGGATGCACCTGGAAAATATAATGTTGAATGAAGTCAATCAGACACATAGGCTTAAATACCATATAATACCTCACATTTAAGGCAAAATACAAAGAGCATTTCAAAGGGTAGATAGAAGGAAACAAGGGGATGAATCTCTTGCAAATGAGAAGGGGTCAGGAAGTCAAGGATGGAAGGAAGGGAAAATACATAAAATGAAAATATTCTGTGTAGATAAACATAATAACTTCAATGAATGTAAACATTATAACTCATAAACAGGAACTAACATCAATAATATTAAAAAGAATAAAAATTGGGAATGGGCTTAAAAGGAGGAAAGAGGGAGGTGAGTGGGAAGAGGAAAGGGAATAAAAAAGAAACAAGCTGTGTTATATACAAGTACCCACATCTCAGGAGGATTGTATATATTCAACTCAGTATAAAGGAAAAAAAAATTTTAATTGCAAAAATAAAAACCAGAGGGAAAAGATAACTCTCAAACTTCTACTAGAGAACAGAGAGCAAAATTTGCTGACCTACATTATGCAAAGCTTTCTTAAATATGATAATAAAAGAATGATCTATATTAGACAAGATTGATGATGAATTGTCTTGAGTCTATAAATATCCAATCTTCTCAAGATACAGCTAAGAAAATGAAAAGATAAGTCATAGATTGAGAGAAAAATACTCCTTTGAAAAACACGTTTCATAACAGATTTGTATCCAGATTACATAAAGAGCTATCAAAACCCAACAATAAGAAAATGGAATTTATTTTTCAAAATGTAGGGATAGCTTTGAATAGATACATCATTAAAAGTGATATATTAATGGGATGGCAAATCCCTATATGATGGTGACCTAGGCTGTTGTGCAGAATAGGGAGGTAATATAGAAGCAGGAGGCCACTGAGGTAATGCCTGTCAATCTGGGGGAAATGAGGTAGCCCTGGACTAAGGTGGTAGTGGGAGGAATAGTTATATTTGCAGTGAGCTGGACCTGCCAGTGGAGGACTTTCAGTAGATTAGATTTGTAGAGAAGAGGAAAGAAAAGAATGAGAGGTGAAATCTAGAATATTTATAGCTCATGGCCTTGATTGTGATGATGTCTTCACAGGTGCTTACTCATATCCAACCTCATCAAATTTTGCACATTGAATATTTGCAATTCTTTATGTATAGATTACACATTGGTAAATTTATTAAAAGAACAAAGAGAACCAAGAGTGACTCTGGTTTTCAGCCTCATCAATCAGATGGAATTGGTGCTACATACTAAGAGAGGGAAATAATGGGCTGGAGAAAGACTGATGGAGAAAAATCAGTAATTTAAAAGAATTAGGATATCAACAGCCTTCAATTTTTCTTCCCATGAATTTAGTAATGCACAGAGATTTTAAAAATTCAAAACACTTGCAGTGTTAAAAATTGAAAGATATTCATGGAAGATTACTAGAAAATCATGCTGAATATTCATCAGGAAGATTGTAAATAAAAGTTTCCAAAGACTCCTGGTTAGGAATAACAGGTAGCTTACTTGTTACAGCAAATCATTTTAGGGAATAAAGTCCACGAGCAATCACAACATTTATATTGTAGTCTAATTTCTGCTTGCCCCTACTGATGGTGATCAGGATGGGGCTAACATACTGTCAGGGGTCACCACTACTAAAAGTTAGAACCTGTCAGTGACTCACAGATCCTGTAATTAGTCACTTTTTGGTGAATTTTGTGCTAATCCATAATGACACAAAACGCTGTGCACTGGAATATTTTAAAGGAATTTGTGTTATTACCCCAGATACTTCTCATTTTAAAACACTAATCATACATATCCACAGAAAGAATCCAATTGGGGAAAGTAATATTTTAGCCCATGATGCATAATTTTGACTTTCATTTTGTTGTTCTAAATTCCAGACCCCCACAACAAAAGCAAGCACAATTTGTGAAGTTGTCACTAAATCATCTAACTGAAATATCTACTGAGATATACCCTGTGCTTAGTGCTTCTAGCATCATGAGGATCCCAAGAATTATAAGCTCCAGTTCCTGCTCTTATGACCTACTTAAGGAGATAATTAAAAATTAATGGGATAGAGTATTTAAAAATAATACTTTTAACACACTTGCAAGTGTCCAGTGGTGCTGTATGCAGGTTGTAAAATATGAGGGTCATTCACAGCTCACTTCAGAGGACAGTGTGATCAGTGTGTGCTAGAGCAGTTGTGGAAGGCTTTTTGGTGGAGGGAGAATTTAGTCTTTAGTTCAAAGTACTGTAGTAGCATATTCAGCATGTGCACCAGTATCTACATACAGTGTAGGTATTTCACATTTGAACATAGGGAAAGTTCATCAGTTTCCTTGAAAAATAAACCAGGTAATAGGAACAAGCAAAATAAGTTCTGTAAGAAATTCAATAAAGAGCTCCTAAACAACTGTGAGAAGCAGCCAGCATACCCAAAATTCTTGCCATAGATGCTATCATTAAAAGTACAATAAGAGCCATCATCTCATACAGGTATCTTGTCCCCTTCTAAGACCATATGTAGGCAGAGGTAAGAATCTTCCACTGTCTTTGATTTTCTGATTTGTAAAACCATAAAGAATATGTAGAATGAGTGTCTATCATTATGATAACAGTCCATGTCCTTTGTATCCAAACCTGCTTTTCAATATACTTTGTCCTGGGTAAATAACTTTTGGTCCATCATCCAGGGTAGACAATGATCAAAGTCACATTCACCATACATCTCTATACAAAAAGTATTTTGGTTTGCTCTATCGCTAAGCTATACAGATCTGATATAGCATACCTGTCGTATCATTTTTTTGCAAATGCCTGTGAATAAATGGCAAAGAATTTTTAGATTAGAATTTCCTGTTTGCAAACAATAGCCTGCTGTGTTTATAGAGCCTTAAATAGATCCACATGTGACCACCTTCTGATAAAAGTTTCTGTTAAAAAGCTCTACCATCTCATGGGAAGGTGAATGAGGTCCGTGTTCACCCTCAGGTCCCAAAAAACTGGATACCACTTTCCAAGGCCAAATGAAACCAAGTTGAAGGACAGAGCTCATCCATTTGTGAGAAAGGACACCACGTCCCACTGTGGGGTTTCAGTAACCACATAGATGACACTGGCAGCAAATTGATTGTGAAAAATACATGCCTGCAAGTAAAAGCATTGGACACAGCAGCAATGAGGAAATATCACTGTGTCTGAGGCAGCTTCTCTATGGAAACCCCTGTTCATCCATCTGTGATCCAACACAGCCTCCCTGCCAACATTCAGAATAGGATGGATATTCTTCCTGAGGATAGTTGATTTGTAGAATAGAGAAATGACAGAAAAAGAGATTGGGGAGGGAAAATGAAAAAGATGAGAAAGAAAGATGGGGAAAACAAAGAATTTTAGAAACACATAGAGCAAAAGGGAGGTCATTGCTTAGATTAAACACAAGCAAAACAATTGGATGACAACCAAAGCCTCCAGAGAAATAGAGATGAGGAAGTATTCTCAAATGGAACCTTCAGGGAGGGTGAACCTAAGAGTGCTACATACAGGCTACCAGAATGTTCTGGAAGCAAGTGCACTTGGAAGCCATGTGCAGAACTGGCAGAATGTTCTGGAACCACATGGGTTTAGAAGCAAGGTACAGAGACTACCAGAATGTTCTGAGACTCTATAGAGCACTGTATACAGGCTTCTGGAATCTTCAGATAAGATAGACTAAAGAAGCCAATTCTCATAATAAGTGAGAGAAGTTTCAAACACAGTCCTACCAAGTCACTTCTACATTTGGACAAGTCCTGCCTTGGCCTTCTGAGCATGTTTGCCGGGGGCATTCAGGGATGTTCCTTGACACTGTTTCCATCTCATGGTAAGCGTAATCTCCTCAGGAAGACCTTGCCTGAGCAGCCAACCCCAGATGGCAACCTCCCTCCCTCACACTGTTTATTACAAGGTCTCATAGACAGAAGCCTGTCTACATGTATTGAACATGAATATATGAAATTGGTTACAAAACTTTTAAAATGGATAAGAAATAAAAGAGAAACAGTGAGGTAAACCAGTTGCAGATTGCAGTGAGAAGCAGTCTCCAACCCCAAAGATTTGGAGCACAAATAAAAAGGAATTGTAAGAAGAGCCCTGTTCACACACACAAAAGTCTTTACCAAAACCAGAGAGGGAACCAGATCAATGGCCAAGTATGACACAGGGCAGGAAAATACTCAACAGCGAGTTTATGTACTGACATTTTAAAAATACTTTTCTGGCTATGGAGTCCCCCCTTGCTGAGCTACTCAGTTCATAGAGATAGCAAAGGGCCAGAGCCCTTTGAGCCTGCCCCAGATATGCACCTAACCATCTGTAGCCATACCTCCTCCATGTGTCTCTCCAGACAGAAGGCAATATCCCCATTTCTAAATCACCCCTGTGTTGAACACTAGACCTCTAGGGACTGATTAAGAGCTCACACTCTGCCTGGATTACTCACCATTGTTAATCTTGCACTGCCTTGCTTTTCCAGTGAAACCCTAATAAAGAAGTACACCTAGATTTTCCTTCACATTCCCTGTCTCCCTTTTGATCATCTGGAATCCCGTATTGGGTCTTACATGTACTTCCCTTCCAGGATCTGTGAGTACAGTAAACTTCCAATGGTGAGCCTCCCTGTGTCTTCTCTCATGACCACCCCTGAATGCATATTATAGGAAAGAACATAAAACAGGTTGCAAGAAAGGGTAAAGGATGCTGGAGTCCATGTCTGCTCATGAAAAGTGAAAGAAAGACCTGCTTCTTTTTCTAGCTTCTCTGGTGGAGTCCTGTGGGAGATTGCCAAGCCTGTGCTCTCCTGAGAAACAAAATTCCTTACCTCAATCTTTACTTGACTTTTCCTTCAACCATATTCACTGAGATAGTCAGAGCTTGCTATATTGAGCCAGATGTCCCTTTAACTGGCCAAAAGAATATGACTGAGGTCTGGTCAAGATGCCACCATGTCTCATTGTAGCATGTGGATGAGAATTGTCCCCTCTGCCAATGGCTGAAATGGTGGCTTGAGCAAGAATCTGTGAGATTCCGGGAGTGAAACATGAGATAAAATTTCACCTGAGGTCATGGAACTCAAAAAAATTATACTTTCCTAGAAGTAAAGGTGCCAGCTCACATACATCAAGGTATCCATTGCATTACTAATTGGGGACTGTGCCTGGGAAAAATTGCTCTGTTTCTCCTTACAGCCAATGCCTTCAAGATTTCTCTTTCCTAGCATTCTTCAGTGACTCCCATCCACCTTCCTGACTTAAACATATAAAAGGCACGAGCTTTTGGCCTCAAAGTCCTTTGTTTCACAGAAATCACTGGGCATTTTGGAGCTCTTCAACTAAAGAACTTCTTGTCTTTATTTTGTATCCAGGTGCCTTATTGACAGACAGATTAGACTGACAACCTCATCAGAAATTTCAGCAGAATCCAACAAGAAGCCTCTGGCAAAAGAAAGAGGAAATCATTTGCCTGGTGCAGGGAAATTGGATCTGATAAGTCAAAAACCAAAGCATATGTCCATCTCAGAAATTATTCATTTATTTGAGTAATTACTTATTGGATAACTTCTCCTCACAGAACAAGGAGCATGAGATAAAAGATTATCTCATTTATTTCTGAATTCCCAGAAGTTTATGCAGGGTCCTGGATAAGATTATGCTAAAAATTACTTGTTTGTTAAATGAGTAAAGAAAAAGGTAACACATATTTATAGTCTATGAAACAAAATCATAACATGTTTAAGTTATTCTGTATTGCATTGGCTTATTCTTCTATACTATTTTAACTATTCATGTCATTCTTAAAATTTATAAATTCCTTGTGGAGTAAAGGGAGGAAAAAAGAGAGAGGGAGGGAAAGGAAAGAAGGAAGGAAGGAAGGAAGGAAGGAAGGAAG
This sequence comes from Hydrochoerus hydrochaeris, assembly GCA_004027455.1. Taxonomy (NCBI): domain Eukaryota; kingdom Metazoa; phylum Chordata; class Mammalia; order Rodentia; family Hydrochaeridae; genus Hydrochoerus; species Hydrochoerus hydrochaeris. The sequence continues at coordinate 126,818 of PVLA01000912.1, read as the reverse complement.
GAAGGAAATACTGAAGAGAGGGAAGGAAGGAGGAAAAAAGAGGAGAGGGAAGAAGGGAGGGAGGGATATACTAGTCACTGTTTTATATCATTATTTGGGCTTAGTGTAAAAGAGCTGATAAACACATTGAAAAACATTAAAATTTTGGAGACTAAAGAAAGTAAACCAGTTTAACTGCCACCCTATACAGAAGGCTTTCTGAACCCTTTTCTGACAAGTGCCTTTTCTCTTATTTATCTTCTTTCTTTAAAAGTTTTTATTTAAAGAGAAAAGGAAAAAAAGCAACATAGAAAAAAAAATGTAGCAATAATACAAAATTCTAAAGGAAAAAAGAAAAAAAAACACCAAGAAATCACTAGTTTGTCATCGTGGAAATAGTTGTTCAAGTTACAAAATTAAAGCATGCAAAGTAGACATTCAAACAGTGAGATTGCAAACAGTTCTGCTCAACAATCTAACAAAAACTTAGTAATATGGTCATCTATCTTACACACTTAAACATACATGCAGTTATATCCTTTAGAGCACTTTCTTTTCCTCTCTTCTTTACAATAGCAATTACACATTTTGGGTATTATTACTGCTACACTTCTTATTAATTTTTACACTAGAGACACAATGTGATATTTATAAATATGAATCACATTTATTTCACTAAAAGGGATCGTCACAAGTTGTCTCCATTTATCTACGAAGGCCTCAAGATCATTCTTTTTATAGCTGAGTAATATTCCATTGTATAAAAATGCCACATCTTTTTCATCCACTCTGCAGTTGATGGGCATCTTGGTTGTTTCCAGGATTTAGCTATCACAAATTGTGCAGCTATGAACATGGGTGCACATATATCACTGTGATATGAACTTTTTAGTTCTTTGGGGAAAATACCCAGGAGGGGGATAGCTGGATTAAATGGAACTTCCAATCCTAGTCTTCTGAGAACTCTCCATATGGATTTCCATAGTGGTTGCACCAGTCTATAATCCCACTAACAGTGGAGCATTGTTCCTTTTTCCCCGCAGCCTCACAAACATTTGTTATCAGTTGATTTCTTGATGGCAACTATTCTTTCCAGAGTGAGATGAAATCTCAATGTTGTTTTATTTTGCATTTCTCTAATGACCAGTGATGGTGAATATTTCTTCATGTATTTATTTGCCTTTTGTATATCTTCCTCTGAGAACTGTTTTCATCTCAGATACCCATTTTTGGAGAGGGTCTTTGAATTTGGGGGGATTGATGTTTTTCTATTTTTTATATGTTCTGGATATAAGTCCTTTGTCTGAGGGGTTGCTGGCTAAAATTCTTTCCCATTCTGTGGGTTTTCTTTTCACTTTGTTGGTGATTTCTTTCTTTTGAAGTGCAGAAACTTTTCAATAATATGAGATCCCAGTTGTTGATTCTTTGAAGTATTTCCTGTGCTGTTTGCTTTTGTTCATGAATTTTCTGCCTACCCCTATGTCTCCAAGAATTCTACCTAACTTGTCTTCCAGTAGATTCAGTGTTTCTGTTTTGATATTTAGGTCTCTGATTCATTTAGACTTTAGTTTTGTGCATGGTGATAGGCATGGATCTTGTTTTAGTCTTTGGCATGTGGAGAGCCAACTTTTCCAATACCATTTATTAAAGAGGTTATCATTCTTTCAGTGAACATGTTTAGCCACTTTGCCAAATATCAAGTGGCTGAATGTCTTTGTAGTTGTGCTTGCATCATCTAATCTGTTCCAATGATTCTCAGGTCTATTTCAGTACCATGCTGAATTTATCACTGTGGCTTTGTAGTATAGTTTCAAGTCAGGAATTGAGATGCCTCCTGTCTTGCCTTGTTGCCCAGAATTGCCTTTGCTATTCTAGGCTTCTCCTGTTTCCAAATGAATTTTAGGAGTGTTTTCTCTAGTTCTGTGAGGTATGTCAATGGTATTTTGATTGGGATTGCATTAAAGCTGTATAACAGTTTTGGGAATATGGCCATCTTCACAATGTTGGTTCTTCCTAGCCAAGAGCATGGAATATACTTCCATTTCCTAATATCCTCTTCAATATCCTTTTTTCTGTGTAGTATAATTTTGAGCCTATAGGTCTTTTACATTCTTAGGTTGATTCCTAAGTATTTCATTTTTTTTAGATGTTATTATAAAGGGCGATATTTCCATAATTTCTCTCTCAGTGAGTTTTTTTTGTTTGTGTACATGAATTCTATTGATTTTTGAGCGTTGATTTTGTATCCAGCTATGCTGCTGAATTTGTTTACTACATCTAATAGTCTTTTAATGGAGTTTTTTGGGTCTTCTATATAGAGTATCATGTTATCTGCAAATAGTGATAATCTAACTTCTTCCTTTCCTATCTTTATTCCTTTTATTTCACTCTCTTGTCTCATTGCCCTGCTAGTGTTTCTAGAACTATATTGAAAAGGAGTGGTGGTAGTAGACATCCTTGCCTTGTTCATGTTTTTAAAGTGAAAGCTTTCAGTTTTTGTCTGTTTAGTATAATGTTGGCTGTTGGTTTGTCATAGATGGCCTTTATAAGATTGAGGAAGACACCTTGTATGGAGTTTCTAAAGGGTTTTTTATCATGAACATGTGTCAGACTTTATCAAAAGCTTTTTCTGCATCTATTGAGATGACCATGTGGTTTTTGTTTTTGGCTCTGTTGATGTGGTGTCTTACATTTATTGATTTGTGTATGTTAAAGCATCCCTGCCTTCCTCAAATGAACTCCACTTGGTCGTGATGTATAATCTTCTTGATGATTATCTATCTTCTTTAAGTCAAGCCATCTCCCTGTCTTTAGATGCAGGCTGTTAGGACACCAACCTCATCCTAACAGGGAGCCTTTGCACCTATTGTGTGCTCTGTTTTTGAAGCACTCCACTTCTCTGCTCCAGCTGCTAAAGATTAAGAAATATCAGGAATTTAGCAGACCTCTCCAAACTCCTACTTGCTTTGTCTGCACTTCTCTTAAGATATCTTGCTCTAGCCCTGTGACACTGTATGATAATCATTACCTCTCTGGCTCTCCCACCAGAATTTGAGTACCAGGAGTTACAAATTCACACATCTGCATCTATCAGAGTGCCTGCTACAGAGAAACACTGTTTATATATGGAAATGAAGTACTGAGGGAAAAGAGAGGGGAACTGAAGGAAAGAGAGTACTTTTCATTCTATAAGGAGACACACAGTTTTCCTTTATGTACATTGTAATAATTAGATCAGCCTCCACATAACCAGTAGAACTTTAAAATGCACCTTCCAAGTCAAAATTTCTTATAACAAGAAAACATTAATGCTACACTCTTGTATAAAAAACATAAATTTATTGCATACCATAAATATAGATTTATTATATACAACATTATTATATAGGTGCAATATTATATAGATTTATTATATACAACCCATGCAGATATAGTGACATTGAAATCTCTATCCCTTAAAATCACTATGGTTTTCAGATACCCTTTTTTAAAAAATTGGCTAATATATGACCCTGAGATCTTTCTAGGCCATGTCAAATGCAATTGTTAATTCTATCAAACTATCATGGGGAACTTCTATTTCTGCTAAGGACATATCTTGGAGCGGATACCACTTTACTTCCAAGAATAAAAGTATATATGAGATGATGATAAAAGAAATTTTATAAAGCACCACCTAGTCCAGTACTGCTTGAACTGTCTTCCTGCCAACACAATGCTTACAAACAGGGTCATCTTTTACTTTCTGAGTCTATGGTATTTCTCCATGTGTTAGTTACTTTTCTCTCATTGTTGAAACAAAATACCCAACACCCGATATTAAGGAGGGGGAGATTTATTTAGTTCACAGTTTATAGAGGTTTCAGTACATAATCACCTGGCTCCAAGGCAGGATGGCTTGGCAGAGAGACGTCCCAGAGGAGAGAAACAGTTCATGACAGCAGAAGACAGCACAAGCAATCCAGGGAAAGGGAGAGACAATTCTCCTCCTGCACCTTTTATCTTATCCAGACTGCGAGGATTAGGGTGGTGGACTGATCCTAGAAATCACCCACACTTAATCCCAGCATTACACTATGAGTCAATCATTCACTTTAGATTCAGCCACCTCCAGAGCAAAAAGCCCTATGACCACATGACTCTGTGGAGGGGCATCTAGACATAAACCATAACACTTTACAAAGATTATGTAAACCAGACATAACTCAGAGTCCCTCTAGCCTCTGGAAGAGAATTGTTACCCTGGTACTTGTCTATTTTCAGGCAAGAGAAATGTTCACATGTCAGTATCTTTAATGCCCAACATTTAGCTTCCCTCTCTGATCTCAAAATTGGATGCTACTTTTACCTATCTTTAATTTTTTGAGTGCAAACCATACTCTAAATTTAGGATTAATGATTCTGAGATTCTTTCAAGTTCCTTTAGTAGCCTGGGATAGAGTTCTTTATTGAAAATTTCAATTTAAGTAAAAATCATCCACTTCCTACCTCCTCATCTACCTTGAGAAGTCTTTGCATTTTGCTTATTTTTCTTCATTTCATAAAAGTGTAAAGTTTCATTTAGTTGCCAGAGAGCCCCACAGAAAAACGCATTAGAAGTAACTCTCTCTTTCTCCTCTCACCTTTTTAAAACGTGTCTCCAGTCGAGGGATAGATGTAAAGCCTCTTCTCATGCTCAGAACTTTAAAGGTCATTGGTGCAATGCTTCATACATCTGCATCTTTCAATTCTTTTTGAATTTTTGCCTTCATGGCATGGTAGCTAGAGTTCTATATTTTTCATTCACATTTATATCCTTAGTTATGTACCCTTCTCATTATTTTCTTTAAAAAATCTAAACAGAGAGACATACAGAAATATTTTTGTTAAAGAATAACAGAAAATAATATTAAGTTGGTAATACATTTATCTTTTGCCACATCAAGATGATGTGTATCTCACCGTGTATGTCTCCTTTCCCCCTCTATCCTCAGCTCATTTTTCTTCTTTGGAAACCACTGTGATACTGTGATTAGGTTTTTTTCCCAGTTTCTTGAATTAGGGCTGTCCCTGAAACTAATCAAGCAACTTACCCAACCAAATGTAGTGGGCTTTGAAAATTCCATTTATCTTTTCAAAGGGAGAGAATGTGTAACACTACACTTCAACAAAATTTCAAACATCAACTATGTACTGCCTAAGAAAATTATAGAGGCAATTTTCTCACATTTCCTAATTAACTTCCTTTAGTTTAAAGAACTAATTATGCTCTTCTTGAAAACTCTCTATTTCTTATCCTATACTGGTTTGAAATCCTTCAGGGCCTCCTAAATACTGGCAAAATAAAATTGTTCCTTTTTAGCATTCGCCTCTTTCCCAACAAACACATTTTTCAGACCTGCTAATCAAGAATTTTCAGCCTACGTTTCTTTCTCCTTCCACTCACTGTACACTCAGGCTCTTTGCTGCTAAACTTCCCTTAACTCCCCTTGACTTCTTAATGAACATCCCTTTATCCTTAAAGTCACAACTCCATCTCACCTCCACTGGGAAGATTATTTTTCTCCTTCCTCTTCCAAAGTTAATTTTCCCTTCCCCTATCATATCAGTCTCTTAGTATTTATTATTGTACTTACAACTGTGTATTTTTCCTCACAATTAAAGACTTGCTTTTTTGCAGTGTATGTGACTCATCAAGGAGTTTCATGATATTGATAATTCAAATTTCACAGTCAAGCATCCTGATGAATGCATCTCTTCAATTCTCCTTCATTCTCTTGCATTTGATTATGGTTTCCAGTAACAGAGAAGCACACTGTTTATTTCTTGTTTGCCTTCCTGGAACTCATGCTACCCTAGGGCAAGGGCTTTGGCTCAGGTAGACTCTGCCTGTCTCTGCTTTCAGCTCTATTTCTCCAGGGCTCTATATTGTGCTCTCCAGAGTTTCTCTCCATGTGCCTCTTCCTCTTTCGCATCCTATCTTTGCACAGCCATCTCTTACATGTGAATCTGCCCTTCTACTCCATCCCTCTTTGGGCCATTCACATCTACCTTTGAAGGCCTAACCATCTTAAGCACACTCTTCTTCCTTTGGTACTGTGATGCTGTATTACCATTACTTATCTATCTTGTTGTCTCAAGTCTTTTTTTTTTTTTAATTCCAGAAGGCAGGAACTTTTTATTTTTCGTTGATTTTTAGAGTTTCACTTTTGTGATCACTGAGTTTACTGAGCCTAGCACAGACAAGCCTTGCTATATTCCAGAAGGAGTGTCTGATGCAGTTTCATTTCCCTTTAACTGTCTATCTCTACCTCCAGTTTTGATTCTAGGTGAACCTGGGCAGGAAATCTAGTTGTCATTATCTAACACCTTCCTCTGCTCTATGTAAGGTAGAGCTACTTTAATAACCTGCCTTTGTCACAGAAGAGCCACTAGTTTGAGATGATCTTGACCATCTGAACATACTGCTTCAATAAACATCCTTTAACTTAAAATTTCCCTCCCCTCGTACACTGAAATGTTCCCCAGACACGTGGGCCAAAGTCTTCCTTGCCAACTGATGGACTTTTGGGAAGCAATTGGATTATGAGGACCCTAACTTCATCAGTGTGATCATCTACTGAGATCAAAATGTGGTGACATTACTGATAAGTGATGGAAACCACTGAAGGAAATGGCCATGAACTTGAGACTGTCTCTGGTACCTGGCCTTTTTCTTTGAGGCTCCTCAGTTTTGTGACCCACTTGGCTCCACCACATGCTTCCCATCCCGAGGCTCTCTTTCACCACAAGTTCAGAAGTGACTAGGAACTGAGCCTTCTGGAACTATAAGCTGGAATAAATCCACTTTTATATTGTCTTTCTCAGGCATTTGGTCACAGTGATGCAAAGCTGGCTAACACATCTCCTCTGAGTGATCAGAAGTAAGAAGCTGCTTTCTTAGAGCTCTCTGTCCTCAAGGAAGCTAGCCCCAGTTCTCTATTCTTCAGTCTTCATGATTCTAGAATAACCCAGAAGCCTCTCCTGGCACTCTCTTTTCCCTTCTCACTGGCTTATAGTTCAGTCAAGCTCACATTCCTGAGATATTACTACTAGCCAAGAGCAGAAAGCAAACAGAATATCTGCCTCCAGGTGCTCAATCATGACCACAGCTTGAATAAGTTTTCTTCCAAATGCATGTTCTAATTTTAAGACTTTTGTTTTATACTAAGCATTAGTCACCTAACAATTATTAAAGAATTATACACTCAGGTTTTGGATATTTTAGCCCTCTTAATTCTTCAAAAGATTAATCATAGACTATCACAGCTGATGATATTTAAGACCAATAACTTCCATTCTCTGCTAATAGGTAACTCATACCCATTGACACCTCGTTTGCCTCCCCTTGTTATTCCCTGGCATAAAATGTATCCCAGTACATTTTCTAAAAAATATAATTTGAACTACTTTGATAGGACTCAGAATTATGTTTTTACCTTATTTCCTATAAATTACTCTCTGAAACATATATTTTGACAATTAATTCTGTTACTTAGGTTCTATAAGTATTTTAAAGTTGTAAATTTTATCCCTGAAACAGTTTACAGAACTCAAGGACAGGAACCAAAGCCCATTCTTTTCTATTTCTCTAGCTATGATAGTAATGCTAACTTTAAAGGAAGAATTTTATACCTGCTTTGAATCAAAATTGGGTAAAGCAAGATTTTAGAGTTGATCTATGATGTTCTTCCTAGTATGTATGGATTACATTTTTAATATAAAAGGTACCAGAGTAACAACAGCCACTTTGCATTGAAATCAATTCTTTTTACTCAGCTCATAATATTTCCCTGGTTTTGCTGTATTTTCCTTCAAAGACTATCTCTGAGATGAAGATAAAGGTGAACCTACTGATATATACCTGAAATAGAAAAATCCAACAACTGCTACTTGGCACTGATTTGCAATCTTTGTGATAGGAATGCCCTTCCCTGTGGGATACCCAGGGGAAATGAGATAATAGACAAAGATCTCTTGTGGCTCAAAGAGTAATATCCCAAAATATGCATCTCTCACACGCAAAATCCCTATCACCTGCCCCTGGGGACTTGGTGACACGCGAGGCTTACAAAGAAAAGGAACATGCCTCTAGATTCTCATCTTTCTCAATAAGCCAAGATTAATGCCTCGTCTCTGGGTGACTCAATAACTTTCTGCCCTTGGGTAGGGCATTTAGCCAGAGTGGCTTTCTGTTTCTTATCTGAGTCTTGAAGTGAAAGCTTAAGTAAGTGGTGCCAAGTTTTACCAGATGAGAGGGATTCAAGTTCCTAAAACCCAAAAGAAGTAGCTGCTACAAGGATCTCTAAAGGCTCGGCAGAAAATGAAAGCAAAAAAGAATCATCAATTATGGATCACTTATATAGACCAGGTTATTGTCTACATATTTCTAGTTAATGTTTGTAAACATCTTGCAAGTGAAATTGATCAGTGTACATGTTTCAAAGGAAAGTAAGCACCCTTTGTACAGAGAGCGCTAGTGTCAGTGTTCGAACTTGGCTGTCACCTCTGTAATTTCCAAGTATGCCTTTCGCGAGCTCTCTGAAAACTCTTTGTTATTGTACGAGAGAAAAAATAATTTTCTCTCTACCCTCCTAAGTTCTCATCGGGGACTCCAGTAATGAAAGATGTATTAGCAAGAGGAAAACACACAGAAGTTTATTAACGTATATATTTCATGTATACATGGGAGAGAGCTAAAGGAAAGAAACTCTGAAGGGGTTGGTGTATAACTCTGACTGATGTAACTTCTTCAACACAGAATAAGGCATTTTTGGAGAAACAGCAGGACAAAGAAGAATCTTCAGTTTTTGTGGATGGCAATTTGTAGGAAGTGAATATATGGATCACTCATGGTAGCTAAAAGCATGTTAGTAAAGTTTGTTTTGAAAAATCCCTCTGGTGTCGTCTCTAGGCTGACAAAAGTCAGAAGCATTTTCTTCATGTAAGGTAGAGAGAGGACAGACACCTTTTGGAATTTGTGTTCTGATTTTATGCAAAGAGGAGGAAGGAAGAAAAAGTTTATATTACTTGCTCCCCTACTCAAGGGTCTCCAGCTCAAATTAATCTTTGGGCCACGTGGCATGTTGTAAGGCAGTATACACTGCTACCTTTCATCATAAATACCCCATTCATAAAGTTGTACCTCCAAGCAGAGGAAACTGTTGTAACAAATAGACTGAAGGATTACACAGAGCTAAAGTGCTAATCTTTGCTAGTTAAGGGAGGCCTGGAGCTGTCAGACCCAAGAGGAGACAGCTTGCTAGCTAAGATGGACTTCTTTCAAGAAGGGAGAAATAAGAACTATCTCTTGCATCTATTTTTGAGATAGATAATTTGGAATATAACCATCTTTTCACAGCAGCTTCTGTTAATTTTGAAACATTTTGAACATAGGTTCCAATTTCCTATGCAAAATATGGCAAGAATGCCTCAGCAGGCCCTTGGTGGGTAAAGAAGGAACAGATCAGGGCCACCTCCTTACTTTTGCATGGTATCTGTAGCTTTATTGGTTGTTTTCTTTCCCTTTCAATCTGACTGTGTATTTGAGAATTTTAAATACAAGCTCTTTTATTCTTCTGCTGTTTCATTTCATATGCATTTTTATAGATGTATTTAACTTCATTTTTTTAATCTCCTAATGGGAATTAATCTCCCAGATGACCCATATACTCCCTTTTCAATATTCCTTTTCATTATTCCAGTGGCTACACACTTTATTGAATAAGGAAAATAAAATACTATGACTGACTGGAAAGTTACCTAGTCATGATCTAGGCTACTTGGATCACTAAAAAGAACCTTTTTACTGAATGCCAGATAGCTGTGCAGAAGGGTCACCAGGAGCCAGGTGTGGCGACATACACTTGTAATCCTGGCATCCTGGCAAGTTGAGGCAAAAGGACTGAAAGTTCAAGCCTACTTAGTGATATCCTACTCCAAAACAAAATATAAGAACACTTGGGGTTGGAGCTCTGTGCAAAGGCTCTGGGTTCAGTTCTCATCAGTAAGTCTACACCAGACTGAAAGCATGAGAGAGAAATATATATTGTATTCACAAGCATTTGGGACTGATCTCATGAGATTAAACAAAAAATTCTAGCTGGCCCATGTCTGTACTGTTTCAAATTAAGCTGAAATCTGACAGTAATATAATGCTGGAAGTCAGTAAAGTTTTTAAGGTCAAATATTAATTAAACATAGGGACAAATTATTATGAAGAAACAAACACTAGAGGAGTGTGTGCCTTAGCGTGATATTTATGTCATTAAAAGCTGTAAAACATTCACCATTACTGAAATAGAGTAATTGCCTAAGAAGAAGAGAATTACAAGTATGGACTGAAATGTTAAAAATGTTAGTGTTGACCAAGTATCCAACGACATTCAACAGGGCTCTTCAATTCAAAAGACGACTATGAGTCTGGCCAACACAATATGAAAGAAATTGATGCCAGAAACTCCAAGATGACTCTTTTAGTCCCTCTTCATTATTCCTTCAGCCTCATTTCCTGCCAGGATGGTTTTCAAAGCCTCAGGTTCAGGGGACGGGGATTTACCTCAGCGGCATAAGCACCTGCCTGGCAGGCACCAGGTTGTGAGTTTGATTCCCGGTACCAAAGAAAGACAGAAAAAAAGCCTCAGTTTCAGAACAGCATGGCTGAAAGATGGTCAAAAGTCACCAGATACACAGCAAAGTTTGTGTCAAGAAATTAACCACTTCTGTTTTAAGCCATATAGGTTTCAGCATTTGCATGAGGCAGTGAAAAACTAAATACACCTTACCTTGCTTAAGACAGAATTATTCAAGTGTTTTGCATACTCTGATCTTGGATTAGAGTACAAGGATTAGTGTGAATATTGAATTCTTGCTATCACTGAAGACAAAACATACTAGGTATGATTTTGATGAATTATATGGGAAAACCAACCTGACTTCAATATATCTGAAATATTTAAATGACCTATGTAAGGACAACTTTGGAATATTAAGGACAATCAATAGATAATCAAGAAACCAGTGATAATAATATGCTACCATGTGGTTCTATATTTATGTATTGTGAGCATATTCTCATGCTAAGTTAAATGAAGTTCTATCAGTGACTTGGAAGTGGCCAGATTATGTTGTGATCTTTTTTTCTATATGGTAATTATAGAATGAAAATGTGATCCTTCTTTCTACTTCCAGCATTTTACCAACAAGATCTCTCATCTTCCCACCTTTGACAAAGAGAAAAAGAAATGCAGCATCCATAGCTGCAAATTATCCAAATACTCCAATGAAAGCCAAGGTGATGGCCTTGGTTTATCGCATAGCATTTTGTGCCTGCCACTCAGATAAGCAATTTATCACCACAATCTCAGCAGTGAATCACAGGACTCACATGGTGCTACAAATCCTGCCTTTCAGCATGCCCAGAATGAACCATTACACTTCTACCCGGTATGAAATAATCCCAGTGAGTCTAGCTGACCTGTTGGAAGGAGCAGAGATAGCACTAAAACACACGGTACTTCATGTAGAGGTGGATCTGTCAAAAGCAATAAAGACCAGTGTAAAAACAAGCTGCAAATTATTGATCTGGTATATTACAGTTGCTTTGAAAATAACTGCATTTCACTTTTGCCCTTTAATCTCTCCATCTTAATCAAATTCTGTCAAAATCAGGGCACCCATATTATGTATAAAAGGTCGACAGTACCCTAGTGAGTTGCCTGACAAAACACTGAGATGTGTCTCAGACACTGACACAAATTCATTCCAAATCCCATCCCTGACCCATGTGAACTGAGTGAGACAGAAAAAAATATAGTTCAATGGAAAAAAGCATCTCTATGGTAAATTTATCTTCCACGATATGACAAGAGTCACCTGCAATGTTTCAGTTTTAGTTATCTCCTTTTCACATAAACTCTATGTCCAAATTAGAGGCAAGTGCTTCCTGGGACAAACAGACTAAATTGTGGCCAAGATTTCTAAGCAGAGGACTCACATTTTCATCAAAGTTTAGGCTAATCATGAATGTTGCTCCTACCTTTATGTGGCTTGCCCTTCTTGAGTCCTGCTGTTTCTAGGACTTATAGGTCATTTTCTTTACCCAGTGGAACATGGAGATTTTGAATTTTAGTGCTATAACAAGGAATATAATTCCTTGCCACTTGTGGATTCTAGGACTTGTATTTTGAGTACATCATTGAGATTTTTTTATCGGGAAAATTGTAGTAATTACCTTCTTTCCAAAGATCCAATACTATTAAGATTTCTGATATGATCATAGTGATCATGATTATGTTTTAACATGTACCTTGGGGGTGTTTTTGAATCTTGTCAAACTGTTGTCATTTTGCTTTCTTTCATTTAAATTCTTAAATTCACTACTTTTCTCCATGTTCACACACACACACTATGATTGCTATAAAAATAATCATTTCATGCAAAACAAACTTCATGAAATTTCTTCATCAAATGTATTCTGCAAGGTTCTCTGACAGTCCTCCAAACTAATGTTACATTGATCTCTTCATTTATTGAACATCTATTAATGATGTGGAAGACCAATCAGAAAAGGAAATACTATTTATTCTGAACTTGCTGAAGCAAGGAAGTTAACCATGTTTACTTATATTTTGGCAGAGACTCAATGGCAGGCAGACAGGTTGAAAAGTCTTTTGGTGGAAACGAGGGAAGGAACAAATAAGCTGATTGGAAGCTTTGATATGGAGAAGATATAAGCTAGCAGAAGCAGAGCATCCCATGTGGCTGGTTAAAGGATACATGTTTACCTTTATTGGATTGGTTCTAATTTAAAAGCGAAAACAAAAATTGGAGAAACTGTTAGTTATTCATCAATTCTGACCAGTTAAACCAGTTATTATATAAGTTAATGCTTATTTTTCTGTGTCATTGCTAGAAAAATTAGTCTGGCCTTCAGAAAGTCTAACTTATAGCAATCTGCCTTTTTAGTTATTTATTATAATAGACAAGATGTTAATTCCTGACTAGATTGCTACAGATTATAGTAAAAGATTAAAGTTCTGCTTTTAGTTATGGTTGGTCTGTTATACATTCATCACTCATGGAGTATACATTATGTGCTAAATATTATTCTGGGTACAGAAGGCAGAATAAAATAAAGAGACAATGATAAAGCTCTTTCTGTCCCTTTTATTGTATACAGTCTAGCAGCATTAGTGTAATGCCAGTCCAATCAGTAGACTGATTTAGCAATTGCCTACCCTTTATATCAGCTATGAATCAACCACACACTCTAGGTTCAGCTGCCTCCAAAGATCCTACCCCATGACCTCATGAGGCTTTGGGAAGTACATTCAAACTATAATATTCCACACTTGGACTCCCCCAAAGACTCATGTGCATTTTTTTATGCAAAAGACATTTAATCCATCTCTAAAAGTTGCCAAAGTCCTAACAATTTCAGCATTGCTGAAAAGTCCAAGTCCAAAGTGTCTTCTGAGATTTAAGGGAACTCAGCAGTGAGACCCTGTGCAAATGAAAAGAGAGGTAAATACTTCTAACAGTCAATGGCATTATATAGACATTACAAACAGAAAATACAAAGGAATGGACCCAAAGCAAGTATAAAATTCATCAGAACAGACATTTAGTCCTATTATTCCATCAGAACAGACATTTAGTCCTATTATTCCATGAGAAAAACTGTGGTTAGATGTAAACTCCAAAGGGCTTGGATGGCTACACCGCTATGGCACTTCCAGTGGTTGTAGCCCCATGGTTTCTCATTTGGGCCCAGTCTGTTCCCTCCTTGAAGTTTTCCTCAGGTCATCTAAGTTACTGGATTCTCTAAATTTTGACATCACACTCACAGTTTCACATACTGCCCTCTCAGAGGCACACTGCTTAGCCTCCAAGGCCTTCTGAAACCTGGGTAGTAGCCTTCCTGACTCCAAAACTCTTGCATTCTTCATGTTCCTAAAACCAGTGTCACACTGATGCTGTTAAAGTCTGCTGCCATCAGGAGCAGTAACCAGGCTTCCCTCTCTCTTGACTGTAGGGGTCAAGTGCCTATATCACTGGGCACTCTGAATCCAATTATGAAGAACAAATTGTCTATGCTGCCTTGACTCTGGAACATAGTGTGGCTGCAGCCATTTGCAATATGGCACTCTGGGGCTTTTTTCTCAAAGAAAAGTCTAAGTCTTACTGTTTCTTGTGATGCCTTCAAGCCATTTCTTTTATTCTCTTATTTCTTCTCAGCAATCAAGATCTAATCTGCTCTATCTTTTCAGTCCACAGATTTACTGGAGCTTCCCTTCTGGCTAAACCCAGAACACAATCACTCTGCTGGGATCATTACTCTTGATTTCTAGCATTAATCTGGCTAAAAATCTCCAATAGTAGCCATGACACTGCCTTAACATTTGACTACCTTGAAATTTCTTCTACAAGATTAGTTAATATGTCACACTTAAACTCAGTCTCAGGCAAAGTCTCTGGGCATGAGCAAAATACAGGAAATGTTTCTGCTAAGCTGTAACACACATCATCTGGCATCCAACAATCAGTGAAGTACTTCCTTCTAGAAGAACCTCCTGAACCTGGTCTTCACTGGCAAGATTTCTATCAGCCTTCTGGTCTTCTAACTTCTGACCAGAACATCCCATACAGAACAGCACATGGAGTTCCAGCTCTACTATTCCAGCTGACAGCTGACATCATTCCAAACTCTTTCCACAAGCCATTCTCAAAGGTTCTCAACCACATGGTCAAGTATATTCACAGCAACGACCCCACTTCTTTGCACCAGTTTGAAAATAACTTGAGGCCTTTCACCAGAAGTGAAGGGTGTATTCAAAGTGCAGGCAATCCCTTGGGACATATCTTAGTATTATCATGCCCTGCTGTTAAAAGTTAATGGGAAGCAAGGATTGTAATTATAATAAGTCTCTTAAATATGATGTGAATGTAGTTTTTAGATACATGTTTGTAATAAGATTATTTACTCAGATGTTATTGTGCTATTATCCTTGAATTTTGAGTGCTTTTTGTATATGTACTTTTGATGTGGAAGTGAGCAAAATAGTAATTATATACATATATAGTTATTATATTAGTGTAAACCTCAGTACATCATAGATCTGTCACTGGAGACTATGGTTTAAAAAAATGTGTATGGTTATCAAGTTGACCAAAGGTGGATGTGGTGGATTGATTTGATCAGTTTCTGACACTCAACTGAACTGAATCAACTTGTTTCTAAGTGTGGAATGCTCACCTGAGGATTATAGCCAATGCCATGAAAGGATAACTGGAGAAGATGATGTGCTTTTGAATCTCTTAGAGCAGCTTGTCAAGCTGTTTTTCCCAATATGAACTCAGCTGTGCTCAGTCAGAGGAGCTGAGGTCTTTGCTGTCATTGAGGATGGCTATGGATCTCTTTAGGAGAGATCTAGTCCTGACTTTGAGCTTCGTTTCCTGGATCCAATGCAGATCTTTCAGCCTGATGGCATGAATTTTTCATCCCATTGATGCAGAATCTTTAGCTTCTACCATTGGGTTTTGGGCTTTCCCAGTGCAGATCCTCTACAGTTTAGTGGGTTGTAGGTCTTCAGATTTACCTATGGAGGACATTGCTGTGGGTTACAGGTGTTTAGCTAGACTCATGCAGGACAATGCTGTGGGATCCATGATCTTAGCCAGATTCTTTGGGTTCTAGTGGGTGGACAGATTCCTTTCATTCTTCTGCATTTGATTTTTTGGGTGAATTTTGTAAAATAATCCTATAAATTATGTTTCTTATGTTAAATCTATTCCTTTACAAACCCTGACTATAACATTCTTCCTTAAGTATTACTTCTCCTGGCAAACTAAATGCCACCAGAAACTTCAAGGGAATACCCCATTCCCAGGCTCAGAATACTCAGCATGTTAGAGAGGTTGTATCATGCTCTGAAAAGACCATAGAAAAAAGGTCTATTGGTGAATCCATTCTAGGTGTCTTGTGTGGTCTTGGCCAAATAGAATTTTTATGGACTCTCAATTTTTTATCTATCAGGTGGAAATAAAAATACCTACCTCACTGACTTATTGTAGGTTCAAAAAATATAAATTCTCTACCTGACAAACAAAACAATATCTTATTAACATTAGAACATCATGCTTGACCTATCTGATGTGTTTTGACCCCTTCTGTGTTCCAGTAACCTGGTACTAAGCCTTCATGGTCCATGGCAAATATCAGTGCAGAATTCATTATGTATCCCTTTTGTGAATTGCCATGTGGACAGATCACCATCTCCCATGGAAGGATGGGCCAGTTGGACATAATTCATGTTTTTGAGTAGAAAAAATTGAGGCAGATGACCATGTCTTTATTCTTTCCAACAATCTGTTATATTGGATATGTTTATTAGGCAATTAGCACTGGGAGAAGCAGCACTTCTGAGAAGGCTGGTAACAATTTTTACCAACTGCATTCACACAAATAACAATAACTAAAGATAATGGTTTATGGGCTACAAAAGACTGAACAATTTCCATACTACCTCTTGTTAAAGAAGCAGAACTCTGAGAAAATTTGTAATTACCATTTCAAATGACCTCAGAAATTCTGAATTACATTTTTAGAGTCATATTGGCTCCTGGGATTCCCATGCTAGGTCAAAACATTTTGTGTGCATGTTTGCTATGGCAAAAAATAGTAATTATGAAATATACATCTTACAGCAGTGCTTCTCAGTCCATATCATGCAAAAAGCATAGCCTGGAGATCCTATTAAAAATAGATTGAGGATGGAGCTAGAGATTTGGCATTTCAAATAAGTGTACCTGGGAGGCTCTTGCCAGTTCAGGGATCATGTTTTGAGTAGCACTGTCTTACAAGCCAGTGTGTAGAGCATGCATATTTCTAAAACCCCAAAGCACAAAAAAAGCAAAGCCCCATGTTTTGCACAAAAGGCAACATGGAAGATGTAATTGGGACCCCTGGACATTAAATTTTGAGCATATGCCATAGATTTATAGGCACACTAAGAATGTCTATTTGAAATTGGCAGTGTGCTAGGAAATGCAGGATGCCTGTTACCCTGAACTACATGCCACTTTCCCAAATGCTCTAATTAATTCCATTTTGAAAGATGTTACAGAGAAACAGGATTCTTTCATTTCTTTTTTATCAGCATAGCATAAATCTAAAGATGAAAGAAAAAGAATACAAAACACCAGCACAGACCATTGCCATCAACAGATGTTAACAACATCTGTCCTTTCTTAAGTTTCCTCCCTGGTCAGGGCAAGGACTTGTAGAATTGCAGTGGGCCAAAAAGAGAAGGATCTCCTAGACCCCAACTTAAATAAACTTTTAATCCAAAAGAACTTGAAAAGAAGCAAAGGACTCTATCTTCAGTGGTACAGCTGCTGCCCAAAGACAGTACCTTACATAGTAAGATAGTATCTCACATTCATATTTTCAGGAAAGTGACAATATACCAAATAGTCCACACAGTATGGCTGGGGTGATCTCACCAGGAGCAGTAGCTCTGTCCCTTGTTGCCTGAGAGGATGCAAGATTTCATTTCTCCTAATTAGTCAGCAGTATTAAAACATTCAAATTACAGAACCACTATTGAGATCAAAATAATACATGTATGACTCCTTTTTCTTACAAAAACCTAATAAAGCATTTTTAAAGATCTATTTTTTTTTTTGTTTAATATTCCTAAAATCACTGGTACCCTCATTCTGTAGACAATGCTCTGGTGTCTTGAAGGCCTGAGTCATCATTCCCCCTACCCTTTATTTTTATTTTTGTTATTATTTGTTTTCTAGTACTGAGGTTTGAATGCAGGACCTTTGCACTGAGCTACATTCCTACTGTTTTTTAGAAATTCTTTTATTCTGAGACAGGGTCTGGATAAATGCCTGAGTTGCCCAGACAGGGTTCAAACTTGTAGTTCTCCTGTGTCACCCTCCCAGCATGCTGGAATTATAGACAGGTGTCCTCATACCTGGCTTCTTGCCCCACCTGTTATCTCCTGAATAGCACTGGTCTTGACTTATTTCCTACTTCCACCCTTACGGGCTTTCCTTTGTGACTCAATTTTCTTAGAAATTATAAACCAAAAAAGAAAGAATGAAGAAAAGAAAGAAAGAAAGAAAGAAAGAAAGAAAGAAAGAAAGAAAGAAAGAAGAAGAAGAAAGAAAGAAAGAAAGAAAGAAAGAAAGAAAGAAAGAAAGAAAGAAAGATCAAAGATAGAAAAAAAAACTTAATTTTCTCTGGCAGAAAGAATGCTATATTGAGAGAATATCTAGATTTCACCCCAATTTTTCAAATAACAGCATATGACCTGCATTAGCAGCATATGATCTGAGTTTTATCCTTGCCAATAAAAGTATGTACTTGGTGCATTCACATTTATAAAAATGCTTGTTAGACACTTTCATTCAATTGGTAGAGAAATGACATTTGCTAGATTCTAATCTCTGCAGAACTTTCTCTGATTGGTTTTTATTCTTCTCCATGTGAAACCAAGTCTTCCTTCAGGTGGAAGGTAACTTCTCTTATTGTATCAGTCAGTGCTATTAAAGAAACAGGTTTAATCCATGATATACAAACACATAAAGATATACCAGATTGGCTTACAACGGCCGTTCACAGAGTCAGATATGGATGCGTGCAAAAGGGCTCTCTGCACACACCAGAGACCCAGTAAGAGACCTGGAGTCCATAATGTCCTGTGCGTGTCTGTGTCAGGAGGCTGAGGGGTCTGCAGTGGAAGGCTGAAGAGTCTGTGCTGGAAAGCTGGGAGACCATCTCCAAGGTGAACTTGAAGAGTGGAGCTGCAAAGAAACAGAAGCAAACCTTCCTTTTTTGTTTCCCTTATATTCTATTCAGGTGAGGAGCCTATTGGTCAGTGCCACTCACACCCAGTGTGGCTCTTCTGCCTTCAGTAAATTCCTTCAGCAACACGCAGAACTATACTGATGCAATCTAGGACATTTCCCTCTCAAGTTGTCTAATCAGTTAACTATCACATGGTCCCATAAACTATGTGCCAAATACATTTCATGCGGTCATTCATTCATTTTTTATTTTCTTCTTGGGTGTCTTCTGCATGGCTTATATAAGCAGAGACAAGACTGAAATATAAATCACTAGTTCCACATATCCTTCCCCATAGAGAGCTGTTTTCAGCCATGTCCTATTTTATTTTCTAAACTTCCTGTGATGCAGCTTACTGGCCTCTCAAAAGAGATGAGATTAACAGATAAAAACTGAAAGCATTTAAATTGCCTATCTAAGCTTTCACCATTTGGAGAGCATTGTCTCTCTGACCTCTGCTTGGTGTCATACATCAGGACTCCTCAAGTTGCTACAGGACAACATAAAGATTCACACACTTGTTCTAGATTTTAGTCCTTAATATATATTTTCCATTAATTCTGGGGAAAGTGATTTAGGGATAATAGTTGTTTGGGAAAGGAAGAATTACACATTTGTCTCGAGAATTACATGAAGCAGTCAATACATACAACTGTTTATTAAGAATATTTTAATTCACATTTTATAAAGTTGAAAAATTTCTTGGAGAAAGTCTTTTTGGAGAAAATCAGAGAAGCAGTGTTATGGTGTGAGGTGATTGTACATCACATATAATGAGTTGAAGATGGGCAGTGAAGGACATTAGATTCAAGAATATCAGAGAGACAGACTATCAACATGTTGCAAAGACAACTCCTCAGGAGTTTTTGTTGTGATGTATAAGGAGTGATTGAATAAAACCAAAGAACTTAATTTAAGAACAGAAAATTTGGAAAGAGCACAATGGCTTTGATCAAATGTATGAAGGGCTCTCAGAGAGAAAGATGATGGGAAATGGGAAGAGTAGCTGGGGGTAATGGGCTTATTTCAACTCAATATAAGGAAAGAAATTTCCACTGATTACAACTCTCTTCTAAAGGAAGAAGGTACCATGTGAGGTAATGAGTTCACTGTCACTAGAGATGTTCAAAACAAGACCAAATAACATTTTTAATGGAGAGAATCATGGAATATAAAAAGATTTCCATTATAATTTTTATAATATTTTATTTTTAAAAAGAAAGAAAATAAAGTTTTAAAAAGACAAAATAGAAAAAACAAGAAAAGTAGAATACAGAATTCAAAAATATTAACATCATAAAATCGCTAGTTGACATATTACATATTGTTAACTTAACAATAGTTGTTAAAGTTACAAAGTCAAAGCATAAAAAGTGGCTAGACACTCAAATTTAGACACTACAAATTCTTCTGTTCAATGATCGAATGAAAGCTCAGTAATACGGTCATCTATTTACACACTATACCATTATATTCTTTAGAGCACTTTCCCTTTCACTTTTACAATATCTATTATCTCTGTTATACTTTTGTATCTATTATACTTTTTGGATTCTATATTCTGTCCGTTCTTATCGTTTTTTACACTACAGAGACAATGTGATATTTACTGTGAGTCTTGTTTATTTCACTAATGAGGATATTCTCAAATTGCCTCCATTTATCAATAAAGGCCTCAAGATCATCCTTTTTATAGCTGAGTACTATTCCATTGTATAAAAATACCACATTGCTTTCATCCACTCTGTGGTTGATGAGCATTTTGGTTGTTTCGAAGATTTGGCTATCGTAAATTGTGTTGCTATGAACATGGGTGAGCATATATCACTGTGATATGAACTTTTCAATTTTTCTGGGAAAATACCCAGAAGGGGAATAGCTAGATTGAATGGAACAATCCTAGTTTTTTGAGGAATCTCCATTCTGACCTCCATAGTGGTTGCACCAGTCTGCACTTCCACCAACAGTGGAGCAGTGTTCCTTTTTCCCCAAAAACTCACCAACATGTGTTATCAGTTGTTTTCTTGATAGCAGCCTTTCTTTCCGGGGTGAGATGACCTCTCAATGCTGTTTAAATTTGCATTTCTCGAATGATCAGTGATGGCGAACATTTCTTTCTATATTTATTTGCAATTTGTATTATCTTCATCTGAGAGATGTGTGTTCATCTCAGATGCCCATTTTTGGAGAGGGTCTTTGAATTTGGGGGGCTTGATGTTTTTCAGTTCTTTATGTGTTCTGGATATAAGTCCTTTGTCTGAGGGATTGTTGGCTAAAATTCCTTCCCATTCTGTAGGTTTTCTTTTTACTTTCTTAGTGATTTCTTTTGAAATACAAAACTTTTTAGTAATATGAGATCCCAGTTGTTGATTCTTTGAAGTATTTCCCATGCGGTTTGTGTTTTGTTCATGAATTCTCTCCCTACCCCTATGTCTCCAAGATTTTTACCTACTTTGTCTTCCAGTAGATTTAGTGTTTCTGTTTTAATATTTAGATCCTTGATCCATTTTGATTTTAGTTTAGTGTATGGTGACAGGCATGGGTCTATTTTCAGTCTTCAGCATGTGGAAAGCCAATTTTTCCAACACCATTTATTAAAGAGGCTATCTTTTTTCCAGTGAGCATGTTTAGCACCTTTGTCAAATATAAAGTGGGTGAGTGTCCTTGTAGTAATGTTTGCATCTTCTAATCTGTTCCACTGATCCTCAGGTCTGTCTCTTTGCCAGTACCATGCTGATTTTATCACTGTGGCTTTATAGTACTGTTTCAAGTCAGGAATTGAAATGCCTCTTGTCTTGCCTTTGTTGCCCAGAATCGCCTTTGCTGTTCTAGGTTTCTTCTGTTTCCAAATGAATTTTAGGATTTTTTTCTCTAGATCTGTAATGTATGTCAATGGTATTTTGATTGGGATTGCATTGAATCTGTATAACAGTTTGGGGAGTATGGCCATTTTCACAATGTTGGTTCTTCCTAACCAAGAGCAAGGAATATCCTTCCATTTTCTAATATCCTCTTCAATCTCCTTTTTTAGAGTAGTATAATTTTCAGCATGTAGGTCTTTTATATTCTTAGGTTGATTCCTAGGTGTTTCATTTTTTTAGATGCTATTGTGAAAGGCAATATATCCATAATTTCTCTCGGTGAGTTTTTTGTTTGTGTACAGGAATGCTATTGATTTTTGAGTGCTGACTTTGTGTCCAGCTATGCTGCTGAATTTGTTTATTACCTCTGGTAGTCTTTTAATGGAGTTTTTGGGGTCTCCTATGTAGAATATAATGTCATCTGCAAATAATGATAACTTAACTTCTTCGTTTCCTATTTTTATTCCTTTTATTTCTCCCTCTTGTCTGATTGCTCTAGCTAATATTTCCAGAACTATGTTGAATAGGAGTAGTGATAGTGTACATCCTTGTCTTGTTCCTGATTTTAGAGTGAAGGCTTTCAGTTTTTGTCCATTTAGTATTATGTTGGCAGTTGGTTTGTCATAGATGGTCTTTATGAGATTGAGGTACATATCATCTATTCTGAGTTTCTGTAAGATTTTTATCATGAAAAGGTGTTGGACTTTATTGAAAGCTTTTTCTGCATCTATTGAGATGACCATGTGGTTTTTGTTTTTGACTCTGTTGATGTGGTAGATTACATTTATTGATTTGCATATGTTGAACCATCTCTGAATTCCTGGAATAAGTCCCACTTGGTCGTGGTATATAATCTTCTTAATGATTTTCTGCATTCTATTCACCAATATTTTATTAAGAATCTTTGCATCAATATTCATTAGTGAGATTGGCCTTTAGTTCTCCTTTTTGGTTGGGTCTTTCTCTAGTTTTGGTATCACAGTGATGCTTGCCTCCAAGAATGAGTTAGAGAGGACTGCTTCTCTTTCAATTTCATTGAAGAGTTTAAGGAGTATTGGCATTAAATCTTCTTTAAATTTTTTTATAAAATTCAGCTGTGAATCCATCAGGACCTGGGCTTTTCTTTGTTGGTAAGTTTTTAATTACATTTTCTATTTCAGTAACTGATATTGGGTTATTCAAAATTGCTATACCTTCTTGTTTGAGCTTTGGTAGTTCATATGTTCCTAGAAATCTGTGCATTTCCTCTGTGCTTTCCACCCTATGTGAGTAGAGATTTTCAAAGTAGGTGTTCATGATCTTTTCAATTTCCATTGGATCTGTAGTAATTTCCTTCTTTTCAGTCTTTTTGTGTGGATTTGAGTTTTTTCTTTCTTTTTCTTGATAAGGTTGTCTTGGGGTTTATTAATTTTGTTTATTCTCTCAAACAACCAGCTTTTGATTCATTAATTCTTTGTGTTGTTTTTTTTAGTTTCAATTGCATTAATTTCTGATCTAATATTTACAATTTCTTCTCTTCTATGAGCTTTGGGTTTGACTTGCTCTTCCTTTTCTAGAAGCTTGAGATGTAGCATTAGATTATTTATATGTATTCATTCCATTTTCTTGATGTGACTATTTATTGCTATATATTTCCCCTTAAGACTGCTTTCATTGCATCCAATAGGTTATAGTATGTTGTATCTGCATTTTCATTGTGTTGTTGGTATTTTTTTATTTCCTTTTTAATTTCATCTGTAGCCCACTGGTTGTTCAAAAGGTTATTATTTAACTTCAATGTATTTATGCAGGTTTTGCAATTTCTTTTGACATTAATTTCCAATTTCAGTGTGCTATGGTCAGATATTATGCATGGTATGATTTCAGTACCTTTGCATTTACTTAAGAATGTTTTATGGGATAATATATGGTCTATTTTGGAGAATGTCTCATGTGCAGCTGAGAAGAATGTGTATTCTGATGTGGATGGATGGAACACTCTGTAAACATCTACTAAATCCAATTGTTCACAGGTATGATTCAGTTTTATTATTTCTTTGCTGCCTTTTTGTCTAGTTAATCTATCTCTTTGAGATTATAGGGTGTTAAGGTCCCCTGTTATAATTGTGTTCTTGTGTATTTGGTTTTTCATGTCCATTAGTACCTGTCTTGTATAGTTGTGAGCTCCTTCTGTATTTGGTGCATATATATTTATAATTGTTAGTTCTTCCTCTTGAATTTTTCCTCTAATAAGTATGTAGTGACCTTCTTTATCTCTTTTAATCATTTTAGGTTTGAAGTTCATGTAGTCTGCAAATAGAACAGTTACCCCTGCTTTTTTGTGGGTTCCTGTTGCATGGAATACTGTTTTCCATCCTCTGACTTTTAATCTATGAGTTTTGAGTCAGATGTGTTTCTTGTATACAACATGTTTTGGGATCCTGTTTCTTGATCCATTCCATCAACCTGTTTCTTTTGATAGGTGAATTGAGCCCATTTACATTTATGGATATCACTGATATGTACTGGTTTGACTTTGCCATGTTGTGTTCCTATTGTTGGTTTCCTCATTTTCTCCCTTGCTTAATTTCTTGTCCAGCCTGGTGGTTTCTTTCTGTTATTCTGGAGATTGTGGTCATTTTTATCTCTATGCAGCATGTCTTTCATCACTCTTTCTAAGGTTGGTTTGGTGGACATGAATTTCTTCAACTGTTCTTTGTCGTGGAAGTATCTTGTTTCTCCATTAAATTTGAAAGATGGTTTTGCTGGGTACATCATTCTGGGTTAAAAGTTGTTTTCTTTTAGGGCTTGAAATACTTCACTCCATGCTCATCTTAACCTAAGGTTTGTGCTGAGAAGTCTGCCATGAATCTAATAGGCTTTCCTTGATAGGTGAGTTGTGTCTTTTCTCTAACAGCTTTTAGTATTCTGTTATTATGCTATATGTCTGAGATCTTAATTATTATATGTCTGGGTGTAGATTTATGTCACTTATGACTGTTTGGTGTTCCATATGCCTCACTTATTTGTATATCAGATTTTTTCCCTATGTTTGGGAAATTTTCTGCCATTACTTCTGTCAACAGCTTAGTTATGTTTTTGTGTTGTCTCCTGCCTCCTCACTGATGCCTATTAATCTTACATTGTTTCTCCTGGCATCATCTTGAGGCTGCTGGATTGTCATTTCATGCTGCTTTGTTGATTTTATAAGCGCTAGCCTTTCATGTTTGCTCTCTGTGATCCTGTCCTTGAAGTCCAAAATTCTATCCTTAGCTTCATTTAATCAGTTTTGCCAGCTTTCAATACAATTTTTTTATTTCTTGGATATCTTTTTGGATTTGTTTCATGGATTCTGCTTGTTTTCTGCATGGTTCATTCAAAGTTTCAATCAATTTCCCATACTCCTGTATTTTTTTTTATCTATTTCTTCTCTAGCTATATTGAGCAACTCATTTACTAAGCTAGTTATTTCTGTCTTTACATAGACATTATTTCTAATTTGAGTTCCTCTATAGCCTCATGGATTTGTTTCTTGACTCCATTTGCTATCTTGTCACAGATTTCTAGTATATGATTTTTAAAGTCTTCTATTTCATTGTTGTCTGTACTTGCTTCTGATGGACTAGCTGTTTGAGTTTGCATTTTGCCTTTTCATTTAGCCATTTTCACCTTTTGGGTAAATATCTGGTCTTTCTATCCCAACAATCACAATTGTCCATAGTGTGAGTTTTAGGGTCCTACTGTATAGTTGATATTTGTCAAATTGCTGGGTACCACAATGAAGAGGAGATCCAGTCACCTGAATTCCTTCTACAGGGCCTGTTGGGTGAGTCCTATATTCTTTCTGGGCTAACTAGACTAGAAGTATTGATGTAGGTCAACTCTTAGTTCCTGCTGTTGTTATATCTTCAGGTTGTTGCAGGTCACCAGATCATCCTGGCTATAGTTTTTGTGTCAGCTGTGGCCCTACTGTATCACTGGGGGGTCTCATAAACTCTTTTAATTTTCTCAAAGTTGGGGGGGTGTTATTGGTGCACCTCTCAACCTGTCTGATGTTCTCTGTGTGGAGGAGGAAATTACCCACTCTCTTACCAGGTTCACCAAGGTCTTAGAGTTGGAGGGAGTTTCGCTTCTGTTCCTTTATTCACTGCAGACCTCTATTTTAGGAGAACACTCACCACACCAACTGGAGCCTGCTGAGGTCTTCTTTTTGGATGAGGGGTTTCTGAGTTTGTCATCCAGCCAGCACGGTAATCCACTGTAGTCCAAGGTTCCAATGTTCCCAGTGGAAGAGCAGGCCCAGTGGCAGCAGTCCCAGGCAGTTTAGGCCTGGGGCGGGCTTCTGCAATCTTCCTGGTGGAAGAGCGGGCCCAGAGGCAGCAGTCCCAGGCAGTTTCTTCATTACAAATTTTTTAAAAACTATATCCCTGCATCTGATGTTTTCATTGAATTAAAGTTCAGTGATATTTTATTGATTGCAAACTCTTTACTTTGTCTCAATCTGCATTTTTTCTTATAAATCCCTGGATCATCTCCTACACCTTGCTTTTCCATTTCTTTTTTCCTTTTTCTTTCCCCATGGGCTGTGACAATCTGCTTCTTATCACTGTATGCAAATCATATTCAATTAAATTTGGCTCCATGTGGATTGGCTGAGTGCTTATTGTGCTTAAGTTTTGTGATATGTGTAATGGAAAACACAAAAGTCAAGTAACACAAAGACTGGGCTTTGGGGAATTCAAGAGATTCACAAAAGGAAAAGATAAACCCCCAAATAGCTATAACACAGAAGATAACCATTGCTACTGAAAAAACTAGATAAGATCACATCTCACGGAATTGCTTTAGGAAAGAGATAACATCTGAGAAGGGTCCTAAAGATTTTGGAAGACTGATTTCAACACACAAAGACAGAAAGATGTGTATTTCTGGCAAAATCAACAGCTGGAATGAAGAGACAAAAGCAGAAAGGAGGTGGATGAATATAGGACCAGCTATGGCAGGTAAATATCATTGGCATGACATAATCAGAAAAGATGGGTTTATAACATAACGTGTGAAATGCGAACATTCATGGGGAGGAAATTTTATTGATGGTAATTGAAGAAGAAATCACAGAGCATTTAACAGAGAAACCGGTTATGGTGGCACAAACCTGTAATCCCAGCATTTGGGAGACTGAGGCAGAAGGATCATCTAAAATTCAAGGCCAGCCTGAGCTATATAGTGAGATCCTGTCAAAAAAAAAAACAAAACCAAAAAAAGCAAAACATTTTGCAGGGAAACAGTATGACAAGTGTTCTCTTTATGAAAAGAATAAGCAAATACTGTGAGATCCCATGATCAGTGGAAAAATAGCAAAATTCTAAAGAGAAAAAGAGCATCTGTGCCAAGTAAAAGGAAGCATTGAATCCAGTTTTGAGATGTTTTTTAAAAATATGTATGTCTATGCATTAGAGAGAAATTAAAAAAATATAAGTAAGTACAAAAAAGAAATTTTAAATCACTAATAATTCCACCAATCAATAAAATAGGTTAGTATTTTAATGAAAATCAAACCTGACTTTTGTATCTCTACTTACATTTGTTCCCATAAGTTTCCATAGTAGCTGCCTTACCACTTTAAGCATCATTGGTTTCAGTGCTCAAATATTCCACTTTATCTTCCATGTTAGGAAATTTCATATTCCATGTTACTGGCTACAGAGTATCTTACATACATGTGCACTTTAATTTCATAAGCCAGTATCTTATTGGGATTTTTAGGTGGTTTCTAATTTTTTCATATCATAATACTGCTGCCACAAACATCTGTGTACACTCATTTCTGAATCACTTTCTGATTACTTCCTTACATGAGCTTATAAAAGTGGAATGGGTCACAGATTTCTGCTGTTTGAAAACTTCAAAGTGTTAGGATTAATCAGTTTGTATCTGATTAGTGTATTGGTCAGTGCATGACCTCTGAAGAGAGCTATTTAAAGATAAAGTCTTCTTTTGGCCTTTTTCTGACAGAATGCTGAGCATAGTTGGAATCAAAAAAGCCACCAAAGACCTTAGAAGACATTAATGAGGTAAATTATGTAATAAAGTAAGTTTCCAGGTTCCTGGCATCTTCTGTTGGACACCATACCATCCCTCTGTTATCCACTTTCACAAAGAAAGAAAAATATACCTTTTTCTTGTCTTTTATCTCATCAGTTTAGAAGCTGGTTTTTTGTTATACAACTGAAGTAATCCTAACTAAAACAATGGCTTTGAAAGTTTGAACATGTTGAAGGCTTTCTGTGGACATTGCCAAAATTGAGTCACTGAGTCTTAAATGGTTGTGCTGATGAATATTCCCACCTGTAATGTGTAAATTAGACTTTCTCTCTTCATTTGTCCTGAGTAACACTAGCTATTCTAATTCTTTTTTAATCTTTGGCAATTTGGTAGTTGATAAATGGTATCTCTGTTTTAATTTGTGTTTTCAGTTGCATATTTCTAAATCTTTTCCCTACTCTGTTCCAACCACCTACTTCCATATAAACTTCTCTTTCACTGGAAATTCTGAGGCATTACCTATGTTATAAACATAGAGTGAATAATTAGGAAAGGGTTTTGCTTCTCTTTTAATATAATTCTGCCTTCCATTTCGAAAAGCAGGACTTCTGACCCAAAGAAATACACAGAATTCTCTGCCTACACTTCTCTGATGATATTCTTTCCCTGGCCACCTGATATATCCCAGTTTGGCAGTATATTCATCTATCTCTCTAAACTGCTCACCATATTTCCCAGCAGAAGATGGACATTAGAGTACAAGTGACCAGCACATTGAGCAAATCACAAGTATTTAGGGAGATTCAATGTTTATGACCACATTTATTTATTCCTTGCTGCCTTCATGCCTCTCTCTTCTCTCGCTCTCTCTTGGTTCCCAGCCCATATCAAAGATTTTTCCCCTATATATCTTTCTCCTTGGAGGAATTAAGTTCTTTTCTAACAACCTTCAGTATTTCCTTCAGTGACCAGTGAAAACTACACTTCCTCTTGCATTTGAGAAAAGGAAAGTAGAATTTCCAACCCCTGTCTCTTCTATAATCATCAGGTCTTTTTAAAAAACCTGCTTCAGGAGGGGAGACAGGCCTGCACCACCAGGTAAGTTCCAGCCACCAGCGCTGGCCCAGGGAGAGTTTGGGACCAACACTCCTGGTAGTTGGGTGCCTGCCCAGCCCTTAGGACACTGCACTAGGCTTGAGTGGTTTCCCAGGCTTGAGTGGACCATGCCCAGTGACCTTCATTCAACCAGGGGAGCCAGGCCTGCACTGTGAGGGAACCAGGCTCACAACGTGAGGGGAAAGCTTTGGAACATCACTCAAAACATGGAAATATAGGAAAATGACTAAATGAAAGACCAAATGCAATCTCAAAACTCCAGTCCATCCCAAGAAAGCCTGGGAGCCACACACATAGAAGAAAATAATAGTCATACAGCTGAAATGCCTGAAATGGTATGATATCAACTGAAATAAAGAAGCAAGTATGGGAAGCTTTGAAGGAACTCAAAATAGAAATAATCTCCCAGGTAAAAGAAGAAATGATAAAAGTAGTGAAAGAAATACTGAATGCATCTAAACAAGACACAGCTAAAAAGTAGAGGAACAAAGCAAAAAGATAGAATCTCTGAAGAAACAGTATAAGAAATAAACAGAATGCATGAAGCAGATTCAAAGACTTATACGGGAAATCAAAAATTCTATTGAAAGTTGCCAAAACCGCCTCAACGAAAGGGAAGATAGAATTTCAGACCTCGAAGATAAGATTGCAGCTAGTGAACAGTAAAGGAACAATCTTCTAAAAATAACAAGGAATCAGGAAATAACAATTCAACAGTTTCAAGATGATGCAAAGAAAAAAAATGTAAGATTAACAGGGCTAAATGAAAAAGAAGGGGACAACACCAATGATATCAAGAGGCTATTTACAGAAGTCATAGCTGAAAACTTCCCAGATATGAGAATGGAAACTGACATACAGATTAGTGGAGCATGTAGAACTCCAAATAGCCATAACCAAAATAAAACTACACCCAGACATATAATAATCACCATCCCAGAAATCCAACACAACAACAGAATATTAAAAGCTGTTAGAGAGAAAAACAGATCACCTATAAAAGAAAACCTATCAGAATCACAGCAAACTTCTCAACACAAACAATGAAGTAAAGAAGAGCATGGAGTGAAGTTTTTCAGATCCTTAAAGAAAATGACTTGCAACCCAGACTGATGTGCCCTGCAAAACTGTCCTTCAAAATGGATGGAGAAATAAGAAACTTCCATAACAAAGAACAGCTGAAGAACTTCATGATCACCAAACCAACCCTACAAGAGAATACTGAAAAACTTTCTTGATACAGATAGGAAAAAATCCACTAAGCAAGACAGACAATTAAACAGAATGGAAAAGTAACAGCAGAAAGATAACAGGTCAACAATAAACCAATATATAACAGTTATAACCATTAATGTAAATGGCCTCAATTCACCAATTAAAAGAAACAGACTGGCAGAATGGATCAAGAAACAACATCCAACCATATGCTGTCTACAAGAAACCCATCTAACACAGAAGGAAACTCATAGACTGAAAGTCAAAGGATAGAAAACAATACTCCATGCAACAGGAACTCAAAAAAAAAAAAAGCAGGGGTAACTATTCTGTTTGCAGACCATGTGAACTTCAAATCAGGAATGATCCATAAATGTCACTATGTACTAGTTAGGGGAAAACTTCAAGAGGAAGAGATAACAATATTAAATATATGCACCAAATTCCAGAGCACCCAGCTACACAAAGCAAGTATTAACAGAAATGAAAAATCAAATAAACAATAACACAATATAACAGGAGACCTTAACATGCCATGGACACAAAGGGATAGATCAACTAGACAGAAAATTGACAAAGAAATAACAGAACTGAATCACACCTGTGAACAAAAGGACTCGATAGACGTATACAGAGTGTTCCATACAACAACATCAGAATATACATTCTTCTCAGCAGTACATGGGACATTCTCTAAAGTAGAACATATACTAGCCCACAGAACATATTTAAGTAAATGCAAAAGAATTAAAATTATCCCATGCATGTTATCAGATCATAGTGCCATGAAACTAGAAATTAATGATAAGAGAAACTTCAAAAAAAAACCCAAACACATGGAAATTGAATGATACAGTCTTGAGAAATCAGTGGGTCACAGAGGAAATTAAAGAATAAATTAAACAATATCTACATGCAAACAAAAATACAAATGCAACTTACTGGAACCTGTGGGTTGCAATGAAAGCAGTACTCAGAGGAAAATTTATTGTAGGCAGTTCCCACATTGGGAAAGCAGAATGAACACAAATAGACAGCCTGATACTATACCTCAAACATCTAGAAAAAGAAGAGCAAGCCAAGCCCAAAGCCAAAAGAAGGGAGGAAATTATAAAGAACAGAGCAGAAATTAATGCAATAGAGACTAAGAAACCAGTACAAAGAATCAATGAATCAAATAGTTGTTTCTTTGAAAGAATAAATAAAATTGATAAGCCCCTAGCCAACCTAATTAAAAAAGGGAAAGAAAAGATTCAAATTCATGCAATATGGAATGAAAAAGGTGAAACCACTACAGACTCTGTGGAAATACAGAAGATCATCAACAACTATTTTGAAAACCTCTACTCTCATAGGTTCAATAACACAGAAGAAATGGACAGATTCCTAGAAACGTCTGAACTACCAAAGCTGGATCAAGAAGATGCAAAACTGCTGAATAATCAAATTTCTATTAAGGAAATTGAAAATGTAATTAAATCCTTATCAACAAAGAAGAACCCAGGCCCACACAGATTCACTGCAGAATTCCACAAGAAATAAAAAGAAGACTTATTGCTGAAACTCCTCAAATTCTTCAATGAAATTGAAAGGGAAGCAATTCTCCCTAAGTCATTCCTGGAAGCAAATATTACCCCAGTACCAAAACCTGAGAAAGACCCAACTAAAAAAGAGAACTACAGGCCAATCTCCCCAATGAACATAGATGCAAAAATTCTCAATAAAATATTGGCAAACAGGATACAGCAAATCATCAAGAAGATTATACACCATGACCAAATGGGATTCATCCCAGGCATGCAGGGATGGTTCAACATACATAAATCAATAAATGTAACCCACTATATCAATAGAGCCAAAAGTAAGAATCACATGATCATTTCTATAAATGCAGAAAAAGCTTTTGATAAGATCCAACACTCATTCATTCATAATAAGAATCTTACAGAGATAAGAATAGATGGTCTTTACTTCAATATGATAAAGGCCATCTATGACAAACCAACAGTATCATATTGAATGGCCAAAAACTGAAAGCCTTTACCTTGAAATCAGGCACAAAACAAAGATGTCCTTTATCACTGCTCCTATTCAATGTAGTACTGGAAATACTAGTCAGAGCAATTAGACAAGAGAGAAATAAAAGGAGTAAAGATAGGAAAAGACAAAGTTAAATTATTATTATTTGCAGATGATATGATACTATACATAGAAGACCCCCAAAACTCCATTGAAAGACACCTAGATATAATAAATAAATTCAGCAATGTAGCAGGATACAAAGTCAATACTCAAAAACAAATAGCATTCCTGTACATTGACAACAAAATCACTGAAAGAGAAATAAGAGAAGCCACACCCTTCACACTAACATCCAAAAAAAAAATGAAATACTTAGGAATTAATCTAATAGAAGAAATAAAAGAGCTATACAGGAAAAATTTTAATACCCTGAAAAAAGAATTCGAAGAGGACCTTAGAAAATGGAAATTCATCCCTTGTTCATGGATTGAAAGAATAAATACTGTGAAAATGGACATTCTCCCAAAATTGTTATAAGGATTCAATGCAATCCCAATGAAAATACCACTAACATACCTCATAGATCTAGAGAAATCACTCCTAAAATTCATCTGGAACCAGAAGAGAGCTAGAATAGCAAAGGCAATCCCTGACTTGAAGTTATATTACAAAGCTACTGTAATAAAATCAACATGGTACTGGAATAAAAACAGATATGAAGATCAATGGAATAGATTAGAAGATACAACCACAACTATAAACACACTCAACCACCTTATCTTTGATAAAGGGGCCATACATGTTCAATTGAAGAATGATAGTCTCTAATAAATGGTTCTGGAAAAACTGTCTATCCATATGCTGAAAACTAAAACTAGACTCATGCCTATCACCATGTACTAAACTAAAATCTAAATGGATCAAAGATCTAAATATTAAAACATAAACACTAAATCTCTTGGAAGCCTAAGTAAAAATTGAAGGCATAGGGGTACGTAGAGAATTCATGAACAAGAACCAAACCACATGGGAAATACTTCCCAGAATCAATAACCGAGATCACATCTTATTAAAGAGTTTCTGCATGTCAAAAGAAATCTCCAGCATAGTGAAAAGAAAACCCACAAACTTTGAAAAAAAAGTCTTAGTGAACTGTCCCTCAGACAAAGGACTTCTGTCTAGAACTTATAAAGAATTAAAAAAATCAGACCCCAAAAATCAAAAGACCCAGTCCAAAAATGGGCATCCAAGATGAACACACAGTTCTCAGATGAAGAAATATGAATGGCTAATAAATACATGAAAAAATGTTCATCATAATTGGTCATTAGAGAAATGCAAATTAAAACCACACTGAGATTCCATCTCATTCCATAAAGAATGGCCAGGATCAACAAAACTACCAACAACAAAACTGGAGAGGCTGCGGGGAAAAAGGAACTCTTCTGCACTGTTGGTGGGAGTGTAGACTGGTGCAACCACTGCAGAGGTCAGTCTGGAGATTGCTCAAAAAACTGGGATTGGAAGTCCCATTTGACCCAGCTATTCCACTCCTAGGCATATTCCCAGAAGAACTGGAAACATCATACCACAGCGATATATGTGCACCCATATTTATAACAGCACAACTTGTAATAGCCAGATCTTGGAAACAACCTAAGTGCCCATCAACTGAGGAATGGATAAAAAAATTGTGGTACTTTTATACAATGTAGTACTACTCAGCTACAAAGAATGATCACATTGAGATATTTATAAATAAATGGATGCAACTTGAGACCACACTCGTAAGCAAAATAAATCAAACTCACATGTATAAATACCATATAGTCTCCCTAGTATAAGAAATGGTAAGAGTACACAAGGTTTTATGCTAATCATTGTTCCCCATTACATTGCTTTGAAGCCTTATAATGTTCTCATTCATTGGTGGGAGTGGTTTTATTCTGTTTCGTTTGATTTTACTATGTGTGATGGTATGAACAGCTATTTTGAAGAAAACAAGACAATATGCAGCCATTGCTGATTTAATATCATCTGGGTTTGAAGTCCTACCATGCTTTTGTTCTTCTATTACCTTTGGTTCTATCATGTTGTTTCTTACTGGATTTTAATATGTATGATAGTATAAACAATTTTTTATGGAAAATGAGTTATTAGAGTAACCATTGTTTATTTTCTGTTATTTGGTTCAGAATGCCTTATACTACTTTCATTCTCTTGAATGGTTTTAGTGTATTTTGTTATGTTTGATACTATTGTGTATGAAGCTACACTCAACTATTTCAAAAAGAGACATTATGGTAGCTACTGTTAATATCCAATTGTCTTGCTTTGAAGTGCTGTGTTGCTTACATTGTTCCGTTCTGATCTGCTTTGTTCTGTCCTCTTTTGTTTTATTTTCTGTAAAATAAAATTAATAAAAAATTAAGCTGCTTCAGGAACCATAATACGTCAAGGGCAAACAGTAGTTGAAAACAATACAGCAAAAGTCCTAACCCAAACTTCAAAATCTTCATGAAACTTGTGAGTCGTCTTGTCTCCTTTCCACTTGTATCTAGTCTTCCCCTAATATGTACTTTTATCAACTCTTCTTCCTTCCACAGCATCAAGTTGGACTTGACATAGTCCTAAAGAAGACTCTGTCTCCGGAGGTTCATTTCCAAAGGGGTATCTTCACACTGATTGTCACTTCCCACTGCCTATATAATCATAACATTAACATGTGGGAAACACTACTGGATGTTGAAATCCAAATCCAGATACGAGACTAAGGAAGACATAGTGAGAACAGTGGTACTGCACATTTTATACTGTTTCCTCCATTGCAGCTCTCATTTGAGCATCAGCCCACTCAGGAATTCCTCCTCCTTCATTCTGCTGCACACTTCATTTGAGGGCCTTCACGAATCTATCTTGGAATTTACATTTTACCCTCTACGTTTCATCTCAGAATTCTCATCTACCTATGTTATTTGGCTTTTGCTTACTCTGGTCACTTAGTATTCACTCTGTGTCAAGCACTTTTAACTCATCATTTGGTTTAATTTTTAAGATATGCCTATGAGGAAAAAGCTATTAGTAGCCCCGGTGTTAAAGGTGATAATGCTAAGATTCAAAGATCTAGCTAGTAAGTGCTGGAAATAGGATTTAAACTCTGAAAGGCAAACTTCAGTAGTTTGTGTCTCATCAATGACACTCTTCTGACTATTCCTAGATTCTGCAAGATTTTCCTCAGTGAGCACATTATTCTTCATTTCCATAATGCTCTCTGTCACTCCGACACCTCTATCTGAAGGTCCTGCCATCTGCATATCAGTTTGAATTAGCCTGAACTCTTGATTTGCCAAGACCTGTGAGTTCAATAATGGTAAAGCAGTTATACTATATAATATTCATTTGGACCTTCACATCCCTTAGGGCTGGGGAGACTAAATGAGATCTTAAGTGGCATCAATTGCAACAAAAGGCAAACTGCAGCCATTGGGTCTTCTGGCAGCCTGCTTTCTTGATAATCATAGCTAACAATAAGTCAGGTTTAATAACACACCAGCCAAGATTTTCCATTACACCATTTGATACTCTCATCAACCCTAGAAGAAAGACACCATCATGACTCCCATTTTACAATAAGAAAACTGAGATTAAGGCTCTTCTGTTAAATGATCCAGCTCTTGCACTGAACACTTCACAGATCTATCACTTGCATCCATCTCTGCTCAAATTCAGATTCTTCTTTCCTGAGTCCATAATAAATGCTATTTTTCTTAATATTTTTGATATATCCTATGAAAATAGCAGTGCCCCACAGAAAAAATAATTATTCAACAGCCTACCCCCAAATCCAATCATATTTTTTCAACCACATTATCCAGTACACACAATGCACATGCAACCAGCTGTACCTGCTTATATTAAGTAACGTGTTAGATGGAATTATATTTTTCTTACATTTTTCATTAACATTCCATCAAGCATACAACTCTCAACAATAAATTTGAAGTCCTTAAAAACATAGATCATTTCCTAGCAACATATCTGTTCCCAAATTTGACCCAGTAAGTGGAAAATTTGAAAAATTTAATTATCATAGAATGGGGAAAAAAACTAGGATTAGATGCTTTTCAAGCTGAGTTTAGGTAATCTGCAAATAATAGGCAATTCCAATGTCCTTTGAACCAGTCATAGATAAAAGATGTATATTTATCCAATTCATTTATATGTACATTTTAGTACCAAAGCATAATAAAGAGGCTGCAGGAAAGAAAAGCATTGTATAAACTCAGTTCAAATGGAATATTAGAAAATTTATCTTGCAAAGCCATTAGTAGAATAATATATTATGATAGCATATGATTTACTCCAGAAAAATCAGTGGTTAATATCAGAAACTTACTCTGCATAAAAGGAATCCTTTGCCCCTGTTGGTGGAAGTGTAGACTGATAGAACCACTGGGAAATCAATGTGGCAATTCCTCAAAAATCTAAGCATAGAGATCCAATTTGATCCAGCTATTCCCCTTCCAGATATTCCCCCAGAAGAATTGAAAACATCATTCCACAGCAATGTATATGTACTCATGTGTATGGTTGCATAATTTTTAATAGCTAAATCTTGGAAACAACCCAAATGCCCATCAACTCCTGAGTGAATAAAAAAGATGTGATTCTTATACAATTGAGTACTGCTCATGTATAACAAAGGACAAACTTGAGGCTTTTTGGGTAAGTGGATGAAACTTGAGAATATACTCATAAATGAAATAAATCAGACTTACATGTGTAAACATAGTATTGTCTCCTTAGTGTAAAAATTTAAAGAGTAAATAAGACCCAAAATGTACAAGAGCTATTGTGAAAGTGAAAAGAGAAAAAAACTGCTCAAAAGAAAAAAGCAACTGAGATGGGGAAAAGGAGAAAAGAAAGAAGGAAAAATTATATATACATATATATATATATATATATATATATATATATGATAGATAATTATACTTCTGTTACTTTTTCAAAAAACACAGTTTGTGTTTTCATGGTTTGGTCATTTTTTCATGCCTGTATCTTGTAATCTGAGCAACTATGCCAAAGACAACAATGCACAATATAAAAACCATTGTTAATCTCCCATTATGTTCATTTGAAATTTTGTATCATTACTTTTATTCTTTATTTGTTTTAAAATAAAATTTTAAAATATATTAAGAAAATAAAAAAATACAAAACTTAAAACTCTGAGGTGATATTAAATGTTAACATTATTTTAATAAAACATTAAGTAAGGTTGAAAGGAATAAATAAAAAAATAAGATTACTATCTGGGTGGCACATACATATAATTCCAACACTTGGGAGGATGAGAAGAGGATTGCCATGAGTTTGAGACCAGCCTCGGCTGCATAGTAAGTTTAAGGCCAGGCTGAACTACATAGCAAGACACTGTTTCAAAACAAAACAAAGACAAAATAAAACAAAAAGACTACTAAGTATGGTAGAAAATCTTTTAAATGGATAGTATTTAAGCTAAAAAGTAAAAAATGAAGCAGACACCTTTAGCCATGATTATAACCTAACATTAACTTAGAGTTTCGAACAAATACAAAGACTATTACACAGTACTAGAAAAGAGATCTAGAATTGTTTCATGAGGAATTTTCTCTTTTTTGCTGAAAAAGTCCAAAATACTAAAAAAAAAAAAAATTCTAATCTGATTTTTTGCTTTAGAAATTGCCATTTACACATAGAAACAGGACAAAAATATATCTTAATGAAAGGTACTATAAATGATAAATATATCTTAATGAAAGGTACTATAAATGATAAAAAATTAGAAGTACATTTATAGAAATGGAAACATAAGAACATGATATCTTTTGATATGATACCATATCAAAAGAAAAGGAAGAAGGTATATCTCTTTGGATAAAAAAGTTAAGATCATACAATATAGGATCTTCCCAATCTAATAGCTATCATAATATTTCAATTAAATCCATGATTACAGAAAGTGAGTCTTGCAGTTTATACAGAAAAAAAATTTTTTTACATAGTAGCAGAAAATTTAAAATACCAAGCAGGAATGGAGAGCTGGCCCTGGAAGATCTGAAGTACACACTATTTTAAAACTACTATAGCTAAATCAATGTGACATTGGTTAGAAGAAACAGCACGATTGAGAGAAGAATAGAAGATCTGAGAATACAGCCCGGTCCATATGAAAACTTCCCTTCAATTGGAGCAGAATACATTTTAGGATTGTTGTTGGAATACCGACTACTCATCTGAAGGAAAATACAATTGGGTTTTGATTTTATACAAGACGTAAAAGTTTTCAAAATTGATTAATAGCTTAAATGTGAAAAATGAAGTAATAAAGCACTTAAAAGTTATTGTATACATATAAAATCCAAGGGCAGAAAAACTTTCTAAAGTACACTAGAACCTTCAAAGTTATAAAAGGAAAGATACAGACCTTAGCCAGGCGTGGTGCCACAAGCCTGTATTCCCAGAACTCACGATGATATCCGAGCATTCAGTTTGAGATACACAGTGTGTTCAAAGCCAGACTGGACTTCAAAGAAAGATCTTTTTTTATTTTTGTTTTTTTGTACCAGGGATTGAGTTCACCACCTCCATGCTTGCCAGGTAGGTGCTTATGCCCCTGAGCTAAATCCGCAGGTCCCAAAGCAAGATCTTGTCTCAACAACGACAACAACAAAAAGATAGATACCACTGACCATTGTCTTGGTTCATTCAATCTGTTCTGATGAAACTTCTGACATTAGGCAATTATTTCTCACAAACTGGAGGCCAGAAAGTCCAAGGTCAACATACTAGCAGGTCCAGGGTCCAGTGCTGTCTCATTTCTCATGGACAACAGTTTTTTCCTGTGTTGTCAGTTTGCTCAAAGAGCAAACAAGCCCCTCCAGGCCACTTTTATAAGGGCTTTATTACCATTCATGGAGGCTCAGTCCCATGGCCCAGTCACTGACAACACCCCTATTTCTCAGTATAACACACCAGAAATTCCACTTCAACACATCAGATTTGGGGGAACTCAAAAACTCAGACAATCAAAATTATGTGAAAAAAAATCATAATTCTCAATGATAAATCATATCACAGAATAGATAAATATTAGATTTGGGGAGAAAAAAGCCTATCAAAATCACCACTGTTGAACAACCACAAATGTTCACATGAATTTCATCAATAAACAAATTTTAAAAAGCTAATTAACTTAGGAAAAGATATACAAACTCATTTTTAGCCAGAAATATGTAAAACCAAGAACAGCTCTCATTTTACGAGTGCACACATGCACACACACAGGCTGCAGGTCACTATTTTCATAGGACATGCTGGAAAACTATAGAAGTGACAAAACCTTGTAAATTAAATGAACTCTCACTGGGGCAATAATTGATTATGGATCCTGCACATTGCTCAGTGGTTTTTACAGCATTTTTAGAAAGATGCATTAGAATTAATCCAATTGACTTCGTCTTATTGGTAAGTTATTTGAGAAGAAAAATGTGCAGAAATTGAGTACAAAATCCAGTGGTGTCTCTGTTCATGAATGCTTTCATTTGTGACCAGTTTGGTTTGCAAATAGAAGCACTTGGCAAGATGTCACTTTTGTTTGCAAACTCTGCGCTGGGTGATGAACATATTCACAGTCATGTTTCCCAAATGAATGTGTACGTGGCTTTCTTTTCAGAATCATTAATGAATTAAGTTTGTGAACCAAGGTACTATGTAGTCTATTTTCTAAAAAAGGAGCAAAGACAGAAATTCTACATATGTGTGTGACAATGACATTATAATCATGGAGAAAAATTAGAAAGGATTCCTATTATGTTTTTAACCATGACTGAGGGAACACAAAAAGCAAGGTACTTCTTGGTTGAAGTGCACGGAAAGTACAATGAATAAGTGAATAAAGGATTACACTAAACCTGCCATGTATACTAAATTCATTTTTTTCATGTGTTTTTGTAAAACCTATGATTCTGGGTATAGATGTAAAGAAAATTATTTAAGGAAACCAAAAATATATAAGAATAACATTATTTTCCTAAATTAATTTTGCTATCATTTCTGTGTTATGTGTGTGTTTGTGTTATTTCCTCTCTCCTTTTGGATTCCTCTTTCCCCACATGTTAAACATATTTTCAGTCTTGTATCTTCTTTATTCTTCATAAACTACACTTACTTTTTTCTATAGTAAAGAAAGAAAGACTACCTGTAAAACTAATCAAATAGACTACCAATATTTGCATTACGAAATCAGTAATTTCTTTGGGCCAGGGTAGTTCTATTTATATTCTGGGTGATAAAAGATTTTCTTGCTAAAGACCCTGTCCTGTTTTCAGTTTTCAAAGAGAGCACTGCAGTGTTTGTGGATGAATAATTATGAAAGAGCTAAATATCAAAGTTTAAACCTTGCTAAACCTTAGAGTTGGGGGGGGGGATCTGCATTCTTCCTGATCCTGTTTAATGAGAGAGTGGGGATCTGTGTGGAAAAGTCACTGGGCCATGCATCAAGATGCCAAGAGAGATCTCTTTGTAACAGAACATCAGGCTCCCAAAACACTGCTGACTGAGTGAAAATGACTCAGTGGAGACACAAACACAACGTCAATCTTCCAGAAATCAAAGAAGGAAAATGAATGTACACACTGGGCTTCCTGTGTGGACTGGTCTTAAACTCTTCACTTAATCCATTGGAATCTTATGATCACTTTTGCTTACATGTGTCAGGATTCATTAGAGGTACAGAATCAGGGTAAAATACATGAGTAATTATACAAAGAGATGTTTTAGGTAGCCTTACAAGATCAGAGAGGGGGAAGTTCCAGTGGCCCTCTGTGGAATGAGAGGTAAAAGAATCTGGAATGACTCCCTGACCACTTGAGAGACATAGGATCCGGAACCAGTTAAATGTCAAAACTCCGGACACTCACTGAGGAATCTGGTGTGAGTCTGCACCTGAAAGTGAAATATCTATGATAGAAGGCTGAAGAGTCTTTTCAGGAAGCCTCAAGGAACTGAAGAGGAACAGCCAAAGCCATAGGAAAGATCAGCACTCCTCTGGAAAAAGGGGGAGCCTTCTTCTTTCCCTTTTTATTCTGTCCAGACTACAGGCCTATTGATTGGTGCCACCACATCCAGAGTAGGTCTTCCTTCCTGAATTTGTTCTCTACATGTCACTCATGCATAGATACAGCCAGACTTTGCCAATTTAGTAGCCAGTCCTTGCTCAAATTGACATTAACAGTTACTGATCCCATTAAGAAAGTGCAAGTTTAATCTGCATTTATAGAAGAGGTATAGAAAGGTAGACAATCCTGTCTCAGGTTGCACACAGTACAGCTGAGCTTCAAACTCAGTGTTCAAACTTCAGTATCTGAGCATTACCATTAACCCATCTACTTTTAATCCAAGGTAAGAATGAAGCAAAGGCAAATACAAGTTTAAAAGGTGTTTACTATCTGACACGGGAAGATAGGTTCAAAGTACTGTGAGCTACTTCAGCCCCTCCATGTGCAGCAACTTCCTCTGAGTAGCTAAATACCCACTCAGTGGCCATTTACTTACTGGAGCAGATTCATAGGAATGGGCAATTTGTTTTGTTTGAGGCAATGGATACCTTCTCTAACTTTTGTTTATTTTTGACACACGCACATTCAATGAAACTTTCATGGTTCCCAATCCCATCTTCACTACAAAAACAATTTTATCAACTACATGTTTGCTGACTTTGGTACATCTGGAGATTTGGCCAGGAATCATTGCACAGAGATTTCCCCAAAGTTAAGGCAACAGCACTGCTAAGGAAAGATGTGATTCTCATGGCTGATGACAAGCTGTGAGGATCTCCAGGGCGGATGCTGGAAGCTGG
This sequence comes from Hydrochoerus hydrochaeris, assembly GCA_004027455.1. Classification (NCBI taxonomy): domain Eukaryota; kingdom Metazoa; phylum Chordata; class Mammalia; order Rodentia; family Hydrochaeridae; genus Hydrochoerus; species Hydrochoerus hydrochaeris. Next base: position 84,823 of record PVLA01000912.1, on the reverse strand, counting down.
AGGAATAACAGAAAGTTTGTGTCCCCCATCTTATCTTACTCTAAGACACAGAAATAGAGAAGAAATCTGTTCTGGAAAGGAATCCTCCTTATGGACTTCACACCCAACCCTCAGTGTTGCCCCTGCACTAGCCCTCACTTACTCAGAGTTAAACTTTTTCATTGACTTAGTCAGAGACATAGCATACATTTAAAAATAATAATACCTAAATAAATCACCATACAGCTTGTCTCTTCTTCCTCTAATTCTTCTCTTTCACCTTTTGCAGATCTCTCATCTACCTGAGGATCTTTTCCCATTAGACAGCTTCTATTTTTCCATCTTTCCAGAAACTTCTTTCTATCCTGTTTTCACATTACTTACACAGAAGTGACATTTCAGTTCAGACGAAAAAGCCATTGCACAAAGATGGCTCTGGGTGCAAAACAAAACAAAATATCCACATAACATTTGATAGCATCCACCCTAGAAAATGGTAAAGTATAATCTCTCCTTTTTTTTTCTTTTGGTACCGGGGATCAAACTCATGACCTTGTGCTAGCCAGGCAGGCGCGTAAGCCACTGAGCTAAATCCCCAGCCCGCTAAAGCATAATCTAATTTTCCACTACCACAAAATATTTTTTCTTTCTTGCCACATATTTTTACATGTAACAAGTATTTATTTATTGATGCTCAACCAGTGGAAAAATAAATTCTATTTTCAGGTATTTAACAGTAATTAGCATTTCTCTTAATAAGTTCAAAGTTTTAAAAAGTAGAATACATTAAGGGCAGCTTATAATTTTAACTTTCCCCTGAAGAGATCTAGCCCTGAATACTCTACATAAATTCTGTCTTGAAGAAATGGATCACATTGGCTCCAGCAAACTAATCAGAGTAGGGGCTTTCATTTCCCTTTTCCTTGGGAAAATTGATCTGATTTCAAAGAAAAGCTCCAAGAATATTTTAAGTATTAACTACATTATTGCAGTACATATCAAGCCTTGGGTAGGAGCCTTGACACAAACAATGCAATGTGGATATATGGGTTCCTTTGTGTTTCTTAATAGCACAATCAATTCTCCTAAACTATGGTCACATCTCTTATGTTGCACATTCCCTTTGGGCAGTGAAATTAAAGAAGAGGTAAAACACATAGCCATTTGCTGCTAGGAATTTATAAAGGAACAGAGTAAAGTGTACAAAAGCATGGATAATTATTGCCAGGAACAGAAAAAAAAGGCTTTAAAAAATTCACAACCCATTAGGCGCCAGCATACATGCTAATTGCTGACTGCCAGAGGTGTGCCATCAAGAATGACAGCCTTGTCGATATGAATGGAGAAAGTGTGAATGAGTGAGCATGTTGGTTCCTAGGTGAAACAAATTCTTATCTCACAAGTTCAAATTCTCCAGGCTCATGAATATGACACATTAATATTCATTAAGTGGAACACATTATCATTTTAGAAGGAGATTACTGGGGACTCACTATTTTTGTTCCATCACATTTTCCAATTAGGAGTCCCGCTTTTGCAAATAATCAGCTTTCGCTTGCCAAGGGCTTTTCAGACACTTTCTGGCAAAGGGCGTTTGGAGCTAAGTTCAGCATCCATTTAAGAAATGGGTGAAAACGGAAGTACAATGATATCTTTTAATGACAGGTTAATCTTGCTGCAGCGAACCTGATCAGAGAGGAGCCAAGCTCTAAAGCCAAAAGGCAGGAACTCCTTTTGGAGAAAGGAGCTCAGACAAGTAAGCTTGGGGAGTTCAGTTGTTCTGGTTGATTGCAGTGATGGAGAAATAAGTGGATGTTGTAGAAGGTCTTAGAACACCTGTTGAGGGAGGAGAAGCTGTGCAAAGGTAGAGCCTAGTGGTATGGAAATGAGCAGAAGTTTGGGGCTCATAACCATCCCTGAAGGTGGTAACAGAGCAGAGAAAGTAACCACGGACAAGTATATGCTCATCCGCCAGATGAGCATTTCAGTTTCATGCGCTGAACATGTCTGTTAAACTTTATGATTTTATTAATGTTTAAATCAGATTAAACAAGAGTCAAAGATAGGTTTGCTTTTGAAAACTGTAAATAGATTTTGAATCATACACTTTAACAAATTAATGTTTGTTAACCAATAATCATTTAATTCTAATTAAAGCAGAATTTCTAAATAAGCTAATTTTATTTTTAGCTAAACCATACATTTATGAGTTTAATATGGAAAGACTTCTAAGATTTCTTTGATGAAAAAAAATCTCAGCTCTTCTACTTGTACATATCTGTGAGGGCTGCACATACACAGCAAACAAAATACGTGATAAGGAGAAAGCTATAAGGAAAGTGAAAATTCCTCCAGTTCTCTGCCCTCCTTTCTCGAAGCAGCTACTTTTTTCTTTTCAAAAACATATTATGCACATAGCAGCACAGCTGTATGACTTGCTTCCACTTACATAATTGTGGACAGGCTTTATGCACTGTATTTCCACAATTTTAACTAAAAGTATATTCTAAATATAACACTTAATTTAACTCATTGCTTAGGGAAACAAACTTCAATAAAATAATTCAGTCAGGTACTGAAGAAATAAACCAGTCAATACAATAACAAATCCAAAGGGAACTGGAAACAGTACTTAACAAGCCAGCACAGGGGGATTTGGCCATCCTGGAGCTACATAATAAATTCAAGTCCAGCTTGGATGTCATGGTGAGACTCTGTCTCAAACAAACCAATAAACAAACATGTAAAAAAAAGAATTTCTGTAGTATATAATCTAAACTGTTCAGCTGCCTATTAAAAGTTATGAAACATTCAAGGAAACATAAAACTTTTACCATAACTGGAAAAAAGTGAGTAACTGAAGCAGGTTGAATAGATGTTAGATATGACAATGGTGTGGAAGTAGTCATGATAAATGTGTCCAGAGACATAAAGGAAAACGTGGTTAGAGGAAGGTATGATGACAACATCTTATCAAATAAAATCAATAATAATGTAGAAATAAACAAGAAAAACTAAATGAAATTCGGGTGTTAAAAAGTAGCATAACTATAATAAGAAAGTCACTACAAAGGTTCACACATGTATTTGAATTGTTAGACAAGTTAGTGACCCAGAATAAAGGGGGGAAAAGCTTCAGAAAAAGGAAGCTATTACACAGCAGCAGACGACCTGTCTGCTCTGGTGTCTCTCATAAGTGAAGCAAAAGTCAAAATAAAAATTGGGTGAATAGATAATAAATAAAAATTGGGTGAATTAATTGCTAACACACTGAGTATAGAAGCAATATTGAAGAAATTTTTCAAGTTGAAGCAGCAGGAAGAAACTAAGGTAACTCACAGAAAACTAAACAACCCACTTCTGAATAACCAATATATAAAAACTAAAGTGCAAATGAAATGAGAAATTCTTTTAGGTGAATACAATGAAAATATACTGCACCAAAACATATTTTACCACGATGAAAATGTACTGTATAGGATGCAGCATTAAGAAGGAAATTTATAACCATACTTTTTAAAAACCTCAAATGGATAGCATGATCTTCCATCTGAAGATACTAAGAAAATACAGGAAAACTAATCTGAAGTAAAGAAGAAGAAAATAAATAAAGGTCAGAAAGGGAAAAAAAAGAAACAAAGAAAAGAAATTAGTGGATAAAATCAATGAAGGTACAAGTTTGTTGTTGGAAAGATTAAGATTCAGATAGGGCAGGAGGGAGGAAGGGAGAGAGAAGAGAGAAAGGAAGGAGGATGGGAGGGGGAGGTAGAGAATGATTGTGCCAGAGAGATGGAGAGGAAAGACTGGCTACTGAAATCAGAAATAAAACAGATAGTACTACTGTCAACTTTAAAACATAAAAAGTGTCACAAGAAAATACTGCATAAAATTGAATACCAACAAATTAGATAACCTAGATTTAACGGATCCAAACTAATGAAACTATATCAAGAGTAGATAGAAAACCTAATTAGACTGATAAAAATATAGATTAATTAAGTATATAAAAAATATAACAGATAAAAGCTTGGCCCAGGATGGCTGCTCTGGTAAATTAAAAACAATTAAAGAATTAATGTAAAAATTTCAAACCTCTTCTGAAAAACTGAAAGAAGACAAGGTACTTCCCAATTGTTTTTAGCACCACCATTATGTTGATATCTGTGTCAGGCATAGATACAACAAATAAATGACATACAAATATCTCATGAATATAAACATATAAACATATACATCAACATAATATTAAAGAAAATAGTGAGAGTGAGCCCAGCACTGTCCTCTACAAGCTATTCTCTGCAAAGCCACCCTGCACTGGTGTCAGCTGATTATGGATTGAAACCTCTACAAACTGTAGTCTAAATAAACCTTCCTATTTTAACTGTGAGTGCCAGGTATTTTGTCCCAGTAACAAAAAGTAACTAAGATACTACATAAACTAGCATCAAAAAGAATTATGTTCTGAGAAAGAAATGTAACAAATGAAGTATAAAATTTACATGCTGAAAAGTATAAAACTGCAACAAGCAGAAACACCACAATGACACCCAGGGTTTGGGGGCAGATTTACTTTATGTCAATAGACACTGATCGAGATCATTCTCAGAATATCAAGCCCTGATTTCTGGTGGTCTAAGGTTTATATGAGATAAATAAGCAGGAAGTACAGGTACAGAATGGCTTGTAATTGGGGACTGGTTTATACAATGTGTATTACATGACCAGCTATGCAATTATCCAATTACTAATTATGAAACATTTATGAAAGATGTTTGAAATATCTAAGTAAGTGGAATAACATTCTTGTTCACAGATACTTAGTATTGTTAAGATAACTCCCAATTTGATCTGCATGCTAAAAACAACCTCTATCAGTATTATAGTTGGCTACTATATAAAATTTACAGACTAAACTTCATTTGGAAACTCATATCCTCAGATTAATCAAAACAATCCCAAAATAAAAAAATTGGACAATTGACAATTTCAGATTTCAAAAGTAATATAAAGTTACTGTAGTAAGAAAGTATGTTTCTAGCAAAAGTACAGACATCAATGGACCACATTGATAATTCAAAAGGAAATCCATATTATCCATGGTTAAATGATTTTCAACAATAATACCAAGATATTTAGTAAGAGATTACTAACGTGTTCAATAAATGGTGGTGGGACACCTGGATACGCACATGGAAAAAATATTATACTCTCTCCCACTAAACACAACAATTAACTCAAAATAGATCAAAGACCAAAATATAAGATCTAAAGCTATAAAATTATAGGATAAAGCATAAGGATAACCCTTATGATATTGGATCTGTCAGTGAATTCTTAGAAATGTCACTATAGCACAACAAAGATAGAAAAATATGAAAAGCATGAACTAGACTTCAAAAGTTTAAGAATATTGTTTCAAATGATATCATAAAGAAAGTGAAAAAAACTTACAAAGTTAGAGAAAATAAGTGAAAATCAAGTCACATATCTGATAAGAGGCTGATATCCAGAATACATGAAGAAGTGCTGTACAATTGCACAAAGATAACTCAACAAAAATTAGACAAAAGACTTCAGTAAACATTTTTCCAAAGAAGATATACAAATATATGTGAAGATGCTTGAGGTCATTAGTCATCAAGAAAACATAGGTCAAAATGAGATATTGTCTCAGACTCCAGGATGATTATAATTAAAGAAGTGTTGGACAAACTGTGGATGAATTAAAGATCTCATAAATTGCTAGTGGAAATGTAAAATGATATAGTTAATTAGGAGAAAAATCCTGACCATTCCCCCAAAAGCTTCCATTTGGCCTAACAATTCCATTCCTAGATAAAGGAATATATACAGAGCTTCCATTCGGCCTAACAATTCCATTCCTAGATATACATGCAGAGAAATTAAAACATGTCTTACACCTAAAGTGTACAAGCATGCTCCTCTGAGCATGAGTGATAGCTCAAATGTGGGGAAAAAACCCACACTTCTGTCAGTTGGTGAATGGCTTAAAGTGCTGAGTTGATGAATTAATTAAGTACTGTACTACTCAACCAGAAAAGAGTGAAGTCTCAACAGGTGTTACAACGTAGATGAACCTTGACGGCATATTACATGAAAGAAGTTAGTGGCAAAAAGCCACACACTATGTGATTCTGTTTATACAAAGTATTCAGAATAGGCAAATATATAATATAATTAAGGGTTTCTCAGAGCTGAGGTAGGTGTGGTAGAAGAAGAGGATGGGAATGACTACTAAAGGATGTGAGGTTTCAGTTTGGGGTGATAAAAATGTAAAATCAATGGTAGTGATAGATGTAGAACTCTGTAAATACAATAATAACCATTGATTGTATATTTAAGTACTGAATTTGATAGTGTATGAATGATATTCCATTAAAATATATGCATGCATATGCACCTATCTGTATATCTACATATAGATATAAAACTCTTCTTCACCAAAACTTTTCCTTCTCTGATCTATATTTGAATTTCTATGACAGACATGTTAGTATCAATTTTTTAGAAGACAAGAATGTCATTATTTTTCACTAGACATGGAAAAAGTTGCACTTCTCAATAAAAAATTTAAAATGCTGAAGACATTTTCTTGTTCATTTTAAAGTCCAGCTCTGAATAATTTACACACTTGTGAATAAAGCACCCCCTTTTCATCACTCTGCTAGATCTCCGTGTAAACAATGAGCAGGCTAAGGACACAATTCTAAGTTAGGCAAGCTGATCATTTAAAAGGGAGAGTAAGTGAATAAAACACAAAGAAAGAATTACAACTATTTACTCAGAATCCATCAAAGTTTCATTGGATAATTAAGAGTTTGCCTACTCCACTGTGGGGAAAGTTGATTAACGGAATCACAGGGAATTAGAGCTGGAGAAACCCTTGAGATCATTCATTCTAAATGTTGAATTTCAGAAAAGGAAGATATCAAAACCTGAAAAGACATCTATCTGCTCAAGGTCATTTGGGCAAAGCAAGGCCACATCTTCAGAGTTTTCTTTCTTTTTTTTATCCTGTTTCCATGAGTTAGCTAAACAACTGTAGGTGAAAGGATTTCAAAATTATGTGGATTACAAATAAGGCTTTGGGGAAAGGACTGTAAACTATTCCAACCTGTGGAATATCTACCATTAAAAAAAATTATTTGGTCATTTAAAATATAGGCCCAATATTAACAGAGGCTAAGTAATTAAAAAGTAATTGTGTTCTATGTAGAACATTTTATAGCTTCCCAAAGGACAGAAAGTGAAAAGCAATCTTGTGGTAGTGACTTGGATAGGGTACACAGCTGAAAAACAATCTGGAGTTTCTAAAAAAAAAAAAAAAAAAAACTCAAAATTTAGAAAGAAGGAAGAGAAATAGTCTAAGAATTTTGATCATGTTTGAGAGTAGACAAATCTAATTATTAGAGAAATCATACTTGTATTGATTAAAAGACTTCTTTGTTGAAACTTTGGACATTTAATCCCAGTTGTCTTCTCTGGATCAGTGTAAAATAAGCTTGTGTCATCTTCCCCAGAATAGACTTTAATATTTAAATAAAATTTCCAAATATTCCTGTAATTATCTTTTCTCTAAATTCATCCTCCCCACATTTATCAATGGATCCTGGTGTAAGAACACTTTTGGAACAGCCCTGGTCTCAGTGTTCCTTCTGTTTTTATCTTTGGAACGGCCCCGGTCTCAGTGTTCCTTCTGTGTTTTTATCATTCCACACTATAGGACTTATAGGAAATCACTTGCCCAAATCTTCCATCCTCTAGTTTCTTAATAAAACTGAAAAAAAGATGTAAAAATCAATCACAAGTTTGAAAAGCATATTTTTTTCTAGCAAGCAAAATAAATACTACATTTTTTAAAAAGTATTTCTCACTTAAAATCCAAAGTCAATTTGTGTATCATTAGTTTATAATTCACTTTAGAAAGCCCTAAACAGTCAACAATCTCCAGAGAAATAACCTCTTGTCATTATATTAGCTTAATAAGCATGGTAAGATCCTCATGTTTATTAACTGGACATAATGACCTCATAATTTTAAGATACCTTAAAGAGAATTGTCCCATAATATGTATTTGGAAATTTTATTTGGGAATCACCATACAAGAAGTGACAGAAATAAAGCAAAAAAAAAAATCTAGCACAGTTATTAAGGCAGGATCTTCCCAACATTATCCTAGATGTTGATCTTTGCTCATAGGATAGGGTCTATCCTCACTTTCCACGAGATTTTATGACTACCTCATTCCCCTATGAGATAAATGCTAATCTTTTCTCAGAACTTAAATTGCTCTCAGATGTATAATGAACAAGTACTAGGTTAATATTTGAAACCAACTCTTTCTAAACTTAAAGGAGTTACTATTTCCCCCAAAACATAGAGCATTCAAGTCCTCAACTCATCTTAAAAATGTGAGTCCATAAATTTATAACATGCATAAACTCCTTATTCCACTTACCCAAAGGTTTTGTTGTCAAAGTTCTTTCAATAAACTAATGTACAGTTGTGAGAAAGGAGAGAAACGAGCAAAGATACAAAAGATTGGAGGGATAGAGGGGAGCTAAAATCAGGAAAATGGACAGGAAACACCTCTGAGGGATACTTAGCAAACAAGACCACAACGTCTTCCCCCAGAAGTTTCATACATCAAAGGCACCACCAAAATGCAGCTTGCTTTATACCATTGTGTTTATGAGTACAACCTAATATAACTGTGATTATTATTTGTATAGTATTTTAGAGACTGAATTTTCAAAATATTTTTACTCTGTGTGATAATTGGGAAAATTCTGTGTTATAGATAGAATAAAACCTATGATTTTTACTTTTAGATAGGAATCAGATTCTCAGAAGGACCAAATTCCTTCTCCACATACACACATGGGCATGCATGCACACACACACACACACAAACACACACACACACACACACACACACGCCTAATAACTGCAGAAGGACATGGCTCAAATGAACAAGCTCTCACTCCAAATTCAGTGATTTTATCAACCCCAGCTTTCAGTTTTGAAAGATTATTTTGACATCAATCATTTGTTCAAACTCGAACAATTATGTACAAGGTTAGCACACGAAACAAAGTTGCCCTTTCATAGCAGTAAGTTGGAAGTTAGTAAAGTTAGTGTTGTAATAGTAATACTTGTTATAATAAAAAAGCAAAGAAAAAAGTCAGGCAAGGGAGACAACAAGAGCAGAGAACAGGAGGAAGGTGTCATTTCATGTCTCTACTCGGGATCTATGTTATATATTGATGGAATACAACCCATTGATATTAGTTGCAGGAAAGACATAAAAATATCCTGTTCAATTATTACTTGTATAGTAAAATCAACTAACAGATTCAGTGGTGTCAAGCTTACTAAGATCCTTATAATTGGCATATGCAATAGGAGTGTATAATAAGGCAAGACCATATTTCAAATTCTGAACAGTGTCTAACTCCAACATCCAGAAAGACCTGCTTGCCTGTTCTGCCCTGTGTCTTCCAGCTGGAAGAGTGTATTAAAGATAAGAGATATCCCTGGAAAATAAGGCTGTGTCTAGACAGAGCTTTCCAGAGAGAAATAAATTGTACATAAAAGAAGTACTTGTCATAAGAACAATAGACATGGGATTCTGGAACACACAGAGGTTTACATTACCACCAAGGCTCAATGTATCATCTGTCACTTTCCAGAGGAAGGCAGTCATCAAGGGGGTGACAGATTATGGGCCTGTTGAAAGCCCTCCAGCTGACCAACATCATTACCCTCAGCCTGCATCCAACCATCTGTCGGTGTTCAGAGCAGGCACCTCAGAGCCCATGAGGCAGCTCATTCAGACTCCCTTCCCTTGTTCATCCTAGAATGAGGCACAATGAAGCCTTAATATTCTCCACAGAGATGTAGAGGGTCTATTTATAAGCCTTATTGATGTATCACAAAATCTCAAGGTATTACACACATAGTATGAAGAAAAGAAAAGAGAAGCTCTCTCTCCTTAAAATGTACTCTACATATAATTATCAAGGCTCTACTAAAATCCAAACCACCTACCATGTTTTAAACCTTCATGTAGACACAATGCTTGAGCCTTCTGTGCTCTACCTTTCTTTAATACAATACTGAATCCTTCTCCTAAATTGGTATTCACCAGAGAGTTTACCTTTTTGGTACAGACATGGTAAATGTATTTTTTTCTTGTTGATGTTGATCCATTAATCATGTTTGCTTGCAGTACCAGGCAAGAGAGAAAAGGATATGTTCAGTTCATGGGAAACTCATGCAGTGATTGATCAGCAATGTCTGCCATGGCCTCAGGAGATAAAAGTTTCATAACTAGAGCTGTGATTTAGGAAAGGATTAGAGGAAGAATAACAAAACTTGTGAATATTCTGGTAGTTTCTAAAACTCTCAGTAACAGAACAGTCAGTGAACATATATTTTACACCTCCAATCTAGTTAAGGATTTACAATTAAGGCCCAGTTTAAACATAAATTTGAGGTTTGTATTAAGTTTCTCTTTGCTGAAACAAAATACCCACCATCCACAAATTAAAGGAGGAAAGGTTGATTTCAGCCCACAGTATCTGAGATTTCATTCAGTTCATTGTCAGTTGGCTCCAACACAGAGCAGCCTGACAGAGGAGACAGAGTTCATGGCAGATCAGGCAGGAGGTTGCTGGCTTGCCTTCTTTCTGTCCCTTTATATTCCACCCAGGGTACAAACCTCCTCACTGGTGCACCCACGCCCAGGGTGGGGCTTCCTTCTTTAGTAAATCCATGCAGTCACACCTTGAACTATGCTACTCCAACTAGGGAACTAATCCAAATATCACACACCTTTAATTCATATTCCCACACCCTGGGTCTGAAAAGCCCTGTCTATGAGAGTAGGCAGGTTTAGGGGGACACCTAGAAATAGACAAGACTGGAAAAAACAACTCATTGGGTCTTTTTAGTCTGACTGCTAAATCCTTGTGTCATTACTGTGGCTTCCTCTGGCAAACTTTTTACTCTTTCTGCTTCTCAATTTCCTCAGATACTATTATGGAAACACACCTTTCACTAATGTTAAAATTAAATGAGGTCATGAATAGAAGCAAAGTGGGCAAACAACACCTGGCAGAAGGTCGAAAGCTTAATAAATAGCTGTTATTATTAGATTTAGTAATAATTTAAGCAAAAAAATCATTCTTTTTTCTGTACTCTTTTTTCTGTGCTTTTATCAACAATGTTGAAAACACTACTAGGGACCTACTGAAATCATTCTCCTCTCTCTCTCTCTCTCTCTCTCTCTCTCTCTCTCTCTCTCTCTGCTATTTGTCTTTTTTACCACAGCTCTATGGCCACACAGAACATGTCTTGTTCATCATTGATCCTTGAGATACAATTAGGTGCTCAGCAGATAACAGGAAGCAAACCAGTTTAGCTAAAGAAAGGAAACACCTAAAAATGTACAAACATCTATACTCAACAGCATCTGTACTCACATTCCTCATTTGCTAGAAATTTCAATTAGCAAACATAGCTCAAGTAGCTAAAGAATCCTTTACTAAGTGTCCAGTTTGTCTTTTGGCCTGATCTATGGCATGTGAATATGGAACTTTGGCTGGACAACAGAAGAATCATGCCGCAAATGAGAAGCTGAAGAAAAGAGAAAAAATGTTTTAGAGATCCTGTCCATATCCAATCTTTTTGTCACATTGAGCTATAAACGGTCCCCTGATTAGCCGGGCATGGTGGCGTGCTCTTGTAATCCAAGCACTTGGGAGGCTGAGGCAGGAGGATCATTGCAAATTCGAGACCAGCCTGGGCTACAAAATGAGTCTAAGGCCAACCTGAGCCAAATAGTGAGACCCTGTCTCAAAAAAGACAAAAAAAAAAAATGTGCCCTGAATATGTTGACCAGGCCCCTTATTTTCTGTATCAGGCCCAACTTCCAATCATTTTATCACAATGTTTTGTAAGTATATACCTGTCAGATCTTAGTTTCATTTTTAAAGTCTGCATACATTCTTAGCTACAGAGCAAAGCCCAGAGCCTAAGCCTTGTAAATATTCTCTGACATGGGAAATGGAGCATGACCTGCCCAAAAATATTGAGTCATGGGCCTCAGTACTTTTAGACTTTCAGACATGTAATGTGTCTTTTAGACAGGTAATGTTAATGATAACATTTCTTTCCTTTTCTATAGAATCCCTATTTATTTATGCTGTTTCCAGATTTGATTATTCGCCCGAAGGGCTATTTGTGCTTACTCATTGCTATTATCCGTTTTTTGAGGGACTGGCTCCTCTCTTACCATCTTCTTTTCTGCCATATTCATGTCTTTTTCATGAGTTGTTGAATATCCATTCATACGGCCCATCCAGTTCTCTGATATCAGTCACTTGATGTCTCAGGTTTTTCTCCCTTATTCCATCAGTCTCCAGTTCTCATGTATATCTCTAGCCATTGCTTATCCACCTTTCATTTATTGATAATTAAAGTCAGATGCCCAAACTTGTCCAGTCTTCTTTCATTCTTGTTATGGTTTAAACATGGTTAATCCCTCTCAGAAGCCCGTGCAACATCTGAATAAGTCTATTAGGAGAAATTAAGAGGACAGCAGTTCAATCTGACTATGGTGGTTAGCGGGACAGTATTTGAGGGAATGATTCAAGTAAAATAATTTCATTAAGGAGAAGCCTCCAGGATTGACTCCTGGTGGCTATGTAAGGGGAAGAGTGACCAGAGGCTGCAGAGACCTGAGCTCTCCCTGTCTCTAGTCATGAGTGACCCACAGTGCCTTGACATGCTTCCAGCAAGAAGGCCATCACTATTTGCAACTCCTCAACTGTGGACCTGAATGGTGATCCAAAATTAAGCTATTTTTTTCATATATTACCTGTTCTATACAATTGCATTGCTAGAAGTAGAAAAAGAACAAAGATGAGGTACTTCCACTTTTTTCCAAGACCTTTTCTATTTTATTCTTTATTATAACTTCCAGTTCTTTGGCCTCTCCTTCTAATGTGAACCTTCTTTTTTTTTTTTTACTGTATTTCTTGTTTTGCTAAAGGCCCAAGTTCTACCTCACTCACTCTTATCACTCTCCTGAGTTCCTTGTTCTTAGTTCCTTTCAACCCCAGAAGTTTTGCAAAAGCCCATATCTGAATGACAGCAGCTGCTTTACATGTTCATCTTTTTATACAGGGAGCTATGTAGTGCTAGAGTAAAATCCATAAACACCTAAACATTTAAAAATGTATGGTCACCAATAACAGCTGGTATGCATCAAATTGTTCTTCCATTTCTTCCAAAATCATTTCTACTCCAATTCCTATCCCCATCATTCATTAAACAGATACTTTTGGGTTTTGTTGCACAATGAGAAAATATAAGTCAAAAAGATATATTTAACTTTTAACCTTCATTCCTAGGTCTGCATTATTTTCTACTTTCTTTCTCTGACAAAAATAGAGAGAGAAAACAATAAATTCAACCATGTTCTGGATCCTGCCAATTCCAATAACCTGGGGGACTTTAGCCTTTAGTTATCCTTTGTCTTTTGTCTTTTATTTCTCAACCATGATGAGATCTTCCCATAAGACATGAAACATGATGTAACCTTTCCTGTCATATAAACAAAATGCAAATAAAACAAAACCTCCTCTTGCCATACATCTTCGTCTTTTTATGTTGCTACGCTATTTTCTCCTCTTTTTATATAAATTGCATTTTTAAAATTGTCTTTGTTTGTTGCTTTCCTCTGTTAAACAATTACACTTTGGTTCTCTCTTTCACATTTTCAATGAAATTGGCCTCACTAAGGTCACCCATGACCATGGTGATGGTAAAACATAATGCTTTTAGTCACAAATATAGATCTTTAACAATAGCAATGAACACTGTTATAGCTACCACTCCAAAGAAGTACTGACTTTTCTTCTCTTTAATGATACAAGATTTTATTCATTTTCTTTCTACTGCTTCAAGGGCTCCTATATGTCCCCTTTGTGAGATTCTATTTTTTTTCTAACCAGTCTTCATATGTTGATTTTCTTTGGTGCTTTATTAGTGGTTCTCCAAGAAGCAGATGTTCAGATAAGAATAAACACCCACAAATAAGTATTAGAAGAGAGGACTTTGAGAAAATATGAAAAAAATCCATGGGATAGGAATTTATATCTGACATTGAGTGATGGGGAAAAAGAGAAAGAAAAGAAGAAATAGGGCAGTAGGGGCTGAAAAAAAAAACAACAAACAGGAAAGACGGAGGAAAGGAAATTGATTGAACAGAAGCATTTCAGGTTATAAGACAATTATAAGAAATGTTTGACCAGGCTATTGAGAAGTCCTCTAATGAAAATTCTCCATCTAAATAGCCTCATGTGGCCCAGGAATGGAGCTGTGTCAATTCTTCCCGTTTAGTCGTTGGCTTGGAGAAGTCCAAGGGAAAAGTGGCTTTGTTGCCAATGAAGCCCTTGATTCTAGAGCACCTCAGCCAAAGCCCTCAACTCCCTTCACAGAGATCTGAGAAGTAAGCTCATGGGGCAGCCACACTAGAGAGCTATAAAGTGTCCGTTAGCTTCTGACTTTAGAACGATGTGCAGATGGTTCAAAGAGTGTGACAATTTATAGAAAAGAACTGGCTGGTTAGTAAGAGAATCACAATTCAAATTACTGTTTGAAGAAGTTGGTCCTATGAAAGCTGGGGAGTACAGCAAGCCAGAAAGCACCTATCAGACCACCCACAAGATAAGAAGCAGCTTGATGTGGCAAGCAAAGAAAAAGATTGCTAATTTTCCTGGTTCATCAATAGGGAGCCCAGGGCACTGGGGACCAAGGGCGACACCAGGCACTGGTGACCTTATCATCAAGGGTAAAAAGTTAGGCTGAATTTTATTCAGACCTTACCGTGTGGAAAGCTACTGAAGATTGTTAATTAGGAAAATACATATTTGGAATTTATGTTTTAAATATTATTTAAGATTAGGAACAATATAAATATCTAAAGCTATAGAACCCATTGATTCATTCTATTGAATACTTACAACTGTTTAAAAGATAAGCAGGCTGTAGCTATACTGGTATAGAATATCATCCAGATTTATTACTAAGTCAAAATGCAAGAGGTAGAAGAGCTGAGTAATATAATACCATTTTGGTAAAATATGAATATGTACATGCAAATCTCCGGAAAGTTGCATCAGAAACCGGTAACTTAGAGGAATACTGATAATATTGAGTAACTGAGCGACAGGAGTTAATGGGAGAGTTACTGTTTGTTATATACAATATGGTACTTTTTTGTTCATTGATGGCTAAACATATTGATAACAAGATAAATGGCCATCCAAATAGGATACAAAACCAGTATCTCCAATCTAGAGATGTTTCCTAAACTGTAGCATGCTTGAGAAGTCCTCCTAGGAAAGATTTCATCAAGTGCAACAGGACCAAAGCTGAAATCAGCATCTCCTTTTATCCATCAGCTTTTGTATTAAACATCACTTTGGAGGCCTGTTCCCCAGTATGCTCTGTGCTCCCTGCCCACTGGAATTGTCATTCCCGTCTCCTCCCATCGTAATCTCCTCTCTTGTAGATGCCTGGTCCACCTGTTAAACACTGAACACTTGACACCTAACTCAGAATTTGTTTCGAGGAGTATTTGTGCTTAATACAAAGATGGTCTTTCAACACATCGTTAACTGAACTAAAATACCACTTAAGCACTTTTGTGGGTTTGCTACCTGTTGCGGAAGGTAATAGAATATTTCCTTTCATCCATTCTTAAATAGCTTCTTTTCATTTTGTGATCTGCTTTCTAATTCTAGTCTTCTGAGATTTTATGAACAAATCATAATTACTATCTCCATAATGTCAATTATTGTATGGATTTCAAAGTGAATGATTAATATTAAGGAATGCTGTGATTTGAGACACAGTGGATCGATACATATTTAATATACCTAAAAAGGAATTCCCCTTCTAAATTTAAACTGTAGCAGAAAATGCCCTCTCCCCCAGCCAGAATACCTCAGTTTGTTAGTTGCCCAGGTAACAGTTTCTGTTCCATTTCTGATTGCTCTTATCTCTGAGAAAAGGGTGGTCATCGTGATACATACCTTATCATTCTGATGCACATTGTATACACCAGTCCCCAACTGACAAATAATTCTGCTTCTGTACTTCCTGCTGACTTACCTCACTTAAGTTGTAGACCACCAGCAATCAGGGCCTGATATTTGGGGAATGATCCCAATCAGTGTTTGTCCACATATAATGAAAATGCCTCCAAATCTTGAGTGTCAATTCTGTGTTTCTGCTTGCTGTTGCAAAACCATAAACATTTAGTTAATTTATTGAATGGATGGATAGAAACTACTCACATGCATGAATACACTAACACACAAACATAGATATGAGCAAGCAATGTAAAGAGATAGCTGACCCATCGCTTGAAAAGAAACCTTCAAGCACATAGAGGAAACAGAGTTGAGGCAGTGTGCAAGAGCCGAAGGTACTGCTAATATCAGTAAATCTTCTAATCTTTTGGGCTTAAACTAGAGACTTAAGCTTGTATGGAAATGACACTGCTAAGGAACATAAAGCTGCCCTTTATAAAGGGTATTTCCCAACTGAAATGTGGCTAAACACACACACACACAGACACACACACACAAACACACACAAAGTGACTTCAATAAGAGAAATGAAAACATCTCACAGGAGTTGTGTGTATAAATAGAATTACCTACAAAAAGAAGTGAATTGAAGATTATTTGTGGCTTTAAAGTTCAAATTTATGTTTTCTCTGTGAGATGTAAACCCTCTTTTTTACCTACCATAATTCCCTCACCCAAAACATATGAAACTACAAGAGAAAACAACTAAAGCTAGAAGTGAGTTTACATTGAAAGAATTTATGGACCATGAGTGGTGGAACTACCATGAGGGAGAGTCAGCTGAGAAGCAATAAGGACACAAAAGGGCTATTTATTATTATGATTATTTAGTTTTCCTTGCAGTGTTATGATAGAACACAAGGTGTCGACCCTGAACTTATTTTTATAAAGGAGGAGAGTAGTAAGGAAAAAACAGAAAACAAAAACAGGTAGATGATTTTGTGAGTCAATCAGAATCCTTAGGTAAAAAAACATCCATGGATGTTTAAAATAAAAACAAAATTTCTGTGAACAATTTGAATAGCAGACTTGATATAGCTGAAGAAATAGTGAATTGCTATATTGAGCTGGGAAAATCACATAGAATTAATATAATACCATTCTGAAATTTACCAAAAGTAAAATCTGTTTTCAATTTCAATGATCTCATTTAATAAAATTGTGACATTGAGCAGATAATGTCTTAGGTGTCCATATTTTCTTTTGTAATTTGTTTATTTTATTTTATTTAAGAGGACAAAGCTGAGGAAAATACAACAGAATAAAACTAATCAAAGCAAACCAGTGTAAGAGATACAGGACTTCAAAACATTACAAAGTCAATAATAGTGACCACAATGCCCCCTGTAGTCTTCAAAATAGTTGCAGAAAACTTTGGACATAGTAAAAATCACACAGAACAGAATAAAATAGTAACAATAAAAACCAAACAATGAATATAATAAAGGGCTTCAAAACAAGACAATAGTAAATCCAAAATGGCTGCCATACTATATCTTGCTATCTTTGAAATAGTTGCTCCTGCCATCAAATATAACAAAATTAAATAAAACAAAAAGAATAAAACCCAACCCAACAAAACAATGAAAATAATACAGGGCTTCAAAACAATGCTATAGGGAATCAATAATGGCTATAGCCCTCAGAAAGAGATTCCCCCTGGACACCACACTGCCTACTGCTTGCCTCTGAACAGATGATCAGACCACCAGCCTTGGATCTGCAAGGTCAGTGAAACACCAAAACACCACAGGCATCAGATTGCATTACACATCTACAGCGATCATCCCAGCCTGTTTCTGTGTATCAACTGGTTGCTTAGAGGGGCTGGAGGGGAATTGATACTTTTTGTTTGCCAGCCCATGTGTTGGAAGCAGCTGGGATCTGGCTGTCCCCTTGCTGGTGGTGGCCCATGCGTGGTGCTAGCTCACACGGTGTGGGGGTGAATTACTTCCTAGTGAGGCCTTGTTCTGTCCCCCTGCAATCTGTGAATGGTGCTGACTTGCAGGGAAATGCTTAGGTCTGGTTGTCCCCACACTGGCAGCAGCCTGTGCATGGCACAGGTTCTCAGTGGGGGATTGCTTCTCAGTGAAGTCCTGCTCTCTCCCCCTGTAGTTCACCAGATGCCCACATTTTCAGTCTTTAGGTGATTAAAATTTCACTGTCATTTTAATTAAATCAGATTGTAGTTATAAATGTGATATTCAAAGTGCACATATAAAGCATTATCATTGTGATAACAATGATTATTAAAAATAGTATCATATCCTGATTCAATTTCTCATTCTTTACAGATCTCCCCCGCATAAGTTACATCTTTTTAGTTTTTAGAATCAATGGGTAGACTTAAGTCTTTAGTATTTAAGAAATGCCAAATAGTCTAGATTTTGTTTTTTAAAAAAAGGTATTCTAATTCTAATACATTTTTTACCTACCTTCATGCATATTTAGGGAACATTTTAAAATTTTTATCACCACTTCTGCCATCAGAGTTGTTCATCGCTTCAAAAGACACAAGTTTATGAGGAGGAAGACGAAAGCGCTATGTCAAGTTGACTTTGTCCAGATAGGTGAATCTGAGTAGAAGGAGGCAGAAACAATTCAGGCACATTTTCTATTTGATATTTTTTGGAAATGCCTTTTTCATGTACAAACTGTTCAGCCAAAAGTCAGTTTTCTGAATTTAAATGCATTTAATATTAAATGTTCAATGCACATTAACACATTAAGTTGACTGAAGAAAACCCTGCAGTGTAAAGATATTTAAAGTATTTGGTCCAACATTTTGCAAACTAGTTGACCACTGTCTACTGGATAAAACACTCATTTAACACCTTCACTTGTTCACATTAGTAACTTCTAACTTGAAGTCTCTTCCTGCAAATACTGGCACCCTCTCATCATATTTCACACAGCTTCGTTTTCATATGCTGCTGTACTGCCCTTTGGCTTCCAGGACTGTGTAGCCTAAAGTGCACAGTGCAGTGCTGCACACCGCCCTGACCTCCCGCGGGCTTTAGACAGCATTGAGAGGAGTCCTAAGTCATACACTTCCTCAGCACGGAGAGCACCTATCAGGTGCAAAAGCACTTGTGGCCTGTAGGTGATTAAAAGTATAGAGGCTTCAAAAAGTTTCCCAGATAAGTGAGCCAGGGGTAGCCAATCTTTTTCACTTGTTTCAACTTCAAAGGGACACACTAAATATATATATGTATATATTCGAGAGGGACACCCAAATCCAATGTAATGGTTTACCTTCACTTCCTCCAATGTCAACTTTCTACCACTTGCTAGTTCATTTCTAAGTCACAGGATCCCTTCCTGCAAGAAAAGAATGACACTTTTGGTGAGACTTTGATGTAGTGCAGTGTATCATTTTTCCAGAGAATCAAGGGCTTTTAAGAGCAGTAGCTATAACTCACTCCTTTCATTTAAGTTACACAAAGATATGTGATTTTATATAAATGTCAAAATGTTATATACCAATGCTTTCATATGCCAGCACTTTTTAAAAAATATATATTTGCTATCTCAGAGTTTCCATGGGTCCAAATCCAGGTACATCTTTTCTAAGTCTTTTCCAAGTCTGCATTAAGGTGCTGGCCTGGAGTCTTCAATTGCAAGCTCCTGCAGTTGCCCGCAGACTCATTTCCTGTTCAGTTAGAGGTTACTCTCAGCTGCCTGTCCGCATGGCACTCTCCTTAGGGCAGGAGACCTCAGTAAGGCTAGCAAGGCAGAGACAGTAGCAAGACTCTTATAAAATGAAAGTGATTATAAGTTAGAAGTGACATAACCATGAAAGTGACTTCCTAGCCAGGGCATCTTTGCCATATTATATTGGTTAAAGGCAAATGAAGCTTTTTTTCCATGCTTCAGAATGAGATTATACATGGTAAGAATACTCAGAAAATAGGACCATTTTAGATTCCTTCTGCCACTGATGAGATCAAATCACAAGCTGATTTTATTTGCATTTTTCCCTTTTTTCATCATGCTCCTCCTCGCTTTCTCTTTCCACGGCCCTCTACCTACACCTTCATTTCTACTCTCTCGTGATCCATTTAATCAAGCTGATTTGTAGACACACAAATGCATAGATAAATGTGTGTGTGTATATATATTTCATTTTAAAATGAGATCATATTATACTTCCATTTTCTATACTTATTATACATAGCAAAACATCATGCAAATTGCCCCAAGTTAATGATATACTACTAAGTTGAATGATGTGCTATAATATTCAAAATAGCCAACCATTCCTCTACTAATTGCAGTTCAATTAGGTATGAGGGGTTTTTTTTGGCAAAAAAAATGATGTGATAATGATCTCTGTACATATACCTATCTACTGATGCATTTGTTTCTCTGGGATATGTTCCCAGAGGGGAGTGTCTGGGTCAAAGGATATTTTTAACTTAATAGATATTGCTAGATTGCTTTCCAAAAGAGTTATAACAATGCCAATTTCCATGAGCAATATATTAAAATGCCCCTTTCCTCGGCATCCGTGCCAGCAATAGGTGTTATTACTCTGCATGATGCTTGCCAGTCTGATGGGCATAAAGGGATATCTCATTATGTTAATTTGCATTCACTGATGATTGGTGAGGTTGAGAATCTTAATGTTGGTTGGTCGTTTGGAAATGCCTTTCTGCGCATTGCTCCTTTATAATCATCGCTAATGTTTCTATTGAGATGTTGGAAAGGGCTCTTTATACAAAAATGGATGTTAACTCATATCATCTATATTTTTTCCCATATCCATCACTGCTTTCTATTCACTTTATTTATAAAATCTGTTCACATACAAAGGTTTTAAATGTATTACTATTCTGGAAATGATATGGTTTTGATTTACATTAATCCCAGGTAATACATGGAATGTCCAAAATATTCCTTTTCTGATGTTTCATTGTTCATTTTTCTAATTTAATGTTTAACCTTATAATGTTATTTTGTGTTTCAAGGAGGACAAGAATTGACTATATTTTCTTCTCCAGAGACAGGCGATTATACCAGTTCTACTTGTAAATATTTATGCCTTCTTACTGGTTCAATATAGTATTGCTATCATTGTGTATTAAGTTTTCATTTTTCTTCAGATATAACTCTAGATTTTCCAGGGCATTTTCCTAATCTCTATGTTTATTTATATGTCAGTACTAATATGAGCTAATTTGAGTGGCTATTTTGAAAAAGCTTTTATGTAAATCAACTACTTTTCTGGTTTCTGTGTACCTCTGTTAGTATTTTACATCTTATCTACTTTTGGGAGCATTTTATCTAGCTTCAAAAGGGAACATATATTGGTATTGTGATTGATGTTATGCTAAATAATACATTGATTTTAGAATAGCTGACATTTTTATGAAATTTATCAACTATTGCATGTCTGTTTTTGTTCAGATTGAGTTGTATCCTTTAAGACAATTTTATAGAAATTTTATTTATTAAAATTTTTATTACTTTCTGGTGTTTATTTCTTAGATTTCTTTGAACTTTTTTTGTAATTGTGTGCATGACTTTTGTTCTAGTGCAGTTTCTAGATGCTTATTGTTATATTAGCAAAATCTTTTTTTTTTAAATTCTATCATATACCAAACTACCTTAGCAAATTCTCTTATTAGTTGAAGGAGAAATACTTGTTTTAATTGCAGAATTTGGGCTTTCTATGAACAGAGGTCCAGCAAAGAAATGTATACACATTTCAGAAAGAGAAAATCTTTTATAAATATTTTAATATTTAAACTTACTGAGATATCATGAGATTGATACATGTTACCTTTGGCCTATAACAATGACAAAAGATGCTCAAAGTGGCTGTCAATCACTTCCAGACCTTGATCAGTACAGTGAACTGTTGCTTGGGTAACCTTGGTCATTGAGATTTCTCTAAGTGTATTTTCAGTTTCTTCTCAAAGGACCAGCACTGTAATGGGTTTTCTCTGATATGCAACATCTCTGGGGTTTGATTTGGAGGGGTAACACTATTAGTTGAAAAAGCACCATACAGCTTTTTTTTTCCTGAATTGTGTGTACATTTTTTTTTGGAGGACTCTGTATAAGAAATTTTATCTATAATGGAAACATTTATCACTGTTTTGCTTATCTGTATATTATTTTAATTTCTGTTCTTACTCCATTTCTAAAACTTCCTAGAAAATATTGGCTAATTTTTATAATTCATTAAACTAAAATGATTTCAAAAGGATTAGTGATTGCACTTAACATTTGTTGTTGATTATTGGTAAATTTAATCATGTATTTTAATCTTATTTTGTTTTATCAGGATAGCTATGGATTTTATCACTTGAGTTCCTTGAAGAAACTCTACTTTTTGGTATACTTTCGTGAAATCTATTTACCTATATTTTATTTATGTTTTGCATGTATTTTCATTAAAAAGTTTTCATTTTCTTTATCTGGTAATCATTTACCTTAATAAAAAACTTTTATTGAGATGCAACTTAAATAGTATAAAACTCATCCCTTTTAAATATATAGGGACAATGGTCATCACTATCCAATTTTAAAACATTTCCATTCCTCAAAAAAGATTTCTTGTGCCCAAGTAGAAGCAAATAACTGACCCCACCCCTAATTCTGAGCAAAACCTAATCTGTTTTCTATGTCTGTTGATTTGTTTTCTACTAAGAGTTTGTATAAATATAGAGTATATAATCTCCTTGTCTTGCTTTTACATTTCACATTTTGTTTTTGAGACAGGTTCTCACTATGCATTTCAGGTTGGCCTTGAACTTCACCAAAGCACAGACTGAATTCAAAACTCAGTGATCCTCCTGCTTCCACCTCCCAAGTGCTGGGATTGCAGGTGTGTGCCACCATGCCCAGCTGACATATTTTTGATGTCATATATTTTGTGGTATATATTGTTATTTTATTCCTTTTATTGTGGAATTCATTTCTTTTTAATGAAATATTTGATTTTGGAAATTAAATCAGAGTTTAAAATGACTTAGGAAATTCAAAATATCTTTACAGTGGCATGAAAAATTGCATAGTAGTGAAATTATATTTCCCTAAAAGGATAAGAAAGAATTTAGCCATGAAACATTGGTGACATTTTTCCACACTGGATATGCAGTTGCTTTCCCATAGCTTTCATAGTAATTGATCAACTTAAATTTTCATTTTCCTGAATCAATCTTAATAATTTATATTTTACAAAGAAATAACACATTTTTTCTAGGACTTCAAACATTTAACATGCATTATCTCATCTTTTGAATCTGTCTGTTGCCTGCGAATTCGCAATATTTCTTTACAATACTTACTTTTGTATTACACTTCATTTCTTCTGTTTCTTTTTCTTCTGCCTTCTCACAATTTCCTGTCTCTCTTTCCCAGTCCCTTCTTTGGCTCATGAAGTATTTTGAGATATTTTCAGCAATACCTTCTAAATGTCCAAACATATTTTACTATTTTAAAGCTTTGCTTCAGCCATTTTGTCTGCTTTTTTTAAAAAAAATTAAAACATACAAGTATTTTGGAGTACAATATCATGACAGTACATGTATACACTGTATAATATTCAAAGTAAGGATGAACATAGCTATCTCATCAAACACTGTTTTTTGATGATGAAAAACATTTGAAGTCTTTTCTTCTAGTCTTGTTACAAACAATTTTCAGTACACTATCATTACTTATAGTTCCCCTACTATTTGATGGAGCACCAGAGCTTATTTATATTACTTATCTAAAACTTTCTCCCTATCAAGCAAACTTCCCCTCCCACCTGTCTCCCCTACTCTTCCTGCCCTCTGATAACCACCACTCTATTCTTGTCTTCTATATGATCAACATTTTTTAGGTTCACGTAGGAGTAAGATTAGCTGTATTTAGCACTTTCTCTTTCCAAATTTTGCTCCCAAGTCTGCTTTGTTTGGAATATTGTTTTGCTGTTCTTCTCAAGTTATGAGATGACTATCTACTGACTTTGTTGTCTTGGTCTTCACAAATTCATCAAGTATAAAGTATGCATTAAGTTTTACATTTTTGTTAGATAGTCCTTTCACTGTGTTCTGGGTAGATTTACACATTTAGCTTTTGATGTTATTTAATACATGGTGGGTGGGTACGAGGAATTGAATCTAGGACCTTCACACAGAGCTATAGCCCCAAACATAGTTATTTACTCCTTTCCTTAGAGACAGGATTTCTCTAAGTCACTAAGTTGCTGAGGCTGGGTTCACATTTACAATTTTCCTGCCTCCGACTCTCTAAGTGCCAGAATATGTCCTCATGCCTTGCTTGTTCTTTTCAATGCTAAGTTCCATCTTGATTGAATTTGTATGACCACTTCTGCTCTCAATTAGGTTCCCATTTATCTAATCATTCTTTTCATTTTTTTTATTTTCTAACTTTTAAAAACACCCAACTCAGATTTCATCATTACAGTGCTCTATCCCCAACACAGATTTCATCATTAGAGTGCTCTTTTTTAAAATTTTGTCTTCCAACTCTGATTTCATTAGCATTTTTGTATATTTATTCTCCGACTCTCTTATCCATTGTTTCAAGTTTTTAATCTCTAATGATTTCAGATTCTTCTGTCTAGTATTCCAGGGAAGGATTTGGGTCTTAGCAATGATAATTAGGCTCTCCTCTCCATTGATTAATATATCTATCAATCTACCTATTTTTATTTACTTTTACTTTTGAACTCATAGTGTAAGGGACCTAGACAAATTTTCTGAATATTGTGCTAGGAATCTCTTTATTGTATTTGTTATGCAAGAATTTCTCTTACCTGACAATTTTCTACCTCTATTGCAGAGTTCACACAACTGGCAACTTAATACTCTTATTCTTCACTGAAAGCATCTGTGACATAGCTACTATCACAAAAGAGATCTGTAGACAGGCATAGACTACACTGTTATCATTACCCTCATTGAGCTTCTAGTTTAGTGGAATAGACAGGAATCACATAAACCTATAAGTGAGTATCTGAAAAAAAAATTTTATGGTATGCTAAAGACAAAATTAAGGAGTACTATATCAGAAAACTGCAGGGCAGGTGTCAACTTTGAAGGTGAGTTGGTCAGTGGAATATTGCCCCAGACAAAACAAATATAATACAGAGAATGATCTGCTTAAGGAATTAAAAGGAGCCCCACATGTGTAGATGAAGCTAGCTGGGCTTTGGAGATTGTGTAAGAATACAGTCTGCACTGCAACAGCATGGAATGGATGGTCACATGGAAGAAGAGGATAATATTATCCATCTTTCATGTCAATAAGATGCCTCTCTACACTCTGGAACAATTAGCTTGGGTTGATGGATTATGATTTTATTGTTATCTAAAATAGGACTTAGCAAACTTTTTCTATAAAGGCCCCAGTAGTAAATATTTTAGGGTTTATAGTACATGTGGTCATCCTGGTAAGTAAAATACTACTGTAACACGTAAATAGTTGTAAGCAAATATTTACACTAATAAATGTGGCTATGTTCTGATACAATTTTATTTACAATAGGAAGTGACTACTGACTATAATATTTGATCTACTGTAGTCAGTAGTTTGCTGACTCCTGATTTAAATATTTTGAAATTCCTTTCACTCATCCTAAAAGATCATAACTGAGATGCTAATCTTAAAATTTTATGATGTGTCCCCCAGGCTCATTACAGTGACTAGCATATGGTAAGTGTTCAGCAAATATTTTTTAAAAGGATAATCAGTGCAGAGTACCGTGATGCTTGCCTAATAATAATAAAAAATGATGTATTCATATCCTTGATTGTGTGTCACTGAGTCAACTTTCTCCCCATAACAGAGCATGTAAAATGGCAATCAATAAGTAACATTACATGTTGGGGAACATACCTAAACTTCCCTGATATTATAATCTCCAACATCCCATGTTTTCTTAACAGTGGTGAGAATCTAATATGACAGACTTTTGCCTCGAAATAAATTAGTCTCCTTTAGGTATCAGGATATATAGTTAAATTCCTTCCTGTGCCTCCTAGTTGATATATACAATTTAAGTAATAATGTTACTATGCCTATAATATTTTAATGTTGGATAATTGAAGGATACATGGTTCTTAGCAGCATCCCTAACACCAAGACTTTGGAGGGGTATAGAAAATGCTGGCTAATTTCTGACAAAGATAAGACATATGTTTCTGAATGTCATGATCTCACATAAAGGATGCAAGAATAGTAGATAGAACTCTGGAGGTCTCATTTAGACCTAAATGACCACTTAGCAATTCTGAATTGGGGTAATTTTTGTGTCAGTATGTTGATTATTACCAATTTTTGGAAATAAATCCTCTGTATTCTTACGATGCCATGTCTCTTGTGGAGGTGATAGGAATAAAGATTGGGAGAGATCCCACAAGCGTAGAAAGGCTTACCCCATGTCAACATTACTCAATATTTATTCTTTGTCTAGATGTCATCTGAAAGGCAGCACATGGTCAATAGAAACGCCTACAAATTTTCCAGCAGACTTTACTTTGTCCTCATTAGATTCCCTCAGAGTCCAGCGATTGTGGCTCTGAACACAAGTTTATTTGCTTCCAAGAAAAACAGCTTTACCAGCTATTCATGGTAAGTTAGTGTAGGAATAATAACATATTTTTCAAGCCTTGAGAAATGCCTCTTAAATTTTCTACTTGAATTACAGAATAAGTGCAAATTCACAGGTGAAAGTTTGGAATTTCAAAAACATGGAAAAGAAAAATGATATAACACTTGGGTACATACACCTAGGTTTATGCTGCATCATGATTATGCAAAAAGCATTGCTCTGTGGCCTGCTTTTAAAACTTTATAGCATGGCACATGTATTATATTAATAGCTCTAAATATAATTATTGCATTTTTATCAAAATGTGTGTTATCATTCACTTACCATTATATACATTGATTTCAAGTTTTTACCACTATTCATGATAAATAGTAAAGAGTCATATAAACAATAGAGTTAAGAACAGTTTTTCATATATTAACTCCCTAAATGTTTCCAAAATGTATATGATGTAATAAAACAATAAAGATGCTTTTAAAGAAATATATGTGTCTGTGTTGTCCTGCAGATTTATTGAGGTGCTTGACCGGAGCAGGGCAAGAGATTACAAGCAGCAGTATAATGTCACCACTACTGAACATTGTCATTACTTTTTTTCAGATAGATAAAAGGTACTTAATTTTAAAATTTTCTGCTTTGTTGGTAAGTGAGTTGATATTTAGGTCTTATCATCAATAGATCCTATCCTATACATTACTGAAGTGTTTTATTACATATATACAGCAATTACATTTTCTTTTTCTTTTTTTTGGCAATTACATTTTCAAGTGGTCTTTTATATTCTGTTTTTGAAGTTTTCATCACACACAAAGTAATAGCTCAAACTTGCATAGTGTTACTGTTTTTCAGATGGCACTGACTGATCAGCTCATATGATCTTATTTACTCTTTGGACCTAGGATCTTATTTTTATTTTTAGACTAGGAATCTGAGGCACAGAAAAGTTTAATATCTTGTTCAAGGTCACACAGCACATAGCAAGTGGCAGAGATGTTCTTAAACCAGAGAACCAGACTCTAAGGCCCACATTATGAATTATTTTGTTCTTTATCCTTTTTATGTTTAAATCGAGATAATGGCCTAGAAAATCCCAACTCACTCTAACACTGAACAGTTTGCCTTTTCTTAGAAATCTCTCTTCACCTAACTCTCCACTTCTTTCTTTCTCTTTTCACTTTCAAAACTATATCCAAAAATTTATAATACTAGTAGGTATCAATTCCTTTTATAGACTTCTTCTGTAACATTATTTGGAAACTTTATGTATTTATTTACATGATGTTAAGATCAAACCTGCAAGCAGAGGGTGGCAAGGCATGCCTGTAATCCAAGCTCCCAGGAGGCTGAGGCAGGAGGATCATCGTAATTTTGAGGCCAGCCTAAGCTACATAAGTGAATCCAAGGCCAGGCTGCATTACATAGCAAGACCCTGTCGCAAATAAAACAAAACAGATCAAGCCCACAAAACAATGTGTACTAGTTTGGGTTTTGTTTTGTTTTTTTAGTGGTGCTGGGGCTCTAACCCAGGGCTTCTTGCATGGTAGACACTCTGCTATTGAGCTATACCCCTGCCCAAAACACAGTGCACAAGAAAAGTCAAAATTCAAACCCTTACTGTCTCTGCATAAAGAGAAAAATCGCAAACTGTTTTTCATCTATTTTTTAGTTAAGGATATATATATTTTAATGTAAGTATGTAGGTATTGTATATATCTATATATTTATATATGTATATTACCTGCATGTATTACCTATGCATTATATATCTGTGTATTTATGTATCTGTGTATCTCAATATCTATGTATCTATAATATATAATGTATATTTATATTAACATATAATGTATATAAACATAGATATTCTTGGTTAAATAGTGGTATATTATTCAAAATTTTTTCTGCTCGGAAGTCTTAATACATACCAAATATAATAGTGGCATACAAATATTGTAATTACATATTCCTACATTACTTCCCATGCCTACATCACTTATTTAACTGGCCTCCTGTGGATGGAATGTCTGGATCAATCTTTTATTATGTCTTACTGAACATCTTTATGAATAAATCTGTTCATATATTTGCAATGTATCATTATACTAAATTATTAGAAGAGAGCTTATTGGGTCAGAGCACACACATATATATTTTAGCTAGATATTACTAAGCTGCTTGTGTAATTTTACATTTCTATTGGTAAACTAAAAACGTGTTTATATCTTTGAAGTCTCACAAATGTGTGTTCTGTCAAATTTTTATGCATTTTGGAAATCCAAAATGAGAATAGAGATATTTCAGTGTAGCTTTATTTTAATTTTTCTTACTATGAGTAAAATTGAGCATTTTTCATTTGCCTAAAGTCATTTTACTTTTGAGTTTCTCTCAAATGATGTTTTTGTACTTGTTGCTCATTTATCTATAGAGATGTTTGTCTTGTTTTATGACTTTTGGAAGTCATTACTGTGTTAAGATTACTGAATCTTTTAAAATGAATTGCAAAGAAATTGCAAAATATTGTGGTACATGTTGAAGTTTACATATAATTAATATCTTTACAGAATATTATATGTGATATAATTTATATCATAATTTTTGTTGTCATGTATCATACATAATCAACTTTCTCTATTAAAACTGGATTTTTAAAGATTTTTTATTTTAAAAACAAACACAAAAAAGTTTAAAAATGATACAGAATTTCAAAAAAAAAGAAATAGGAATTAACATATTAATATATTGTACATTGTGATTTTGAAAGTAATTGCTCAGTTTACCAGATTTAGGCATGAAAAAAAATGACCAAACAAAACTTGCTATTAAGTAAATTATCCCACCTCGTAGATTATAAAACAATAAGAAATATTTTCTTCCAGTATATGAAAGGTTGTATTTTTGCATTGAAATTTCTAGTTCATTTTTTCTGATATATAATGTGACAAACTAATTTTTAGTTTTAATATGGTTATTAATGT
This sequence comes from Hydrochoerus hydrochaeris, assembly GCA_004027455.1. Classification (NCBI taxonomy): domain Eukaryota; kingdom Metazoa; phylum Chordata; class Mammalia; order Rodentia; family Hydrochaeridae; genus Hydrochoerus; species Hydrochoerus hydrochaeris. Next base: position 55,112 of record PVLA01000912.1, on the reverse strand, counting down.
ATTCCATCATTAGAAAGTCATCTTTCTCCCTGCCATGCTCTAGTATATTAAAGTTGTATATGTAAATGTATCTAATTAACAATGTTTTTATGATGAATTATTGGTGATGTTTTAACCAAGAATCCTGAGTTACTTTTGCTCTTGGTTGTTGAAAGTGTGCTTTACAGTTATTTGTGTTTTCAGAAAAAAATATAGGATTTTTAATAGAGTCACATTATATTTCTATATTAACTGACAGATAATATATATCTAATGATGTCAAATCTTCAAAGAACATAGTACATTTTCTATTTATTCAATTCTACTTTTATGTCCTTCAAGAGTTATTTTATAATTTTCTTTATGTAATTTTCCATACCCTTGATTTTATTTTTTTTCTACTGTAAAAGTGGATCTTCTGTTTACCATACCATCTAGATGGCTTTGTTTGTATGTTTGAAGCTTCTTGCTTATGTGTGTGGATATTAAAAGCTGAAAACATATTTAATTTCATTTTTTTGTAGTAGATATTCCATGGATTACTTTCAGCTTTCCAGATAATTAATCACTTCATCATCAAACAAAAATACTTTTATCTCTTTAATTTCAACCTTTATAGCTTGATTAGTTCTTGTCAAACTCATTACTACAGACTCCCCCACAATGATGAATACTGCTGGACTCAGTGTGTCCTGGTTTCCTAATTTCAGTGAGAAAGCCTTGTCGTTACTATTTAAAATGATGCAGAATTTGGGGCTAAAGCACATATATAATTTATCCTGGTAAGAAAATAGCTACAAATTATTATTTTATTGGATGTAGTTTTTAATGTGGATGGTTTTGCCTCAGTGTTTTTTAATCATTTTTTCATGTTTCAAGAAAATTGTGTGGAAATTATTTATAAATATACATGAGTAGATACATATGAGGAAAGATGTTTGTAAGATTACACTTTTCTGTCTAGAAACACATTACACACTTCACTGGAGTTTTGTGGGTTTTTAAATATAAACTAGGCCTGTTTGTTTTATTCAGCTAGCGAACATCAAAGCTGCAGGTCTGTATATGATACATAACAGGGCCTCATTTTTTTTTATTTTAGAAAAAAAACAATAGTTATGTATATTTCTTTTTATATTTGTATAAACATTTGCATTGTAGTCTACCTTTAATAATATTTTGGTTATACTCTCATATTGTTGTATATATGTAAATGCACATAAACTGTTGCTTTTTAATACACCTGTTACTGTAATAGAATTCACATATAATAAAAGTTATTGTGCAGTAACCAGAACTGTTGAAATTTGCAGCATTTTACTCACGCTGAAAGAAAAACTCATACCCATTGCTAACTACTCCCTGTCAGTCTTCACCCCGTGCAAACCACTAATCTCTTTTCTTTTGTATTATACGCCTATTGTAGACATTTTATATAAATGAAATGATACAGCCATGATCTTTTGTATTAGGTTCTTTTCTGTAGCAAACTTTTTTTCAAGGATCATCCATATGCTACACCATGTGTCAGTACTTCATTCCTTTTTATTGTCAAGTAGTATTCCACGTTATGGGTGTAATGTTGATTTATCTACTCATAAATCAGTGGAAATCGGGGATGCTTTCAAATTTTGAGTCTTATGAGTAATGCTGTTAGGAATACTGATGTGAAACATTTTGTTTAGTATATGTTTTCACTTTTAGGGTGCAGCATGCCTAGGAGTTGAACTGCTGGATCATATGGTAACATATTTGACACTCTGAAGAACAGTGTTTTAAAGAGGCTGTATCATTTTACGTTCCTACCAGAAGTACATAAGGGGTACAGTTCTTCTTTAGTATACCAGTTGGGATGGAATGGTATCTCACTGTGGTTGGAGTTTGCATTTCCCTAATGGCTAATGAGGTGGAATATCCCATGTGATATTTGATCACTTGTTGAACATCTCTAAAGAAATAGCTATTCAAAATCCTTTGCACTTCAACCGAAATATCCGTTAACTGAGAAATGGACAAAATCCTATGCTCTTTAAAAAAATACAATTGTTTTCCTTTTCTATTAGAGTTATCTTTTTTTATATATTGTGGATACTGATCCTTCATTAGACGTGGCTTGAAAATATTTCCCCTCTTTTTGTGGGTTGTTCTTCATTAATTGCAGAGTACCATGTACCACACAGGATTTTTTATGAACTCCAATTTTCTATTTTTTCATTTGTTCCTGTGTTCTGGTGTCGTATTTAAGAAAGATTCTTCTAATCTGAAGTCAAGAAGTTTATGCCATGTTTTCCTAAGGGTTTTAAGATTTTTCTAAGTCTATGATCCACTTTTGATGCAATTTTTGTTTATATGATAAGGAGGCGGTCCAACTTCATTCTTCTACATTTAATACCCCATTCCATCCTCATTCTTAATTATAAAGATCATGCTTTCCCTCACTTCATTCTCCTGCCACCCCTGTCCGTTAACTGTAAAAATAAGCATTCATTTCTGAACCACAAATCCTATTGTTTTAATCCTTTTGTCTATCCATATGGCAATACTCATTTTCTAATTCTGTGAAAAAAAAATTCAAATAAGAATATTTAAGTCCGTTAACTTTCTCTCTTTTACAAAATTATTTTGTCTATTCTAGATCCCTTGTATTCTATTAGCTGTTACTTTTTAATGTGCAATTTGAAACCAAGCAATATTCCAAATTCTGATACTTGCTCCATTAGAAGTTTTAGTTGTTTCATTTGGTCTTAGCAAGAAATCAATTATGAACTTTTTCTCCTCTCTACTCTTAACAAGTCTGATTTTCCACTTTCATTTTTATGACCAAAATATCAGAACAGTGTTAAATGATAATTGTGATTGCACAAATCTTTCTAATGTTCCTCACTTCAATGAGAATTATTTTAAAGGCTTACTGTTAATTATGATGATGGTTATAAATTTTAGATAAGGTTCTTGATCAAACTCTTCCTGGTTCATTAATATCTTTTGATCAGGAATGGATATCTGGTTTTCTCAAATTTTAGTCTTGATTCCCTTAACTGTGAAAATAGAGAATTGAGACTAGATTGAATCACAGCAAGCAGCTGAATGAAAGTGAGCTTTTGGATTAGAGACAATTATTGTTACCTGGCTTTTCTAAGCTGCTTTGGAACACTGGACTTATTCACTAATACTGTCAAGGCTGAATTCCTTATTGCTTAAAAACTGACCAATCATACTTAGCCTCTAGTGTTTTAGAAATTAGAACTAAATAATGAAAATGAGGTGAATTTTTGTGTGATAGTCACACAATCCAACATCAAATTAGTTGATCTCTTCACATAGATTTATAGAAATTTTAGGGTTGGAAGTAGTATCTATGGGCAACTCTTTCAATTTCAGACAAAAAGCATCCCTAATCACTCTGTTTTTTTCAACCTTGTGGTTTGCCAGGCAAACGCTTACCCCACTGAGCGAAACCATTGGCCTTCACTCTGTGTCTTTAAACTGAGACACTAGATTATCCTGCTACTTTATGCTTTTTTGCATATGCATGTTATGGTAATTAATAATCATCTACCATGAAGTTAGTGACCTGTGTACCTACCTCTTGTATCTTGCTAAACCGATGTATCCTTGAATCAAGCATTACATGATATTCAAATCAGTATTTGATTCCCGTTAAGTACAAAAGACTGAAAGAGTAGCTCTTTAGTTGAGTGGAAAAAAGAATGAACGAACCTATAAACTGGTTAACAAATTAATCAACTACTTTCCTACCTTCTTCACACCACTTTCATTCATAAGATTGAAGCATAAAGGAAAAAATAAATGTGCAGTCATGTAAACAGATACTTAAGGAATCATGTTTCCCAGCAAGATGTAACTCTAATACCATTTGTATCATTTCTAAACACTTCATCACTAATTAATTAGTTTATCAAGGTCAAGCTGATTATGCTATACTTGGAAAGGTACACAAAGATTAAAGCCATATATATATAACTACAGTTATATAGATATTATATATATTACATATTTTGACAAATATACACATATTTTTAAGTGAATTGTGTAATTTTTCTCCTGGAATTTACAGCTCACCAACATATCTAGAACAAGTAGTTCATGGAAGCAACGGTGCAGGGAACTCTTTAATTGTCATAGTAGAAACAATTATTGGAGACCCAATGCTCATTTTCCTTTTTTCCCCAGACACCTAAGTGCCCTGAAATCCCTCTACAGTTTATCCTGAGACATGTTAGTCAGTGTGTTTACAGAAGTTCTAATTAATTCTTTGTAATTGCATAGTATTTTCTGCCTCTGTTTCTCACCACTGTCCCAGCCTTAGAAACAAGATGTTCCACCTCTGGAGACAGCCTTGGTTAAAGCCTATTAATAAATAATTAAGTTTGGAGGCTCCTGCAGTGGTGAGTCAGGACTGGAGGTCATGTGGGAGCTGTCTCCATGGCAACTCACCAACAAGAACTGTGTTGCTCTATTTTTCTTTGAGCATATGTGGCAAGGTGGAGGCAAAGGCACAAATTAAAATGAGATTGGACTTTTTTGTATTTTTTTAAGTTTTCTTCTGAAAAACTCTGCTGTTGCATTTAAAATTCAAGAAAAGTTAGGCATATGGCCGAGGAAATGTGCGCAGCATTTGGATGCAGAGCTTTCCCTACCTGTCTTTCCCACCCCCAGCTCCTCTCTAATTGGCTGTGAAGGGTCAACTAACATTATGTAGAATGGAAAGTACATACATGGGTTTGGGGAAATGGAAAGTCTCAATCCCATCCTCATCTCCTTTTCTTGCTCTAAAGGTGAAACTTAGGAAAGTTATTGGAACTCTTTCTACTATTTCCTTAATCATTATGATGGTTAATTTTGACTATCAATTTGATTAGACAAAAACTACACCTAGGAACTTAGTGAAACACACTTCTAGGAGAGTCTGCGAGGGTGTTTCCCTAATGTAGGCGGCACCAACAAGTATGGAAGGTGGCCAGATGGAAAGAAAGCAAAAAGAGGAACTCCTCTAGCACAGTACCCTGGGATGTCTCTCTCTCTTTCTCTCTCTCTCTCTCTCTCTCTCTCTCTCTCTCTCTCTCTCTCTCTCTCTCTGCTTCCTAGCTGGAAAGAACAGCTTTCTTCAGCTACACCCTTCTGTCATGTCTTTGCCTTGCACAGGGCTTAGAAACAATGGAGTCAGCTGTTTGTGGACTGAAATCATGAGTTAAAATGAATCTTTCTTCCGATAAGTTGCTTTTTTTAAGGATTTTTGTCACAGAGACAAAAAGCTAGCATACCCATCAAACAGAAATAATAATTTCCTGATAGGGTTGTAGTGACACTTAAGCAGAACAAAGTAGGTGTTAAGAACACAGATTTTCACAGCAAAATTTTTGGATTTGAAATTTTTTAGTGTTTTACTCACTTTCTCTTTTAGCGCAAGATATTTAATGTCTCTATGTCTCTAAGTCTCTGTTTTTGTATCTTGAAAACAGATCATCATCTGCTCTGTAGATTTACTTGGAATATTAATTTACAAATTGTATGTGAAAGCTTTTGACAGTGTTGAGCATTTCGTATATGTGAATTACAATTACTAAAGAATGCAGAGTAGAGTGTAACAGGTGTGTAACAAATAAAGCTATTATTTTATGATCGCTTGCTGTCAGCAGTGGTAACTTGATATAATAATCAAGCAATGCTTACTGAGTAGGTGAAAAATCAGCTAGATGGATACAATGTATCCAGAGTCTCTAAAACCTTGTGTCCTTATCTAGACTGGCACTTTTTTCTGTCTGAAATAAAACCTTTGACTTTCCAGACCAGATCTCATCCTAGCCTCTTCCTTTGCAGAAGTATGGCCAAGGCCAACATTATCCCTGCCTGGAAGTCATCTGTTCTATCTCCATTCTCCTTTCTCCTGTGCACTGTTCTTTGTCCCAGAAGTTAACACTGGCAGACCAAATCTCCTATGCTTACCTTTGGGTAGTTTCCAGTTTGCATGCAGAATAAGAACTCAACAGGAATTGCTTAGAAGTAAGTAGCGCTGGGCTGAAATGCAGACAATCCCTGTGTACTCTCAAGTCCAATACTGAACAGAAAATCACAGCAACTCAATTGACACTGAACAACTAAAGACACAGATCTCTCAATGATGAAGTTATAGGTCACTTTACTAAGAAACAGATCTTCAGGAAATACCAGAGAATAAGGAAAAATGGAAGAAGAAAGCTATAATTATCAATTAGGTTTTATGACCCTCTATGGAAGTAGGAACTAGAGCAACTACAAATTTTGCATTATTTAATTTTGTTTTTCAATTTCTCCTCTTACCTTGCATGAAGAAGCCCAGTAATGGTCAGGATCGCAATTTAAGTTCCAGGTAGATGCGCTACCTAAGAAAGTTATTAAGACTGACTGAGATCTTCTTGTGACATTTTCCTATCTCATTGGATATTTTCTCTCCCCTGTTTTGGGACTAAATATTTCTTCACTGAATGAAAAGTAAGAACAGATCAGATTCAAAAGAGCAGACTTTCCTGACTCTCTTCAGTTTAATCCACTCCCCTTCACACTGGGTACTATTCATTTTCTGTCCTGCTCTGTTCCCCAGGAAGCTGAATCCTGCAGACTCCTATGTTAAAAGCTTCAGGTTGTGTTTACTCAATGGGAGGTAGCGGCAGGAGACTGGAAGGTGAAACAAGAGACAGGAGTGAGGGAAGAGAGCCTGCGATGACTTAGCTCTACTTTTTTTTAATTTCAATGTCTGTGGAGGGTGCCATTCCTTTTCATACCTGGCTTCCACCAGATCACCCTGCCGTGCTGAGTCTCAGGATATCTTGCCATTCCTTTTTGCCCCATTGTGGGTTGACAGCTTCTATGCCAGTCATGTCTCCACAGAAATCCTTTCATTTAACCGGAATTCTACCTCTTTCTAGTGCTGTAACTCACATGATACCCAGCGTTGAAGCTATTTCTGGGCCTTGTTCATAAAACAGTGCCTTCCATCTCTGCACGTGGGAGGCTCTCCACAAAGGCTTGTTACAATGGAGGAGATCTTGGAATTAGAGTTATTTGGGATTATATAGAAAGAACATATCTAGACCATGAATATAAGTTAGAGTCACTATGACTTTCATTTGCTAGCGATATCTGTAGGTAGGTATTCAAATCTGCCCTCCTTTTCAATGTCACCAGTCACAACCATATTTAAACAATCAAACATATTCATAATGGTTCATCACTGTCAAGAACCATCTAAATTTTCTTCTACAAATTGATTTGACACCTGTAGCCATCATAGATAATGGCTAACGATGCCTTAGCAAGCAGATTGCCAGGTAACTCTGGAGTCAGACATAATTGCCTATGGATTTTGAAAACAATCTAAGTCAGAAATGTTGGAAGGATTGTCTCCAGGTCCACTGCAAATGCTGGGGCCTAGCAACTAAGAAATGTTACCCTAGAACCCCTCAGCTCCATCCTAGAAAGACTGTAGCAACCTCCTGGCAGGCAGGCTCTCTGCAGGATGTCCTTCCTCATCCCTCTCTGAGATTTGAGTTCTGTAGCCACAGTTCATAGTCTGTTTTGCCCTCACAACATCTCTTCCATCTTACTTGTGTCATATTAGTGTCTGTAAATCCAACAGGGGAGGACAGCTCAAGTAAATAATAAACTGTCTAAGATTTCCGTTTTTTTTTTTTTTTCCACTTTTCATTCTTCAAGGATATTTCATTTCCTGCTTTGGGAAGCAGCCTCTTGTCTCTTCCTGCCATCTGGACTTTTTACTTTACCATTTTAGTCTTAGAAACTTATCAAGTCCCTGTGCTCTCTGCCGGGCAGAGGTATAACCCAAGTGATCCATTTCTTTATTCCACATGTCTGCAGTCCTGTCTAATGCATTCTCCCATCTTGATATTGTGATTTCTAGGTTCTTCTATTGGCTTTCCATCCTTATTAGTGGCTGTGTGTTTTATAAACAGCTTGACTGATGGATTTCACTTAAAGTTATGTGGTTTCACCTTAAATGAAAACTTCGAAGCAGCAGATGAAATTTTAGTTCTCTGAGAGAGATGAATGTAAATCAGATAAATTGTCTCACTAACTCTGGGAACATCCGGGGATCTCATTTCCTGCCTGAGTCGTTGGAGCTTTGGCATCAACTTTTGGCAGATAATGTGACTGGAACCAGCCATTCATCACCAATAATAACACTAAAAACACATCAGGTTGAAATATTTGACAAATACATTGGGCTCTACTTTCCAGTAAAGTAAATTCCAGTAACCCAGTACCTTTGCCCTGTTACTTTCTTTCCTACTCTTGAACAGTTTCCATGTGTGAGCAAAAGGGTTACAAGGGGGTCTTTCTTCTGCTATTACCCCAGGAAAGAAGGAAGAGCATATAACTACACAGCTTGATTCTGGAAATCTGCAGTTTCAAGAAAAGAATCTCATGTCAGACCACCAGTGTTTAGTGAGTCAACTTCAATCACAGAGAATCATATCATGGTTTTGTGATTTAAAAACAGGGCAAACAAACGACCACATAATTATAATTAATGTTCACATCAGTCATATTTATAATAGCCTCAAATTGGAAACACTTATATTTCCATCTACAGGTGAATGAATAAACTGTGTTTATGTCTATAGAAAGAATGAACTATTGATGCAGCAACATGAATGAATCCTAAAGTAATTATGCTAGGTGCAAGGAGGCAGATGAAGAGAGTACAAACTATGATTACATAAAATTCTAGAAAATGCATATAATTTTATGTAGTCAGAAAGCAGACTGATGATTGCCTGAGGATGTATGGAAAGGTACAAAAATATGCAGATGAATGTGGTGACCAAAGGACACAACCAAACTTTCAATAGAGTCATTACCTGAACTGTGATGGCTTCACAGTGCTAAATAGAGGTCAAAACCTAGCATGCGGTACACTCTTTTTTATTGTAGCACTGCAGGTCAAACCCCGTGATCCTCTACCACTGAACTACATTATCAGAATTGTTTGTTTGTGTACAGAGTCTCACTAAGTTTTCCAGATGACACTAGGACTTGGGATCCTCCTGCCTCAGTCTCCAAAGTTCTGGGATTATAGGCATGCTGCACTGCTATGGTGCCTGTTTTCATATGGTTTGTACACTTTAAAGAAATGTAGTTAACTATCAATTATGTCTCAAAAATAAAAGAATTTTTAAAGACAAAGATTTTGATTCAGACTATCTAGATTAAAATATTGGCTCCAACCTTCCCAAATTGTGTTAGGTTGAAAATTTCCCAAGCATCTTTACAACTCTATTTCCTCAGTTATGAAAGAAAAATGAAACTAACCTAGTTTATAAAGGTCTATTTGTGTCATATATGCTTATCATATGATGCCACTGGAGAGACATACATAGTAAGTATGATATCTGTTGTTTCCATATTTCTATTTGTCTGACATTTCACAGATATTTTGTCATTTAACCTGCCCAATGATCCAGTGAAGTTTTTATGCTTCTCATGTGGAGATGGAGACTATGCCTCATACTGTGTGGCTAATGACAAAGCTGTCACTACTTTTCTGTCCTATGTAACTAAATCTTTCACATTGTCTCTCCTGTGTGTCCTCAATACAGTTCAAGGCCCAGAATAATCCTCTGAATGCACTCTTTATGTCTTTGATATTTGCTTAGGGAAATGAAAGGACCAAAGTGGGTTTACATTAGTCAGCGTTCTGCATTGCAGGAGCTGTGAGCTTCTGGGTGGTGTTGACCACAAGACTTCCTGTATGTAGTGTTAGTGCCTTCAATAAGCTCCACAGACTTACTGAGATAACTATATAGTATGTAAGAGATGTTCCTGTCTCCTTTCCTTCCTTCTTTCTTTCCTTGCTTCCTGCCTGCCTGCCTACCTGCCTTCCTTCAATAAATGGGATAACAGTGAATAGAATTAATATGAGGCAAGGAACTGCAAGAACTAGAGAATATGGACATAAGATTGGGGGCATTTTACATGCAGCAATCTACAGGACATCAACATAAGGTCTGTATTTACTTGCTATAGGCCTGCTCACCGGAAGCAGGTAACATGTTTAGAGTGGAAAGGGCACTCTAAGGAAGGTGGTGGGAAGGTGGGCAGCTAGAGGCTGGTCTGTATGCTGCTAATTTCCCCAATTTGGTCAATTGCTACATTTCTGAGTCTCAGAATTGTCTGTAAAACAGCAATAATATTATAATATGGATGATACTTTCTAGTTTCATACAGTGTTTCCATGGCTTAGTGCTTCTCTTTCGTATAAAAAGGCAAGAGTTAATGTGTTCATCAAGGAAATGGAAGTTTAGATAGGTTAAATATTGACATATCCAGCCGGTTAATGGTCAAACAGCAACTAAAGCCTGGCATACAAAGTTCTTGCCTCATAGAACCAATGTGAGAGAAGGAAGAAAACATCAAATACAGAGAACATTCTCTAAGTTGCGCATCACTATCTAACACAAAGATCTGGAGATTCACTCACTAAGGTACATTATAAGACTATCAGTTTAAGAGTTGGGATTCTTTTTTTTAATTTTTTTTATTTAAAGAGAAAAAAACAGAAAAAGGGTAGAAATATTACAGGATTACAAAAAAAAGATAAACAGTAAGAAATCATTAGTTGATAAATTACATATTGTCCTTTTAGAAATAGTTGTTCAAGTTACAAAATTAAAGCACACAAAGTGGACATTCAAGCATTGAGACTGCAAACAGGTCTGTTCAACAATCAAACAAGAACTTAGAAATATGGTTATTAATCCTACACACTTAAATATACATGCAGTTATATCTTTTATAGCACTTCCTATTTCTTCTCTTTTTTACAATAGCAATTACACACTTTTAAAATTTTATTTAAAGAGGAAAAAAAAGCAAAACAGAAAAAAGGGTAACAACAATACAGAATTCTAAAATAAAAAAAGAGAGGGAAAAAACCCCAACTCTACCAATAGGCAGTGAGCGTTTGATTAGCAGTGTAATACTTATGTGACTTAGTTTCTGTATTTATAGAACAAATCATTTCTCCCCTGAGTTATTATTGATATGATTTTTCTAAAGACACAAACCTTTTCCCCCTCTCTTCCCTTAAACTGCCCCTATCTCATAAAGTTTAATGGACTCCTTTATAGAAACAAATTTTTTACAAAAGGAAAATGAAGTAGGAAGGGAGGTGGGAATACTTAGAGAAAGGGTCTCAGAGAGCATCAGACTTATATAATAGCTCATGATATTTCACGGCTTCATTTACCCTTTTTTATGCTGAATAACTGTAATTACTATGAGCACTCTTCACAAGACTTATTTTTCAGAGCTTTAATCATCCCCATTGCTTTGTTCTACACATTCTCAAACTCCCCAAAGTAAGCTTTTTTTGTTCAAAGAGGAACAAAATACTTTGCGGAACAAGCTGGTGATGATGATTTGCCTACTCCAAGGTCAAATGCAGGGTTTGTCTACAGGACACCGGAAAGGTGGGCTGAGATGACAATCCAGGTAATATGATTCCAACACATGCACAAACTGCATTTCAAGGCAGATTTTTTGTAGTCTGTTACTAAATTTTCACATTTATATACACTATTGAGATAATATAGACAGATTACTAAACAGGCTTCTGCCCAGTGTTCTTTATCCTTTGAATTTTAAACATAGGAGGTTCATCACTTCCTAAATATACTCAAAAGCATTCAAATGCATGCAGTGTACCATCACTTCAGCTTTATCTTAGGAATGTTCTCCGTAGAGTATGGTCTACGGCACAAATCCAGCCTGCCACCTGATTGTATGAGTTCAGTTTCTTTGGCACGCACTGGCTGGTTTATTTTTGTACCCTAAGGGCAAAGTGGGTCAGTTGCAATGGAGAGTGTATGGCCTGCAAGGCCCTCAATGTTTACTAATTGCTCTTTTATAAGAAAAGTTTGGCAAGAGAGTCCCAAATTGTTAGGGAAAGCATTCGGATGTTCTACTTTAATGCAAATGTAAAAGTATTAAAGAGTTTACAAAACACAGTTGGGTTTATTCTTCACTTTATTGCTTAGTCCAAAATAAATTTTAGAAAACCAAGCAGAGGAAGTGACCTCCAGATGTATAGGCAAATTATCTTTAACAAAAATAGGGGGTCTCCTAAGACTTCTACAATAAATCTATGTATTGGCTAAGTGCTGTATCTTCTACAATTTGTAAATTCTTGCTAAAACCATTAGGTAGAAATGTAATAAGAAATGTTATCAACCTTATTCACCTTTTACAGAGAGTGAGTCTTACAGAGAGGGAGAAAAAGCTGACAGCATTCCAATAGCTTTCAAAAAAAGCAGCCTTTTGCACCAGTGGGCTTTAGCATACTGGCCCATTCAATCCTCACAAGAGCTTTCTGTGGCAAGAAATGACTATGTCCATTAAGCAGATGAGGCAATGGAGGATATAAATAAAAGTACTGCTGAAGGACAAACAATTATAAAATTAAAATATTTGTACTAAGCTAATAAGGCAAGTACTAACTTCATGACTTGTTTTGTTTTGAAACCAGAAGTTCTACGATACTTATTTTTCCTGTAAACTTGCAGAGTTCAAGAGGAACACAGAATTTGGGGTAACATCTGAGATTCTGTTGAGTACCACTTAGGTTTCCATTTGGGGTGGTGAGATGAACTGAAAATAAATATGCATTGGGTAGTGCACAAAGGTCTACTCCAGCTGCAGGAAGTTCTCAACTATCTGCCTTCAAACTCCTCTGAAGGGCCAAGGAAGATAACTTCCTACATTTAGAGTTATAGAGACAGATAAACAGTTGCCTCACTAGTAGACAACGGATGCTGGACTACATGACCCAGCAGAAGAGAGTTTGGTTACACTAAGCTATTTCTCTATTGTTGTCACTCCTTGCACAGCCTTGCAGGATGCACTGTGAACGCAGTTGTTTGCTCAGGAGAAGCTACTTCCTAGACTCTACGTCTCACTATCTTAGGTTCACCCTGAGAGACTGACCAATGGGCTGGAGAATACTTTCATCCTTGGAGGTCATGATCATGTGCCCGGCAAAGCATAAAACTGACTTAGTACCAGATCATATTTGACAAAGTTACATGTGTCTTAAGGCCAATAGGCTAAGCAAAGTTAATAAAACCTGAGACAAAATATTGCAAGGTTGCAGAAAAGAATAGAATAAGAAAGCCATTTCATATTTTTAAAATGGTGTGCATAGAAAAAGAATAACTAAAGGTTTATTATGACCATCTAAAAATAGACAATCTTTGAAGGGTCAGTATAAAAGTCAAAGAAAACCAAACAACAACAACAACAATAAACTAAACACTATTAGATTAAAATAGATGCCAGACATTCCTTTTTCTAGTAAGCTATTTTCATACAATTGATAATGTAGAAATTAATCTCTTTTCAAAGGCAGCTCCAAATCCTGAAGGAAGCATAGAAACCCCTGGCTGGGTTGAGATGGAGAAGGCAGACAACTATAGATTCTGACCCCTCTCCCAAAAAATCTATTTTTGTCTTTAAGACAAGAAAAAGCAATAGTACAAAAGATTGACAAGTAAGGAATTAAAAACAACAATGAGAACAAAGTTCATAGCTAGGACAAAGCACTATTTGAGGGAAAATCTAAGAAACCATCATCAAGTTCAGTTGAGTTAATATCAGTAAAAAACCAAAATAATTTTAATAATTTTCCTGCTGATGTCTTATCAGTGGTAGAGTTTTTAGCCTCAGGGTAAGTGTGAGGAGTGTTGCTTCATGCTCCTTTTGGGAAAAGAAAACAATTGTGGCTATTTCAAGTCTATTTTCTTAAATGTGCCATAGTTCTTATTTTAAGCTCTCTGAATATTTTTCTAATGGCTTATTTCTCCAAGAATGCACTATTTGTATTTTTCCTAACTATATTTTTCTTCTTCCTACTTCATCACCATGCTTCTAAAAACTTCAGGTTCACTTTCCTAACCAATTCAGTATCTTTGTCAAATTTAATTAATATAGTGTGTGTTTCTCCCTTCATATCATTAGAAAAGATGCTGAGTAAGACGGGCCTGTGGCCATCTTTCCAAATGACTCTCATTTAACCAGTCAACGCTGCAATTGCCCACATCCAAGCCTATTTAAATGCCCCAATAGTCTTTTTACAAAATGCTTTCTGGAATGTGTTAATAAAGTCAAGACTGAGGACACTGACTGTATCCTATTTGTCCTCCTACTTGCTAATTAAAGCCAATAATGAAGTTGAAATTTGTCTGGAAAGATTTCCTTCATTATTAGTACTACAGTTAGGTTTATGTTTTTTGTTCTCATGTATATGTTTTCTCAGACACATAGCCACACACATGCGTGCACACACATACGTTTCCTATGATACACAGTTTTAAAATTGCTGTGTTTAACTTTAAATCTTTGATTATGGATAATAGTCTAGAAGAATCATCCCAAAGTCTAGCAACTAAAGTCTTAATTCTGTATTCCCAGGGGTAATTAAAGGAACCATTGGAGTGTTTACCAGAGATAGGTTCTGGTTTGGGAATTTGGGAGCTTGTATAGGAGTTAAGAATTGTTGCAGAATACTAGTCCAATCACTAAGAATAATGCAAATTCTACTGTGAAAAACAAAGATTTAATTAAATAGAGCTGAGGGGAGCAGTACTACCATGTGTGACTAGGCAGCAAAAGGAAGGACTGGTTCTGAGAGATGAACTAAAAAAAATTCAGGTACCCTGAAATTGTTCAATAAAGAAATTGGGATACAAAAAGTAAAGTGGAATGGATTCAAACAGTTATCAAAGAAATTAGAAATTCCAACAAAAGCTGGAAAAATTGCTTGAGTGAAACCAAGATAGACTTTCATACTATGAAGACAAGATCATGCCTACTAATTGAGAAAGGAAAGAACCCTTAAAATTAACAAGGGATCAAAAAATAAAATTTCAACAGCTGCAGAATAATAAAAAGAAAAACAATGTAAGATTGATAGGTGTCAGTGAAAAACAGGAGTCAACACAAATAACATAAAAAGGTTATTTGTAGAAATAATAGCAGAAAATTTCCCAAACACAAGAACAGAAGCTCACATACAGATAAGTGAGGCATATAGGACCCCATTTAGCCATAATCACAATAAATCTACATTCAAACATATAACAATCAAGATTTGAGAAGTGCATCACAACAACAGATTATTAAAAGCTGTTAGAGTAAATAAACAGCTCACCTTTAAAAGAAAACCCATCAGAATCACAGAAGACTTCTCATCACAAAACTTCAAGTCAAGAAGATCTTGGAATGAAGTATTTCAAGGCTGAAAGAAAACAGCTTCCAAGCCAGATTTATATACTCTACAAAACTATCTTTCAAAATTAATGAAGAAATAAGATACTTCCATGGCAAAGAACAACTGAAGAAATTCATGATCACCAAATCAACACTACAAAGAGTACTGAAAGATTCTAGACAGATAAAAATTACCACAACTCCAAGAAGAACAACAGATTTAGAGAGGAAAAGCAGAAAACCAACAGCAAGATAATAACATGGGAACAATAAGCCAATGTATATAAGTTATAACCATTAAGGTAAATGACCTCAATTTGCCAATGAAAAGAAACAGATTGGAAGAATGGATCAAGACACAAGATTCAACAATATGGTTTATACAATAAATACATTTCTCTAAAAAAGAAACTCATATACTAAAAGTCAAAGAATGGAAAACACTATTCTATGTAACAAGAATCCAGAAAAAGGCAAGGGCAGCTATTTGGATTGCAGACAATGTGAACTTCAAACCAAGAGTGATCAAAAGGGATTAAAAGGAAAAAATTCACTAAATACTTGTTGGGGGTAAAATTCAAGAAGATATCTATATCTACGTATATTTGACATATATATATATATATATATATATATATATATATATATATATATATATGGATATAGATATAGATATATATCAGCACCACTCCTTCCTTTTGCTGCCTAGTCACACATGGTAGTACTGCTCCCCTCAGCTCTATTTAGTTAAACCTTTGTTTTTCACAGTAGAATTTGCATTATTCTTAGTGATTGGACTAGTATTCTGCAACAATTCTCAACTCCTATGCAAGCCCCCAAAATCCCAAACTTGCATATATAATATATATATATATATATATATATATATATATATATATGAGTATCTAGCTATATAAAAGAAATATTAATAGACATGAAAAATCAAGTACACAATAACACAGTTGTAACAGGGGGCCATCATCTCCCATTCTCACAAAGAGATGGATCAAATAAAAAAATCAACAGAGAAGTAACAGAACTGAACCAAACCTGTGAACAAATGGGCTTACAGAGCATTTCACTCAACATCAGAATATGCATTCTTTCAGCTGCACAAATGGGGTATTCTCTAAAATAGATTACATACTAACTCAGAACATGCTGAAATAAATGCAAAGGAATTGAAATTATCTCATACATAGTATCTGACCATAGCACACTGAAATTGAAAATGAATGTCAAAAGAAAATGCAAAAACCTCCATAAATTCATGAAAATTAAATAACAACTTCTTAAGCTATCAACAGGTCACAGATGAAATTAAAGAAAGAATCAAATGAAAATGAGAATACAATATACTGGAACCTGTGGAACATAATAAAAGCAGTCCTAAGATGGAAATTTATAGCAGTGAACTCTCACATTAGGAAATCAGAACAACCACAAATAACCTAATCCTGTACTTAAAGCTTCTAGAAAAAGAAGAGCAATTAACATTTAAAGCCCCCAAAAAGGATGAAATTATAAAGATCAGAGCAAAAATTAATATAATTGAAACTAAGAAAACAAAACAAGGAATTAATTGATTGAAGGGTTGGTTCTTTGAAAGAATAAATAAAATTGATAACCCCCTAGACAACCTCATCAATAAAAGAAGAGAAAAACTTGAATTCATGCCTTGCAAAATGAAAAAGGTGAAATCACTACAGATCTTATGGAAATTCAGAAGATCATCAATACCTACTTCAAAAATCTTCACTCACATAAGATGGAAAACAGAAGAAATGGACAGATTCCTAGGAATGTACAAATTGTCAAAACTGAATCAAGAAAATATAAAATTTTTGAATAACCAAATATCAGTTAATGAAACTAAAAGGATAATTAAAAAGTTACCAACAAAGAAAAGTTCAAGTCCTGGTGAATTCACAGTTGAATTCTATAAGAAATTTAGAGAAGATTAAATGCTAGTACTCTTCAAACTCTTAAACAATATTGAAAGGGAAGCAATCTACTCAAACTCATTTTGAGAGGCAAGTATTACCTTGATAGTAAAACTAGAGAAAAACCCAACAAAAGAAGAGAACTATAGGCCAATATTGCCAATATACATAAATGTAAAAATGTTGAATAAAATAGCAGCAAACATAATGCTATAAATCATCATGAAGTTTATTTACCATGGCCACATATGATTCATCCCTAGAATGCAAGGATGAATCAATATATGCAAGTTAATAAACATAATACAACACATCAACAGAGTCAAAGACAATAATCACATGATCATCTCAATAGATGCAGAAAAAGCTTTTGATAAATTCCCACACTCATTCATGATAAAAATTCTACAGAAAATTGGAATAGATGATCTTTATCTCTATCTGATATAATCTACCTATAACAGGACAACAGTCACCATCATACTAAATGGACAAAAACTCAAAACTTTCACTCTAAAATCAGAGACAAGACAAGGATGTCCACTATCACCACTCCTACTCAGTACAGTTCTGGAAACATTAGCCAGAGCAATTAGGCAAGTGAAAGAGAGAGAAATAAAAGGGATAAGGATAGGAAAGGAACAAGTTAAACTATCATTATTCACAGATAGTATGATACTCTACACAGAAAACCCCAAAACTTCACCAAGAGACTTCCAGCAAAGAGCAAATTAAGTAATGTAGATATATAGAAAGTCAACACTCAAAACTAAATAGCAGTCCTGCACACAAACAAAAATCTCACAGAGAGAAATTAGAGAGAAAATATCCTTCACAATAGCATCCAAAAAATGAAATACTTAGGAATCAATCTAACCAAGGAAGTAAAATAACTATATTTTGAAAATTACAATACTCTAAAAAAGGAACCAAAGAAGATATCAGAAAATGGAAATGTATTCCTTGTCTATGGACAGGAGGAAACAACATTGTGAAAATGGTCATACTACCAAAACTTTCATATAAATTTAATGTAATACCAGTCAAACCACCATTTGCATAACTCACAGATCTATAGGAAAAATTCCAAAAATTCATTTGGAACCAGAAGATACCAAGAATAATAAGCAATTCTGAGAAATGAATGAAAGACTAGAGGTATCACAATTTCTAACTTGAAATTACACGGCAAAGCTACTGTGACAGAAACAGCACATACTGGAAAAGAAAATAAACAAGATCTGAAGATCAATGGGAAAGATAAGAAGATGCAAAAATAAATCTAAACATATTCAACCAATTTGTCTTTGACTAAGGAGCCATATACATTCATTAGAGAAAGTCTCTTTAATAAGTGGTGTTGGGAAAATATGGCTTTCTGCATGCTGAAGGTTAAATATAGAACCATAATTTTCCAAAGCAATAAACTAAAATCAAAATGGCTCAAAGGTCTAAATATTCAAAAAGAAACACTAAATCTACTGGAAGATAGAGTATATATAACTCTTATAGACATTGATAAATGCAGAGACTTTGTGAGCAAAACTCCAACTGCAAAGGAAATATCACAAAGAGTCAACGAATCAGATCTCTTATTAAAAAGTTTTTGCACTGCAAAATAAACCACCAATAGAGGAATAAAAAACCCACAGTTTGGGAAATTTTTTGTTGACTGTTCTTCAGGCAAAAGTGTAACATCTCTAATATATAAAGAAATCAAAATAATCAGATCTCTAAATTTAAAGACCCAATAAAAGAATGGGCATCTGAAATAAACAAACTTATCAGAGAATGAAATACAAACAGCAAAGAAATATATGAAAAAATGTTCAGCATCACTGGTCATTCAAGAAATGCAAATTAAAGCAACTTGGAGACTCCATCTCACTCCATAAAGTATGGCTATTATCAATAACAAAGGCTGATGGTGTTATGGAGACAAAGGAAGCCTACTCACCTTTTGGTGGTAGACTGGTGCAACCACTGTGGAAAACAGTGTGGAGACTCCTGAACAAACTAAACTACAGATTCCTTTCAGCCCAGCTATCTTCCTTCTTGGTATACCCCCAAAATAATTAAAATCATCATAGAACAGTGATACATGCAGCACAGTTTGTAATAACTAAGTCTTATAAACAATCCAAATGCCCAGCAATAAATAAATGGATAAAGAAGATGCAGTTTTTTATACAATGGAGTATTACTCAGGCATAAACAAAGATAACAATGAAATGTTTCTAAGTAAATAAATGTGCCCAGAGACCATACCCTTAAGTGGAATAAATTGGTCATACATGTAAATGTTACATTGTTTCTTTGGTATGAGAAACTGAAAGTGTAAATAAGGATCAAAATGTATAATAGATACTGTGAAATATGAAGAAATCTTTCTAATGTAAAGGGGAACAAGAAGGGAGGGGGTGAAGGAAAGGAGGCAAAAGAAAAAAATCAGAAAAGAAAGATAAAATGGAAACAAAGCTTTGTAAATAAGAAGGGGCAGTGGTGCAGAAGTGAGGGAAATGGAATGTTGAAAAGAGAACCAGGTTATATCATTATATCATACAATGAATGAGTGTATTCATTATATACATCTAAAATGTAGCAATGAGTTTTTTAAAAAAGAATAAGATTCAGAGGTGACTGTATGCCAGGGAAGAATTAAAAAGGAAAAAATAACAATTATAGATATATATGAGCCAAATATTAGTGTATCAAACAGTGTGGAACAAATACTAGTGGTCATAAAGATGAAATGAACATTTGATCATGATAAGATACCTCAAAAACATACTTGCACAAATAGATGGACTAGACAAAAATATCAACAAAGAAATATCAGAACTGAACAACACCTTTGAATTAATGTACTTAATAGATATATGATATAATTTTAAATTGCAAGTAACTTTGTAAGTGTTCCACAGATGAGCAAATATTTCTAATAAGTTTTAACTTGGTAAATGATTGATATCTTTCAATACAAGTAATATATATGCCAAATGTTGCATGATCCCAACATAAAAGAAGATTCCACAGATAGCAGTGATTCTATTAGTGATAGTGAAAGTCATCCTACATGATAACCTTCCTCTATCTTGACTCTCTCACATCAGCCACAAAGATTTTCAAAGGTGAGTGCAGTTTAATTTGTTAATTTTTCTTTATATTGTATATTTTCTTTGTTTTTTATTATGTTAAATTATTATAATCATTTTATATGAATCTTTTTGAGCTGTGAAATAATTTGAATTTCTATTATCTCTTATTTGCAAATTTAATTCGATATACAAATGCATTTGATTATAATAATTTCCAGGATGCATTATGCTCACAAAAATGCTTTTGCTGTTTATAGATTTTATTCAACAAACACAAAATATATTCTTCTCAGTAGCTAGCGGTAAATCTCGAAAATAGAACATTTAAATAGATACAAAAATATCATAAGGATAGAAAAGTAATCCCATGCCTATTATCCGATCAAAGTGCAATGAAACTGGAAGCAAACAAGACAAATCACTGAAATTGTGTAGACACATGGAGATTAAACAATACCCTCAATAATCAAGAGGTCATACAAGAAAAGAAAGAAGAAACCAAACTCTTTCTAAACAATGCTACAGTACCTATGCCACACCATAAAAGCAGTTTTAAGAGAGAAGTTTTTAGCTGCAAGTGCCACAATAGAAAAATCCATTTAAAAAAAAAAACAGCCTTCCAATGCATGTCAAGGCCCCAGAAAAACAACAAAACTTTAAATCCAACTTGTGTACAAGGAAAGAAATTGTAAAGATCATAGTGGGAACTAATGAAATGGAAACTAAAAACAATACGAAAAATTAATACATCAAATAAATGATTCTTCATATAAATAAGGAATAAAGACAAACAATTACTAAAACTTAAAAGAATAAAGAGAAAAAAAAAACTCATGTCCAGTTAGAGCTAGAAAGAGGAAATCACAACAGATGCTCCCAACACTTACAGGATCACAACTATTTTGAAAACTTGTATTTCAATAAATTGAAGAATCCAGAAGGAATGGACAGTTATCTAGATTATTATGAACAAAATTGAATCAATAATATATAAAAAAATGACTGTCTAATAAAACGTAATAAAATGAAGACAGAAGTAAAAACTTGCCACCTAAAAGAGTCCAAGTTTCAACAGATTTGCTGTTAACTTCTCCAAGAACTCCAGGGAATATTTAATGTCAATATTTTTCAAATTCCTCAAAGAAATGGAAAGGGAAGGTTACTGCCAAATTTGTTCCTTGAAGCTGGCATTAGCCTGATACCACACCCATACAACGATGTAAAAAAGAAAACCACAGGCCTGTCTCTTTAATGAATATAGATGCAAAAATCCTCAATAAAATATTGGCTAACAGAATTCAATGAATCATAAAAAAGATCTTAATTATTACCAAGTAGATTTCATCCCAGGAATGAAAAGATGGGTCAATATGTGTAAATCAATAATTGTAATACATCACATAAGCATAAGCAAAAACAAAAATTTCATGATGTTCTCAATAGGTCCTGTAAAAGTTTTTTAAAAAAATCTTGTTTCAGGGTGTTTAAAACAGAAAATCCTGAAGAAAATAGGTATAAAATGAGCCTATCTCAATCTGGTAAAAAACCACCACCAACAACAACAACCAAGTTAAATAATCCTACTGCTAACATATTAAATGGGAAAAAACTGAACACTTTCCCTCTAAAATCAGGAACAAAGCAGTGATGTCCACTATCACCACTTCTGTTCAACATAGTACTTGAAAGGGTGCCCAGCACTATCAGAAAAGTAAATGCAATAAAAGGTATATATATATATATATATATATATATATATATATATGGAAAGAAGAAGTCAAACGTCATTTTTCACAGTGCACATGATGATGTACATGGAACACCCATGAAACTTCTACTAGAAAACTCCTGGATCTAATAATAAACAGTTTAGCAAAACATAAGGACACAATCAGAGCACAAAAATCAATAGCCTTCCAAAACCATTCACAATAGCAACAAGAATAATTATACACTTAAGAATTAAGCTACCTAAGGACATAAAAGACCTCAAAAATGAAAACTACAGTATTGTGAAGAAGGAGATTGAAGAGACTATCAGAAAATGGAAAGATGATCCCCTATTCTTGGATAGACATAATTAATACTGTTAAAGTGGCCATATTACCAAAACTAATTTGTACATAAAATATAATCCCACTGAAATTAATAAGAGCATTCTTCACAGAACTATACACACACACACACACGCACACACACTCATGCATGTGCGCGCACACACACACACACACACACACACGAAGAGACCAAAATAGCAGAAACAATCCTGGGTCACAAGACCAAACAGGAGGCATTGCAACACTGGATCTCAAGGTATATTACAAAGCTACACTGTAGGAAACATGTTGGCAGAATAGAAAATGTAGAAACAATACCAGGAACACTCATCCATCTGACCTTTTTTAAATGGGCCAAAAACATATGCATATGCTGGAGAAAAGAAGCCTCTTCAACAAATGGTGCTGGGAACAGTGGTTGTCCAAATGCAGAAATTTGAATGTAGATGTATATCCCTTACTATGCAATCAAAGACTTATCTATTAAAACAGAAACACCTAATTTGCTGCAAGATAAAATCTTTAAGTCATGGGCATAAGCAAAAGCTTTGTAAAAAGAGTCATTTACATAGGAAACACACAAAGAATCAATAAATGGTATTATATAAAATTAAAAAGCTTCTGCACAGCAAAGAAAACAATATACAGAATGAAAAGGCAAGCTATATGATGGAAAAACTTTTGCCAGCTACTCCTCAGTAAGAGAAATAGCATGTAACATATATAAAGAACTCAAAACATTAGATGCCTAAAAATAAAAGATGAGTAACTGAAATGAGTACACAGTTCTTAGAAGAGCAAACGAGAAATGTAAATGAGAAATAAGCACATGAAAAATCCTCAGTATTACTGGTCATTAAAGAATTGTCAATTGAAACAACACTTGATTATATGTTATTACAGAAAGAAAGGTTGTCAAGCAATTAAATAACAGATACTGATGATGATGCTGAGAAAAAGAAATCCTTCTACATTGTTGTGGGAGTGTAAAAGTGCAAACTCTATGGAAATCAGTATGAAAAATCCTCAAGAAATTAAAATTAGAAATTCTGTTTGAAACAGTATTTTCCTGAAAGTTAAAAATGATATATATGTATAGCCATGTTTATAGCAGCTCATCTGGAACTAGGTATAGTTTGGAAGTAACATATATATTCATCAACAGATGAGTGGACAAAGAAATTGGTATATATACATGATGGAGTACCACTCAGCCATAAGCAGAAGAGATTTGAATCATAGGTAGGAGAATGGTTGTACTCTGAGACTATGATACTTAGAGAAATAAATTAGATACAGAAGTTTAAAATATTGCATAGTTTCTCTTACATTAGAAATCTAAAATACAAATAATTTGAGATGCAAAATAGGATGGTAGGAAATAGGCATATGGACCATTTGCAAATAGAACAGGGATCTAGAGATAAAAGGAAGGAGAGGCAAAGGGGAAGTACAAATAATTAAGGCAATATGTATATGTACCAAATCCCCAGCATGGATGTAGACAGTATGCAACACAAATAGGTATTAATAAAAAATAAAGTGGTAAAAAATTCAAAATTCAAGTTGAAGAACTAGAAGGAACAATTAAAGAAAACATTATAGAGGCAAAAATAGCGAATAGAAATGAGATTCAACTAAAAGACCAGGAAAGTATTGAGGGAGGATTTTGAATGATTTCCACAGCTCTGGCACAGACACTATGTTATGAGAGACCCTAAACTCTGAGCAGCTGTGGATTACTTGAGAATTTAAAGAGCAAAGACCACCAACCATTATCACCATCTTCCCCAGCCCAGGAGTTAAACACTGAGCATCCCTAACTTCAGATACTTTCAATCTATGATGCAAAAGTGGGATGCATCAGTAGAAACTATACTTCCAGTTTAGAATTTTTATCTTTCCCCAGGCTAATAAATGCAATTTAATACTCTCTGTCAATTCTAGAGAGCAATGAGCCACAGCTCACAATCAGTCACACAACCAAGATAGTAGAGAAACAATACACTGGTGCAGTGATTGCAATGATGATGAATAGCCAGCCACAGCACGTGTGCCATAGGTTTTTCACCACTGCTCTAGAGCATACTGTGCTAGGATTTAGTATTCAATATCTTAAGGGCATTTGCTGTGTTTTTGATCCAACATTTTCAACTCACAGTGGGTTTTGTGGGACATAACCACTTGACGAATACAGAATCATATATTTATCATACAATGTAAGAACTTAGAACTACAGGGGATCTAGAGATAATCAAGTTCTTCTTTAGGTTCTAATCCTTCCATGTCTCACAGACTTGCTTCTGCATTCATAGTGGATGTGATGCAGATGGATGACAGAACATCTGCGATGCTCAGAGAAATTTGAGAAAACTGAAGAACTAAGAGGTCCTAGTCAGTAGAGCACATTGAGTAAGGAAGCTGTCAATGAGTAGAGACTTGAAAAGGTGAATAAAAATCAAAGGAAGAAGACCTTATTCCATATCTGAAGAGGTTTAGATAGCACCTTAATAACAATTGGAAATCACTAAGGGGTATGAAGCAAAATGTAGAGTGAATTCTCTCTGTCTTTTGGAACAATGAATCTGGAAGCCAGACGCACTCTAGATGGACTGTCACAAGACTGAAATCCAGAGACCCAAGAAGGACTATGGCATGAATCCAGGAGACTGTCAAAAGTGCCGATCAGTGAGCAACAAAATACAAAGCCTCCCGGGAGAAACAACTCATATGACAAGAATAAAATACCCTGGAGAGATCCAGACAGAAGGACATGGATCCTCTTGACACAGGAAGAAATTAAAACGCAAAACAGCTCATCAAATACTTCGAGGCTACAACTGAAACAGCTAAAAATTATGGGACACAGCATTTTTGCAGTGATCCACCAAGTTTGCACCACCTTGAATCTGCGTCGGCAGGCAGAGCCACCCAAACTCATTCCAGCCACCACTCACAGGAAGCACGGCAACACTGAAGTCAGGGGTTGGTGAGCCCAACAGAGAGCGGAGCCGGTGAAGAGACCTTCATTAATCCATGGTCAGTGCTGGGAATGAGACACCCCTCCATGGGAAGGGCACAACCAAATGGGCGACATGTTGGAATTGGCAGGAGGAGCCTAAATTGGGAGCGACAGTGACTTCAGTTGGTTGCTCCCTCCCCAGAGCAGATTCATGGGATTTGCTTGGATTGGGCCCCTCCCCTGGCCAGGAACCAGTGAGCCGTCCCAAATCAATTCCCTGCACCTAGCACGCACTAACCAAGTGAAGGCACCTGAAGTTTGGCTGGCCCAGGGGGGAGTGGCAGGAATATGCAGCAGCTGCTTACACCTCAGTGACAAGAGCAGGCAGGAGAGGGCAAAGTCATTTAGGCTCTAGACAGAATCTCCCCTACAGAATAGTCTAAGCTGTTCCAGCTCTATAGATTCAGGCAACATCTCTGAACCTTTCCCAACTCTACCTATAAGCAGTTCTCTAAGGATCTTGACTCACATGGTCAGGTACAGATTCAGCAATGACCCCACGCAACTGTTACCAAATTCTGTCTTGGTTAATTTTCTTTCATTCCTGGGAAAAAACACATGAAGCTCAACATGAAGGAAGGAAATTTCTGGTTCAATTCTTACAGTTACTGGAGTCTTCAGTCCACAACCCACTGGATCCAAGGCAGGGTGGCATGGGAATGAGTAAATACCTCACTGCAGCAGCCTGAGAAAAAGGAGAACACAAACTTCTCTTGAGTAACACTGTACACAGGCCATACCCTGCTCCAGGGCCAGTGTAGCACTCCTAAAATCTCCTTGACTTCTTTGCACACAAAGAATATATGCCATTGTTTTTATTTTAAGATGCATTTTAAGAGCATAATCTAAGATAAGACTCCCTCTTTCCTAGACTTAAAACTTCTCTGAAAGTGAAGGTACTAAAGTGAGAGAGCCAAATGATCATGGGTTCAGAGATCCCTGGAAGAAACACAGTTATTATTATCTAATATAGATTACATTTTAGACATTGAATGGGATGATTTAAATACCTTAATTCCATATTGGACAAGAAGGTGATTTTAATTAGTGGGGAAGCATAGTCATGGTGAGATTAAAATACATTCTCACTGTCGTGTGATAGCATAGCCTGTCTATGGTCACATCCCTACTCCAGGACTTCTATAACGGTGCTCTCTCCCAAACCAATCCCACCCAAATGCCTTTTAATTCTTATGAAAATGTTCCACAGGCTAGGTTAAATTGGTGGCAAACTGTGGCTAAGAATGGAGATACTGAGGCCGTCCAGATGAAGAGTCCAATCTGACAGGACACTAATTGAAATGTCTGTTACCCCTCAGTGTCTTCCTGAGAGCTCCCTGTTATATAAAAACATAATTCTGGTGAGATTCAGAGCTTTGAAGGAAGAGGCCACCTGTTACTATCTGACATAAAAAACCAGTCACAGAGAGCAAAGCAGAGAGTTGAGTTTATGCAGGATTTGAGAACATAAGGAGTTTCCAAAATGCAGGACTCCAAGAAGCAGGAGTAAAGAGATTGGTTCAACTTTAACTACTGCAACTTTGTTGCTCAAATGTGGTTGGTTCTAATTGGCAGATTTCTAGAAAAGGGGTGCCTTGTGTAAGGATGCTGTTGATAGGCTGATTTCAGAAACAAGGAGCTTTCATTGATTGACTGGCCTTCAAAAGTTTGATTACTTGAGCCATTTACCACTGATCAATGAGGCATGTTGAAAATTATTTGTATAGGTTGCTTTTGCCTTGGTCATAGAACAGATTTTTTCCTAGGAGGCTATAAACTTTCATCCTAAGAGTTGATTAGAGCACACTGCTCTAAGATTTATTGGTTTTGAAGCACAATGAGGCACTTGGATCATTTGTTGATATTCACTGGAATTTGGCCAGAACTAAGAAGATATTAGTAGATGTGAAGTGTACACAGATAATCATTGTTAATCACTATTTCCCATGAGAGCATTACTAGACTATGTGCTTGATCTTTTCTGTTCAGTTTTTATTTACAAAAACTAAAGTAAACTTTTAAGGAATTCAGTTGAACTAAGCATTCAATTCTTTAAAACCTTATACTTTATTCTTTAAACACTTATGGCTCTATTGTTTCTCAGCTTAACAGTTCTAATAAAGTGGTTCACTTTTTTGGTTATAAAAGGAGATTATTAAATTAGAAAGCCTCCTAATCCATGTGAGCTAGCATGTCCGGGAGGAAGCCTGGCTATTCAGATCATGAGGTCATACCAAACCGCCTCTGAAAGATTCCCATTTCTGTGTTAATGTCATCACTGGGCTAGCTTTGTCTTATGCCTGTACTATCAGGGCACGCTACCTTATCCAGTAAACTTTTCAAGCTCCTTTTCTTTGTTACCATCAAAACAAGAGAGAATAACCATTTATGAGCTGACCGTTTCCTAGAGTATAGATAAGAAATACAAATGCACTTATATGTACTTGGTTGGCACCACTTTAACACAGTACTTAACTGGTTTATTCCTTTAGTTCAGTGCAAAACAAGCATCGGGTCTGCTTGCACAGAATTGTGTGTATTGTGTAGTTTATTGTGTTTCTTTCACTTGTAGCTTTTCAGCTGCCTGCTTCTGTGATAATGCAAAGACAAAAACTCTATTATTTCTCATTTTTTCTGATTGAGTTACAGTCACTGGGACTCTCAGAGCAACTCCAGCAATCTATTTTTTTCAGTCAATTCAGTTGTATCTACCATGACACCAGCCAGGTGCTAAACCGTCTGATAACCCCTTCACTCCCTTTAGGAACTAGAGTGATTCCATTAAGGTTGCCACTGCTTTTTGGCTGAAATATCACCAGGCGTTTGGAAGCACCTACTTGCTATATGATGATAAGGTGTTAGATATCATGGCTCTCTCCCTCGGTTTCTCCTTTTGCTTAATTGTGACATGAATCTCAAAGTTATGAATCTTTCATAAATGAATTTATTCAAAGCACTCATTTTAGTTAATTTTTGAGACTGTAACAAAAATACTGGTTTATAATTTATAAACAATATAAATGTACTGCTTGCAGTTCTGGAGGTTTTCAAGGTCAAGAATAAAGCTCCAGCAGGTTCAGTATCTGGTCAGAAGTCACCCTCTGCTTCAACGATGCTGCCTTCCAGCTGTGTCCTTGCATGAGAGAAAAGGCAAGACTTGCTTCCTCCAACCTCTTCTTAACAGAACTAATTCCTTTTGTGAAAGCAAAGTCCTTGTGATCTAATGACATACCAAGGGTCCTACCTCTTAACACTGCACACTGGGGATTAAGATTCAATTTATGAATCTGGGGGTGAAGTGGGCACAAATATTCAAACCAGAACATCACTTTATAATTAAAAAAGACATTCAGGAAATTTCAAATATC
Source organism: Hydrochoerus hydrochaeris (assembly GCA_004027455.1). Classification (NCBI taxonomy): domain Eukaryota; kingdom Metazoa; phylum Chordata; class Mammalia; order Rodentia; family Hydrochaeridae; genus Hydrochoerus; species Hydrochoerus hydrochaeris. Next base: position 26,363 of record PVLA01000912.1, on the reverse strand, counting down.
CTCCCAGCTTGTTTTTAATCTATCTCAATCTTTATGATAATGTGTCCTCTCCATGGTGAGCTTCTACTGGTGCCCAAACCCTTAAAATTTTCTCTGAACCCTTAGTCTGTTATCAGACACTCTCTTTCTTTGACAACTATTTGCTTTCTCTGGCTCCTTCTTTTCCTACACCTGCTCTCAGAACTCCCATACTTTTCTTTTCCTTTCCTTTCCTTTCCTTTCCTTTCCTTTCCTTTCCTTTCCTTTCCTTTCCTTTCCTTTCCTTTCCTTTCCTTTCTTTTCCATTCCTTCTTCCCTTGTAATCTCCTAGTCACAGGTCTACTCACCTGATTTCACTAGCCTTCACCACCTTGATTTCATCAACAGCAAGGTAAATTCCAACACTAAAGACATTTTCCAGGCTGCAACTTGTACGTCTTCTTTGTATTTGACCCAGTTCTTGCCACCAACTTTCTTTTATCGCACTTCACATTCCTCTCTCTTCTCGCTTCTCTTCCCTTCCATATCCCCCTGTTTCCTTTGCTGACTCTAAATGTGTGTGGGTTCATGACTCTCACTGGAAAGTCTTCTCTTCTCATTCCACATCATTCCCCCTTTACATCTTGCAGTGACTCTTTACCATTGATGATTCCCAAATCTGTGGGTCCAAGTTCACTACTCTCTTGAGCAACAGAGCCTCATGTCCAGCCAACTGTTAGGTACATTTACATTATTTTAAAATATTTAAAGTAGAACCTAGATACCTGCATACTCTCTAATATCTATTTCTCCTGCTTTATCCTCTTCTTTCAATAATAACCTCCAAATTCACCTAGTCACAAGGTTAAAAATGGTAGAAGTATATGCCTTTCTATAGGTTAGATTCCACTCACACTGGCCACCAATTCCAGCAAATTTTTTCATCAATGTCTTCCTGCTTTGATAGCTATCATTTTGGTTCAGGCTCTCCTTGAGCGTGAGATTCCTACATTAACCTCCTAAGCAGATATCCCAATCCCAGGGGCTCTCTTTTCAGTCCCATCACAGAGGGTTAAATCTTGTAAGTGTCCTGTTTAAAATTCTTCAGTGACTCCTCCTTTCTGATTTGAAGAGGTTATAAGCTATTTTTAGCAGTGTGGCCTTTCTATTCAAATGCATTCTTACATAGAACTCCACTCTGTGAAGCAGTCACTCTGTGTTGCTATGAACTAAGTGGGCTGCCAGGGACAGGGATGCTCTCCTGCTTGACCAGTTTTTTTGCCCAGTGGTAGCCTGGGAGGCATTTTAATAACCTCAGCATGATGGAGAATAAGTTTAAAGTCACTGAGAGCACAAAGTCCAAAAAGGTGAGCTGACACATGAGGGTAATGGGGCATTATGGATAGCACAACCAAGGTCACCACCACTGTTTTCTTAAGTGGCACAGACATTTGGCTTACAGAGGACACTGGCTATGAGAAACTGCCTATTAAGTTCAGGGTGAGTAGGTGTGATGTCCATGGATTAAATACTAGCTACTTCCAGGTTTTCAGAGAAGTAGACAAGTATGATCTGCTTGAAAAATGGGGAGAAGAAGAACAGACAAAAAGAAGCTAGACAAAGAAGCCAGAGGAGAATTTTAAAAGAAGATATAAAGTGGAAAAATATTTTAAAGCAATAAAATCCTGGTGACGGAATATCTAGAAAGGGTGTTCAGTTACCAAGAGTATGGAAGGTAGTGTTTTAAAGCTTCGCAGCTGTTGGTTTCACATTTTTCTATGCAACGAATGTTGGAAAGAAACCCTTATCTAGAACCTCAGTTACTGAGTAAAATCTGTTTCCTAAGAACCTTGTGTGAGTGAATTCTCTTTAAAGAGTGTAAAGGACTGAATCCTGCGCTGTGATCAGTGAAAGAGGTAGAATGAGTCATCTTTTAGATAGATAGATATAGGAGATGAGAATACAGTGGACATGGAAGAATTAGTGACCCAGATATTTGCAGAGAATGTGGGAAAGGATAAGGTGAACCTCGAGCAACTGTTTGAAGGTTTCCTCAAATGAAGAAACCTCTAAGGTACTGGAGGTGTGATTTTGAGGTTAGCAGTCACATCCGTATATGTCAATGATGAAACTAAATTATCAATCTGAAGGTCATTTCTGAGCATGCTCAGGGTCCCATACATTGCAAAAGGAATCAAACTCATTCATAAGCAGCACCAGTAAAACATTAATCACAAAGAGGTGCTGAAAATAAGAAAGATAGTAGTTAAAGTCAAGATCTTCCAGCTATTGAGAAGCTTGCAAACAGAATGTCTGCTAAGCACATGGATTCTAAATGAGCATCTCTGCTAGTTGTCTACGTTTCTTTCTGCTTCTTTATTGTGCTTCATCAATCCTTCATGCCCTTTACGTTCCAGTAACTAGCACCATTGAATCAACATGTTATCTACATCATTTAACTGAAACTTGATAAAGCAGGTTGTCATTGATTTAATTTGGAATGGGATCCATCCCTGCGCTAATTAGCTCTTTTCAAGAAAATGGGGTTATTACAAACAAGGCCACATTGGAAAGTGATACTTTTTTTTGTTAGAATATGCAAGAAGGCCGTGTATAGTGGCACATTCCAGAAATCCTAGCACTTGGGAGACTGAGGCAGAAAGATCATTGGGAGTTTGATGCCAGCTTGGGCTAAAGTGAGTTCAAGGTCAGTCTGCACAGTGAAACTCTATCTCAAAAAGACAAAAAGAAAAAAGAAAAAAAGAGGAATAGTCAAGAAAGCGATGATCTACATATGAAATATTAAAGATAGTAGATAGATTACCCATGTGCTTCATCTTTCTTGTGTCTATTGGCTGAGCCAAGTGTCTGCCTGTGGATCAATCCTGGGAGGTTTCTAAAAAAAAGAAATTTAGATTTTTTTTTTTTTTTTTAGTTTAGTGGTACATGTGGAAACTAGAGACAGTCTCCAGTTATAAGGGGAAGGTCTATTTAATTTATTGCAACATCATTGGGGGAATTCAAGGATTTTATAACTGAATCTCAAGTTTTATTACAGTTTTCCGATAAGGATTTGCATCATGGAGATCATTCTCAGTAGTGTGAAAATATCATCTTTTACATGATAGATGTGTTTCTGAAAGGTTATATGTGAATCAAATTTTATATTTAGGAGATAGTTCTAATCCCAATTTCTTAATCTACACAATTGGGGAAATCAAATTCTATTTCAAACTCACCAATGAAGCATTATCTTGCTTGAAAAGTCTTGCTGTGAATTTTCTCTGTGGCTGGAGTACTCATCCACTAATTGATTTGTTGTGTAAAGTTGGATTTTCATCAATTAGATTTTTTAAATTCACCTCACAAACAGTGGCTTTGGAAAGATTCTAAGTGTAATAAAAATAAAAATAATTATAAGTTGAATGTGAAACTCAGAACTTTAAGTTCCACTCAGCAATTTAAGTAAATTACATCAATTCAGAAATGATCATCAGTGATCCAAAATAACTAAGTTCTTTTTTCTTTCAAGTTCTTTGCATTTTAATGGTCTCTGCCTCTGTAAGTAACAAGGAGGTCTTGATAAAATCCCATTTCAAGTCTCTACTTAAAAGCTCCACTTTTTACCTTTGAAGCAATGGAGCTTGTGAAGCTAAGTAAACAAATTGCAGATGGCATGCCACCTTCATTCAGAAACATACTTATTACTCAGCAAAATGGCATTTAACACTACAAAAAAAGCCAACAGCTGAGCTACTACATCAAATCTTCAATGGAATCCAATGTCCCCACCTGTGGGCTGTCCAGATAACCAGCAATTGTGTCTCCAAAAAATGCAATTACTAGAAGGAAAGAAGAAAGATTTACTCTCTTTCATGAGGAATGGAATTATGGAAAGGGTCTTTCATCATAGACCAAGTATACTTGAAGCAGAGTTTATCCTATTTGATGCCCATTAACAGTCTGATTCCTTTATGCACTTGGTGGATGCGAAATTGCTTTATCATTTACATCTAGATGACCATAAACACCCCCTCTCCTAGGCACTCACCCATCCTGTTGCACCACACTAAGACAAACAGAATGTGAATATTCCCTTTTTTTTCCAGAAGGGTGAGATTTTCAGTATCCATTTCCCATCATAACACATGAGAGTGCCGTTGCAATCATAGAAATAACATGCATGGGGGATAAATAGTCATTGAGCACATTCGAAATACTCTACAACTGGGAGGAGTTCACGCTCAGTAAAAGTCTGAATACTTCGTTGAAAATCTTAACACATTTGCAGAGAGTTAGATAATATTGCCCTTTATTTATTAATAAGGAGAGACCATGTCTATCAATAGGGCAGGCTTACAGCCTCTAAGTCATCCCTTACAAACATTCATCAATCAGTTGACTTCTCTGTGTAACTAACAATGACATGGTTTGAATGACTGTGTCTCCCCCAATGGTTCCCCAGTAAGCAAGATTCCAAAGGTATGGAGAGTGCTTTGGAAGTAGGCTGGGGAGATTTCTGTAATGACAAAGGACTCCATGAACTTTGGAGAGTGAGAACATTCTGTTTCCTTTCGTACCAGAGTAGAGGCAGTTGAAGTCATCATAATTCAAGAGTGCATAGTCAAATGCGCTTGCTTTCCCTTCCAAATACACTCAAGGTAGCAGACATGATGATTTGGTCAAAAACCGTGTAGGAAGATTTCAGAAAAAAGTGGTGCCTCAGAAACCAAAAAAATACTTGGCCAAACGAACAACTAAGAGGCCTTTATGATAAATATAAAACACACATCAGGCAAGGCAGTAAGGGTAGATTGAGATGCATGGAAGTGTGATCCTATTTTCCTCTCCCTGAAATCTGTGACTTTATACATATCTCACTGCTCCAAGCTTTTCTGTCCTGAATGCAAATGTTTTCAGAAAAACTGCAGAGCTCTCTTTGCAAACCTTACTCCAGGTTCTAAATCCAGGAGCAAATGAAACTGGAGGAAGGGATGTCATTGAGAGAGTTGGGAGAAATATCCTATGACCTCTGTCGACTAGGAGATTCCAAGACAGATAATAGCATTTACCACTTATAAATGTAAGAGCACCCTCCCCCTACCAACGAGAGACTGCTGGCAACATGCATGTATTATTTAGATATTATGTATTTATTTATACATGTTTATGAATCTAATAAGTAATTCAGTGGCAGCAGACACAAAATTCTGTCTCTTTAATCACTGACAGACCTCCTAAGAGAACTCAAAATCTGTATTTCTCCACTCCTTGCCTGGCAGGTCTCAGAAGGTCAAGGTTTCATGTTGCCCTAGCAACGGTGGATAGCATCACTACCACCTAAAGCTGCCCAGGGGGCTGCAGCCTCTGCAGCACTGTAAGTGGTTATGATGTTATCCTAGTTGCTGGGGAAACGCACAGCCTGCCACCAAGGCAGGTGGGTAACCACAGAGTCAGTTCTCAACCATTTTGCTTTTAACAGTCCATACTGGCAAGTGCATTTATCGCTAAATAAATTCTGTGAACAATTTGGAATCTTAAAGAGTTCTAGTCATGTGTTTTCTTTCTTAAAAGCTCTTAAATGGTTCACCTTTATCACCTGAAATATAGTGTTATTCTATGAAAAAATAAAAACAGGTTTATTATTGCTCTACTTTAAATGAAATTGCCACCCACACTAAAACATGCCAGGGTAACTCTTCTAATTCTTCTCCAGAGTCTCTGCTCTCCTAATCAAGCCTGCAGATTTTTCAGGTTGCTCTCTGCTATATCTACAGGGGAAAAAGGAAAATTTCTTAAGATAATATTGGATCTTTAAAAGTAGATTCATAAAAGCAGAGGAGTCCTGCTCACTATTTGAGTCATCCTTGATTGGCTTTCTTTTAAAATGCATCCTCTGTCTTTCTTATATCCAAGGGCTTTAAAATTCAAATGTTCATGAACATCAGCTTTATTAAAATTAGGGCTTTGGGAAATGACTCGGAAAAGGGAGAAAAGAATATTATCCAACCATTTAAAAATGCTAATTAATGAAGTTCTAAAGCCCAGAGAGGACATTTGATATAGCAAGAGTTTCTCTATCAAGGAGGAGTGGAATTCATCTAAAAAAAAAAAAAAACAGAATAAAATAAAACTGAAGTATATTAACCCAAATCTTCCCACAGGTGAAGGAAAAACCTCAAGAGTTTTGTTATATTGCAAGAACTTGAATTTGCTTGCTTACCAACTGAGCACATTAACATTTTCTGGTACAACTCCACACCCGTCCTGTTAGCTACTGGGAATCTACCTTGAATACATAACATTTCATTCACTTGATTTTAATCTTCTTCTTGTCCTCAGTAGTAATCACATACTTAACCTTGGTCAAAACAGGGAATGAGAGAAGAGGATACCCAAATGGTAGATCCAACTTGTCCCATTTCTCTGAGCCAGAAACTCCTTTCATTTTTAACTGTGGAGAGGAAAACACATTTTCCTCTCTCCAGTCCCAATCTCTTCTGCTTAATTCTTTCACTGCAGCTCAAATATAGAGCTCGCAGGAATATTTACCCTCCTGAGTGTTAGACATGCATGCATCCTTTCAAAGCATCTGTGATTAAGCTAACATCAATCCTACCATTGTTTCCTTACATTCAAAAAAGCGAGTTTTGTTTGACTTTTCTGCTGATTACTTCACATTGTGCTAGTCTTGCCCACATTCTATAGGACTCTTTCTCTCTCTCTCTCTCTCTCTCTCTCTCTCTCTCTCTCTCTCTCTCTCTCTCTCTTCTCTATCTCTATCTCTATCATCTCTATCTCTATCTCTATCTCTCTTCCTCTGTTTCTCTTGGCGTGGGTCAAAAGTTGTAACCCTCCATTGACTCAAAAACAGATTCCATAGTATGAAAATAAATAAATAGCTCCAACTCTTTAACTGAAAATCACTTTCTAGGGTCTCCTAATGATTTCTTAATACTGAGGTATGAATTGGAAGATTTTTTGGTGTCTAACAAAAGTGCTGGGGTAAAGGAAGGGTTTGTGCTTGGGACACAATGGCATGAGCCCCTGGGTGAGAGCTGGGGAAAAGAGCAAAGGAAATCCAAGACCTCATGGTCAACATCAAGACTCTCACAGCAGGATCTGGAAGAGAATTATGTGATAAGTATGCAGCTCTATGCATGCCCAGGTGTTCTCCTGTCATACTTCACTTTGCTAGATTAAGTCTGTAAGTTTAAGGGTAGCATTCATGGAAGAAGACCTTGGCACATGACATTCTATCTTGTAGAATGTGCTTCTTCTGCTTCTTCTTCTTCTTCTTCTTCTTCTTCTTCTTCTTCTTCTTCTTCTTCTTCTTCTTCTTCTTCTTTTTCTTCTTCTTCTTCTTCTTTTTCTTCTTCTTCTTCTTCTTCTTCTTCTTCTTCTTCTTCTTCTTCTTCTTCTTCTTCTTCTTCTTCTTCTTCTTCCTTTCCCACTTACTCATCCTTCAGTTAAATAAAAAGATAGTAACTTTTAAAATAGCTAAACTTTCTTAATGCCAGATACCTTGCATTATATAGTTCATGCATATTCATCAATATCCTGTGAAGTGGATATTCTATTTCCTGCATTTCAAATGAGGAGCCTGAGTCACAGAGCAGTTCAGTTGCTAACACTGGGGTGCATAGGTTATAAACAGTCAAGAAAAGATCTATCCACCCTGAACTTAGGTTCTTATTCACCATAATAGATGTAAGGAAGCTTTTTGTCTCACTATAAAGAAGGTACCTATCTCTGACCTCAGTACTCAAATATTTTGCATAATATTCTCTTATACCATTCACTTGTATTTTCATCCCCAAAATGGGTGAAGTGAGCTAGTTTAATTAGGGTTGGGACTAAGTCAGCATAACAATAAGATCTCACAATTCCATTTTAAAGGCTCAGTCTCTAGCTCCACGTCTGCCTGGAAAGGGCTCAAAAAGGGCCAAATTAGTACAGAGAAGACAAGAGACCATCACTCCATGGAAGGACAACCCATGTTGCAGTGAAGAGGTAGCAAAAATACCTGAATCTTGAGCCTTTTCTTAGATGTGAGAAACAGAAGCCAAGATGTGAGAAACAGAAGCCAAGGCTTCTGGAGAACACTGTTGGGAGCTACTGTAACTGGAAATTGAACACATATGCAGGGCTGCAGCATGGCTGGGGTATGGCTGACCTGAGAACAAAGAGATTCTTCAAAGGGCAAGATAAGGTCATAGCTGAGGACACCTGGCCCCAACTTCAGTTAACTAAATGAAGACTGTAGCTTCAAGTATTTCACTCCTGTAGGAGATGCAAGGAGATCTTCTCCTAAGATACTTCTCCTAAATTAACATAAGATAGTCTCCTAAATTTAATCTGTTACTCAGAAAAGTCCTACAACCACTCCCAAGGCTCTGATCAGGTTTCCTCTGCTTTTTACTCTAATCTTTACCTTGTTTGAAAACTAAATAAATGTGGACCATCCAGAAAGTTTGCTTGTCTTAGTCCCCAGAGTCTCAAACTCTGCACAGGATTTTGATCCTCCTGAAGCCCTAAAATCATACCACTTGTCTCATTTATTCAAGCTTTCATGATACACTTGTTTGGGAGGCTGAGGACCTAGGCCAGGTTCCTGATAGAACACTGCATCCCAGGGTTAGAAGCCAAGTAGGGTAGGTACAGCACAAACAGTTGTGATGCAGTCTCCTGACTGACTGAGGTGAATATGGAGTGGTAACCATCATGTGGATAATTTCATGGCTGTGAAAGATAATGGAAGTAGACCTCTGTGATGATAAAACAGACATTTGTGGAGTTTTCTTTCAGGCCCATACTATCACTGTGTATGCAGATTTTTTTTTCACAAAATACAACTCAATGTAACTTTGCAAAATGAAAGAAAAGATAATGTGGTGTATGGACTGACACAAAGAAGCTAGGGAATGTGTTCATTAAATATATCCAAGAATCCCAAAAGGGTTCTGCTGTCAATGATTCCTTTGTTGTGACCAGAATCTCTTTGGTGTGAAAAGGGAGGCCCCAAACATGTTGGATTATTTTATCTGAAACTTCAAGTAAATAAAAAAACTGGCACTTGATATTAAACATCTTCAGGAAAGAGCAAGATATAGAGGTCTTAGAGGTGAGAATAATGTTCTGTGTCTCTTGTGATGAACCCCCAGATCCTGGGACCCTCAATACACTAGTGATTCTATGACTTTGTAGCATCAGCCCCAAACCAATTTGTCCATAGCTGCTTCCTGCAAAAGCTGGAGAGGAACACACAGAGTCACAGAAAAGGAACACCAAAGGCAGTTGGAAGGGACTTAGTCCAACTCTTTTATTTCAAGAGTCGTAGAAAGAATACCAGAATTGTGTTTCCTGTAACTCACCAACCATGTGCCTAGAGTACTAGCAAAGCAGTCACCATACAAATAAACTAAAGATGAAAGCAAAGTTAGTTAGACAAATACAGCTTCAGTGAGTTTGAGGATCTGGTAATACAAGAAAACTTAGAAAAGAATCATTTTAATTTTAGGATTATATGTATTATGCTTGTCTCTTCTTGATAGCATATGGGAGATTGCTGATCACATGATATTTGGACACTTAGGGTGTCAGGAAGATTTAATTGGACTGTGAGTGAGAGAGAATATTCCTACAGAATCAGTCTCAAACTAGAGAGCCTTGAGTGAGGAATATGAAGTGCCTATTGCTAAAAGAGATGATTCTTCAAAGAGAAAAATTTTTAAAGATTATATGTGATAAAGAAGAATATAAGGATGGATAAGTCTTAATGTATTACAGACTTTACATTTTTAGCCTAAAAGTCCACAGTGTCACATAACCTGAGAATACTTGGGCAAGTAATTTAACCTTTCTGATGTTTGGTTCAATAGCTGAATTTGTGCATTTACGAATTTTCTGAGAAATGAGATAAATTAGAAAATGAAAAAATCATCTATAAAAACTGTAAAATGACATAAACATATTAAACCATATGAATATAAGAGGAATGAAGGCAAGAATTCTTAAGGAGGACTTATTTTTCTTCACAGAGTTAAAAACCTGGTAATGATCAATTTTTTCCTAAGGGACTAAAAGGAGATAAATTGCCCAAGTCTACTGGAATATGTTTGTATAGTCAATGATGGATTTAATTATATAGACTTTATTATATTTGTGCATAATAAGTACAATAACATATAACTGCACTATAATTATCCTATTGGGTAGCGCCAATGCAAACTTAAAGGTTGCTATTGCCTTTAATGTTTACAACAGCCAGATCTCATATTTGTAAAAACATTTTAGGAAACAAGTGATGCTGGGCCCATACTAAAGCCTGATTTAGTCTCTTGAATGACAAACCTTTCTATGGAGAAAGTAATGGATTGATGGATGAATGGATTTATGGACTGAGAGATGAATAATAGATGAAGGGAAGGAATAGGGAGAAGAAGAGCAGGAAAAGAAGAAAAGGAAGAGGAAGAGGAAGAAGAAGAAGAAGATAGCTAAATAGTCATTCTGTATCTTTGTGACCCAATGCACTTGTGCACTTTTAGTAGCAAAAAGTTTTTTTATTTTAGAAATGGAAAGATCCCCCTTTGTGTATCCCTTTTCTTTTTTATCTCTATCGCAAACAAGAGCACTAGGTGTTACTATCTTTTTTATAAAACACAAAGATCTAGAGTGATAACCAAGAATGATTAGTTTATTTAAAATTATATTAGCTGATGGTCAAGTTGAGATGGTTTGTAGAGATTCCAAAATTTGAAGTCTTCTACTCAGTAGTACTTTTTATAATTACCTAAACATTGCTTGAGAGGCAAACTTTTCAAATGTAGTTAGGACTTCTCAAATTATCACATTTTTTAGAATGAATACTATGTTTCAAAACAAGAAGAGGTAGACCCTTACTAGAAATCAGAAAATAGGCTGTTGATAATTCCAGGTTGTTTGAAATAGTTTGATCCCATCATCCAGGAAAAAATTATGAACAAAGTTCATGTTAAATTTTAAATATGTTATCTTGCACATTAAGTAGAAACATAGTGGTTTGCAAGATATCTATGAATTTTAGTAGCTACATAGTTTATAAGACAACTATAAATACCAATACAGATATTTCTTTTTTTATTTTTATTTTGAAAAGAATAAAAGCAAATGAGGAAAAAACCATTATGTGGTCATTCAGAACAAAAGGATGGACATAGTATGATTTAAAACCACAATTCAAGGTGATCTACAATGGTTACCATGATGTCTCTTGTTATCTTCAATAGAATTGCCCATATCATTAGGTACAATAAAATTGAACATAGCAGTATGGAACAAAATCAATAAAAACTAAACATTGGAGACATTATAGGACTTCAAAAGAGGGTAACAGTCAAACCAGTATGGGTATCATAGTGAATCTTAGTGTCCTCAGAGTAGTTGCCTATACTCTCAGATTGATACTATCAAACATAACAGATTCAAATAAAATCAGTCAAGACAAGACAATGAAAGCAGTACAGGATTTCAAATTAAGGTAATAGGAAATTTAAAATGATTACCATAGTGTATCCTGCTATTTTTGGAATAGCTGTCTATGCCCTCAAATCTAGTACAAGTAGACAAACTGGAACAGAATATAAACAAACTAAACAGAGCGATGACAACAATGTGGGTTTCAAATCATGATAGAAGATTAACGGTGTCCTCTGCCTTCCCTTTTTATACAGTTCCTCCCCTTTTACTTTCACAGGGTACATATACATTTTGTATCCCACTAAATCCTGTAGTTTTTAGATTAGGGAGGCAACCCACTATTTACCTAAGTGGTTCTGAACCTTTTTAACCCTGAGCTCGGTCTCAAGTTGTATCCATTTACCTACAAAAGCCTCAAGGTTTTCCTTCATTATAGCTAAGTAGTTCTCCATTGTATAAAAGTCTTATGTATTTCCAACCAATCTGCAGCTGATGGGTGAGCTATCCCCACTTTTTTCTAGTTCCCTGTCACATAGAGCATTATTTTCTCATCTTTGACTTTCAATCCATAAACCCTCTTTCAGGTTAATTATATTTCTTATATAGAGCATCTTGATGGACCCTATCACCTGATCCACTCTGCCTGTGTTTCTTTTTATTAGTGTATTGAGGCCATCCATGTTATGGCCAACCTTCTTTGCTTCATTTCTGCCATGCTATTTTTCTGCTGTTGGTTGTCTACTTTTCCCCTTCATTCCACTGTCTGCCCTGTTCAGTGAGCCTCCTCTGCCACTGTTCCTGAAACTATGGTCTTTTTTTCTCTCTCTCTCTAGAATGTCCTTCAGTATTTTTTGTAGGGTTGGATTGGTGGTCATGAACTCCTCCATTTCCTCTTTTTCTCCCTTAATTTTGAGAGATAGTTTTGCAGGGTACATTAATCTGGGTTGGAGGTTATTTTCTTTCAGGGCTTGGAATACTTTGCTCCAATCTCTTCTTGATTTGATGGTTTGTGATGAGAAGACTGTCATGATTCTAATGGGTTTTCCTTTAAAGATGATCTGTTTCTTTTCTCTGACAGATTTTAATATTCTGTTCTTGTGATGAATTTCTGGGACCTTGATTATTATATGTCTGGGTGTAGATCTATTTTGATTATAGCTGACTGGAGTTCTGTATGCTTCATATATCTGAATATCATTTCCTTCTCCTATGGTTGAGAAATTTACTTTAATTATCTCTATAAATTTCCTTTGTACTTCATTTGTGTTTACCCCTGCTTCTTCACTCACATTTTTATTCTTAAGTTATAGATCCTCTTATCATCATCTAGCCTTTGTATTTTTACTTTCTGGTTCCTTGTTATTTTTAAGAGATCTTTCCTTTCACAATCACAAGTTGCGAACCTGTCTTCAAGGTTTGATAGACTATCTTTAGTTTCTTTCAAGCAGTTTTGCCAGCTTTCAATAGAGTTTTTAATTTTCTGGTAATCTGTTTGAACCTGTTTCATGTATTCTAACTTTTTTATATTCTTCATCAAAGGTTTTTCTCCTTTTTCTGTGCTTCTCCATTCTTCCATTGTGTCTTCTCTTAGAGGTGCTTAGCATTTCTTTTATTTTTTCTTGTATCTTCCTTTACTTGCATTAGTACTTCTGTTCTGAGTTCTTCTATAATGTCATGAATATTTCTTTATGTCAGATGCTACTTCTTCTGAAACTGCAGGTGTGCAACCCCCTATCTCTTCTGTGTTTACATCTCCTGGGCCAGTACTGTTTGGATTGGAGGCTGGAGACTTCCTTTTGTTTCTTCCTCTTATCATGTTTCTTGTTTCTACCAGGCAAGTGGATAGGGGAGTGCCCCAGTACTTCCTGTATTGGTTACAATTAATCTGAAGTGTGCTGGCTAGGGATTGCCGCCCTCCCCAGTCTGCTAGTGACCACTGAAGTACAAGTAGGGGTGGGGCAGACTGTCCCCTCCCTGCTGAGCTGGCCAATCACTGGGACCCTTCACCACATTAGTGTGTGCCGTGAAGATGGGGCTGGTTAGGGATAGTTTCAGGGAGACCTCGTCCTTGGCTATTGTACTGAGCATGGAGGTGGGACACAGTCCATGCTATTCTAACCAATTTGCTCTGCACTAGGAGTAGCTGACTGAAGCCACTGCAGTTCTGGTTCTGGGCTTACCTGTCCAGCTCCAAAATGTCACCAGGCCAATTGCTCTCTCCCATGGGAGAACTGAGATCCCCACACTCACTGCGAGCTGGTGCATATCTCTGAGCCGATGCTGTTCTCCACTCAACCACTCACCTCCATGATCACATCCTCCCACTGAGGGCCTTAGGCTCACCAGCTCCCAACTTCACCATGACTGTGTGTGTTAGGATTCCAGTGGTGTTTCATATGCAGGGGACTGCTCTGGTGAGAGTATGTCTGGCTACAACCTTCTGTCCACTTTTTCCTTTCTTTTTTTTTTCCTTTCTTTTTTTCCCCCTTTAGTTTCTTCCTGGGTTAAGAGGATCCATCTCCTTTTGTTTGTTCTTCTCCAGGATGCTTTATTCCAGCATTTGAGCTGTTTCTTTCAGAGAGGCTCCTTACTTTGCCACTTATTGATCCACCATCTTCCAGTACATATATTTCTAAGCAGTGTCCCTGTGTGTATATTATACATGTATTGTTTTAGTTGAATTCTACTCCAAAGCTACTAAAAACATAAAATTTTAGTTTAAGTTGGTATCCCTTGCCAGAAAGATAGCTTCTAAGCCTTTATCAGTTCCACTGTTTTTTCCAAGCTTTCCATATGTTCTTTCCATATGGCTCCACACATTCTCTCATACAATGACAAGGAGTTAGGGTTATGCTACCTGAAATGACACTAGGACAGAGAAGGAAGTAAGCTGGATTTTATAATTTACCTTTAAATTTGTTTACCTTTGACTAAATTTCACTCTTGGATATAGGGCCCGGGTGATAAGGTGATGTCTGTGCATACATAACTTTGTCTCCTGTGTAACCTGACTGCTACCAAGGCTGCCCACTTGGCTTTTCTGGTCTTCATCCTCTTCCTGACCATCAGAGTTAATTTTGCACAAAGCATCACTTACCCTACTCCATTATTCTGTCCAAAAGTCTTTTACATTTCCTCACTGCTTATAGTTAAAACTGCAATTTCCCAGCATGAGCTATACAATATTCATGATATAATAGAAAGATGAACGTAAGGAGAACTCTATTATATTCCTGGTTTTGAAGTAACTATGTAGGTCTGACTAAGGTGTTTAACTCTTTAAAGTCTCTAATTCCCTGTCTAATCTTGAAGTCATAATAAATGGATTCTAAGGTTTCTAGAACAAATACACTGTTCAGAACTTACCCTATATTTTCTTGGTCTTTCTCATCTAAATGAAACTCATTTTGTCTCTGTTCGATAATATTATACATATGTTTAATTTCATAATTTCAGCTTTTGTTGCAGCTGTTTTCCTCATGGAAATTCCCTTTTCTTTTATTGATTTCCTGATGATTGCTCTCCAAAAATATGCTGATCATTGGCATCTACAACATGACAGTCGCCTGAATACAGACACCAGAAACATCAAACTCCTTTTGATTAAACATCTTGTATTTTCATGTTGGCTCTAATTTAAAATGACAGCTAATCCAAGAACTACTTTCATTCCATTTAACTAGCTACTTCTTAACTAGATACTTGTCAGCTAGCTACTTTTCCCAATGATCTTTTAATGAGTGAATCTCCTATCCTGTACCCTCCCATGGGTGAAAGTCATAAACCCAGTAGCTCTTTGTATATCTCTAGTTGGTTATGAAAGAGATGCCTCAAACCTACCAACTTCCCCCAACAACCCCCAAACTTGCTTTTCCTGAGATGTTTCCCAAACTGAAGTGATATCATTATTTATCTAATAGCTCAGACTCCAAATTCCTTTCTTTCACTCTGGGAATCTAATCCAAAAGCAAATTGTTTTGGCAGCACTTCAGAAATACATTGCAAAGATGGTCAGGTCTCACAGTCTATCTTGTTCCCAACTGAATACAAAAACCCTAAAATTTCTTGTCTGGACTCTTGGTTTTCTTGGACTTGTTTTTACAGTCCAATTGCTACACAGCAACAAAATTATTTTTTTAAACTGTCATCATGTTTAAAAAAATTCCCACCAACCCTACATATTCTATGCTTAACTACTTCTCCCACTTTACTTCTGACCACTCTTTCTCCTGCACATTCTGTCATAGCATCCTCTTCCTTCTGTCCCCCAAGCACATTACCTTCTTGTGGCTTTGCACTTGCTATTCCTGCTGTTCAAACTGTCCACTTTGGCTACTCCATACTCAGCTCTATCTCACTATTCAATCTCTATTCAAATGTCACATCAATAAGGTCACCCTTGTTGATGGCCTCAGAGTATTCCTGTACCTCTTGATCACATTGTCTATTTTATTCTCATATAGAAATCTGGATTTTTGGCTGCTCTTTATTATCACGCTTCTAACATTCTATGAAGACAAGTGTACCATATCCATCTATGTATTTCTGCAGATTATTAACAGAGCACTTGGCACCCAGCAGACATTCATACGTTTATTGAATGAGTGAGCAGATAGATGTATGAACCACAGCGGAATTTGCTTTACCTTTCATAAAACTATCAGAACACTGGCTGTCTGTGGAATGTTCCCTGATCACAGAGCAAGAAGAGTTTTCTCTCATAGGTAAAATTCATTATGCAGCTTCTCCTGGAAGCTTTTTAAAGGCATTATTTAGTTATCTAGTACACTGCTTTGGGGTTCTAGGGCTGAGATGCTGAAAACCAAAGTTCTGATTTATAATTAGTTCATGTTCCTTTTTTTAAAGAGGGTCCCACAAAAGATTAGAAGAAATAGGGCTTTCTTTTTATATGATTCTTGTTTCTTTTAACTTTGCTCCAGCTATAGTTCTCCATCCTTTTAGGAGCAATTAATTCCATTTTCATTGCCTCTATCCACACCACATATTACACACATATCATTCTGCACATTCCCAGGATTTTCTGCTTTAGTGGTCAGGCTTCTGAGTTGCTGGAACCAAATACCCAACTTCTGCAACTGAAGGGAGATTTAATTTGGAACCAAGTTTCAAAGATTTTCAATCTATAGACAACTGGTTCAAAGGCAGTAACATCATGGCAGGAGGGTTTGATGGCAGGAAACAAAGCACAGAGGAGGAGCCCAAGGGCCAGATGTAGCCCCTAAAGTCATCACCCCACAACTCCACTAGACACAGTCAGAAGTATATTTTGCTAATCTTCTAGGCAACCCCCAAACCAATAAAGTCAACAATTAAGATTGACCATTAGGGCTTCCTTGTCTCTCAGGGTTAGAGATCTGAGTATTTGGTTTTTGCAAGTCCTAATCTGAACTCTAAAGCCCTTGAATCAGCCAGGTGGACCTCCTTTCTTAGACTTCCTTGACATGAGAGCTCCTTGCAAGCCCTCAAGTTCCAAAGTCACTTCTTTCCATACCCCAAGCCTAGAGGTATTTACTTCTTGAAGTTTGTGTCTCTACGCTGTACCTCAGCAACCACTTTTTTCTGTTCAGTCATTCCACATCTCTTTCCATACATCTGCATTATGCTCTGACTGTTAAAATAACTAACATGATTTTTATTTTTCAGAGTGGCCTCCAGCTGATAGAGGAATTCACAATGCATTGCCTTGAACATTCTCTCTCAGGGTATCATTTATTGGCTTATAAACCTAGACACTTGTTTACAATAGAACTTACCCCTCTACCTACTGGCTGCAATGTCTTACACATTGCAAGGGTCAGTGCATCTTTAATCACTGACCAATTGTCAACTCAGAGACAAATTAGCTCTTCTTGCTTTTGGAAGCAACATTTAAAAATCTTTCCAGAGAAAAGTCATCTTGATCTTCAAGCCCTCTAGGATAGGAAATTCCTAAAATGTTTATTTTAATTGTAAAATATTAGCTTGTTAACTCATGCAAAGAATCAGGTTCTAGATTAAATAAGTGAGTTGAGATTTTCGGTTGGAAGAATAGGAATAAGGAGATGATTATTGATACAATTTGCTGTCAAAAAGTGCTTCCCATGTAGACCTATGGTAAGGAGTTGCACAAAAGAGAAATGCCTAGATCTGAGCAAAATGGTGATTTTGAAATTTTGTGATAGAATTTGTTCCCCAAATAAGTTTCTGCTGTGTTTCAAATAACCCAATTATTTGACGATCTCTTTAGTTCTTTCTTTCTTTTCCTTACCCCAGTTTTCTTTGTACAAAGAAAAGTCCATTTGATTAGTTCACATGAAAACATTTTCCACAAATACATTTCACTAAAATCAGACTTTGCTACTGAAACAAAAGATACATGTAAGTCAATGGGGGGTAAGGAAGGAGAGATGGAGGGAGAAGAAAGAAGTGGTGAGAAAGAGAGCTATTTTGAGACTGAATGTATGTCATTTCTGCCTTTCCCACAGGTGCTTACACGTAGGGCTCTCTCTACCCACCCTGATGAGGGCAAGAAGCTTCTTAAAAGAATCACTGGACAGTTTGGTTTCCTATGATTACCATCCGTCTGGAAGCAAAGAGTCAGGCGTGAGCACTCTGTGTACACTGAGGGCCCGATGCTGTGGCTCTTCCTTCATGCACATATCATCAAGCAAGGAGGTCTAGATTCCTGGCCCATTACCACTTGGTTTTCTGCTTGACCTATTGAACACTTAACCTGGAGAGCATCCTGCTTGTATCTCTGCTGTTTATTTTAATCTCCATACTTAGAGCTGGACAGCTCCTCACTTTTGCCCAAGAACAATCTCTTCATACTTGGCCCCCCTTTGACCTCCATCCTGCCAAAAACACTCCTTCCTACAAGGACAATGGAGATATCTGTCACTTCAATACTTATGTGTGGTACACTGGCTATTGCCCTCCTGCCTGGTACATTTGTGGGAACTGTCCTCTTCCCCCAAAGTCTTTATTTAAACTGCCAACCTCATATCAGCAAAGACACTATGGATCATCACACTAAGTAGAAACGAAATAGTAAGGAACTCCTTCCTCACTGCCTTGAACTTCTCACAGGGAATGCTGGATCCTTTCACTGGCCATGAACAGTTCATCTGGCTGACTGAAACACACAAGCCATTTCTTGCAAGAATTTATGTCTCACACTTTTATGAATAACTATTACATCATCCAAGACTTTACTTTGAACTAAATAGCATCATATATAATACATAGAATGGGTCTTCCTGGTTCTTACACTTTAACAAATAAGGATGAAATAAAGGATTCATCTTTCCCAGGTTTTAGTATTCTATTGCAAATCTGTCTTTCATGGATATTCTCTAGTAGTAGCACTAATAATAATAATAACAATAGTTAACATTTATTGAGTGTCAGATGTGTCAGATGCCATTTTACAGGGCTGTCTACTATGTGTACAGTGCCACAAAATTTACAAAAATCAGAAAGAATAGGTTTAATTATTCATTGAATTTTATATGTAAAGAAAGTAAGGGACAAAGCTTAATCAAACTACTTGAGATTTCTAGTAGAATAGTAAAGCTAGTAAATGAACCTATTTACTATTTACTAACTGTTATTACTACAGCTATTTACTATAGCTATAATACTATTTACTATTTAATAGCTAGGGGCTATTGTTAGCTTTCTCAGGGGCCCACCCTGCACTTTGCAAGCATAATTCTTTTCTTAATTGGCCTGCACTCACTCTGCAAAGCATGATTCTTTTCTTTTCCTACCTTTAATAAATGTAGGAAATAATCTCAATACCCTTTGAGATTGTTTTGCCCAAATTTTTTCTTCAGGACAAGCAGAACCTAGAAATAATCTCTGAGAGTTCACAGAACTCTAGAACCTGGGCACACTTTGACTCTCTTGATTCTGGATTCAGTGTTTTCTTTCTTCTTTCTGTCTTTCACTTGGTTCCATTTCTCCATCTCTTCTTTATCAGCCTCTTTCCTGCAATTGCCTCCATCTTTATCTTCTAGCCTCAACCTCTCCATTTTTGTCCTCTGTTTTTTTGCACTTGTTCTTCCTCCAACAATGAAAAATAGCAACTTCTTGATCTCTTTGACCTTTCAGTTTTCTAAAGTCCCTTAATTCTCTTGAGACAGTCTTTCTTCATGTATGCTAATACAATTGATTGGACTCTGGATTTCTTCTCATCAATCACATTCCAGCTGGGCCTTTGTAATATTATACTCCAGCTGCTTGATTGGACTTGAGTATTTCCCAAATTTCCATGGCCACACAGCCAGGAGGAACAACTCAGGAGAGCTTAATTCCACAAATAGTTAATCTCATGTTTATGTGCTGATTTTCCTAGTTTCTCTCACACAGTGCAATGTATTTTTAAATTCCAGGACCCCTTTATTGTAACCTCTCATTTACCAACTAAGATGATAATATTCATTGTTTATTGGGTGCTTATTATGTTTCAGTCACTATGTTAAGTGCTTTGTATAAGTTCAATGATTTAATTTTCACAATAACTCTGTGAGATGTAGAATTGTAGTTGTGTTTTATTTTTAGTTTTAAAAATAATGTTCCATACTTTACAAAAGTAAAAACTGAGTTTCAGAGAGATTAATACGGTTTCTAAAGGCCTCAGCATGAATTTGACTCTCAATATTTCCCTTTTGGCCATTATTCCTTTGCATGGATTGAGCTAGTAGCACCTGTCTTAATGCCTAGTACCACAGCTGGGATAATTTTCATAATTCTATTCCCAAGAAAACGCCTCATTCCAAGTTGTTTCTCCTTCACCTCTGAGTATAACCTGCTTAACCTTCACCCATAAAATGAGATATGTGGTAGTGAGAACTAGTTTAAATTTAGATTGAGTGACACCCCGACAATACATTCAAAAGAAGCATGAAGAAGTGTGAGGTGATATAACTTTGAGGCACTAAATGCCATTTTCATGTAGGAGATGGAATCTGGTCCAGACAGGTGGAAAAGAGTTAGGACATCGTCTGAGATGGGAAATGTCGGGAGCCCAGTTTCACAGACAAGAGCGCACCATCCACCTTTGTCAGCAGCAAGACAAACAGCAGCTGTGTCTTCATAGACGAATAAGGAAAGACATTGCTGGGAGAGATGTGGCCTAACACAAAGATGCACAGGATGTACAGATAAAAGAATCTGGTGTACACTGTCAGTATTTAGAATTTCATTTCTCCTAAGTAGGATTTTCACATTTAAAGACTCCATGGGTTAAAGTATGTTCTTTTGATTGTCAAAAATCAATGAATATAAGACGTGGTGTATAGTTCATTTAATACCTTGAAGAGACAATTCCTGTAAGTCTAAAGGAAACGCAATCATTTAACTAAAATTCTTCTGAGCTGCATATTATTTATTTAAGGTATATTATTTACTTAACTGAGCAAAATTTACCAGAATATAGACACTAATTAATCTCTTTACAATGTACATATTGATTTATTAGTTCTTATTGTGTCAACCACAATGAATTCTTAAGAATCAGCAAATTAATTTACCTTTAGATTATCACACCAGCTTACATAAAAGTGAAGACCAAGTCTCAGATTCTTACTCATATGTAGCCTTATGCTACTACCAATGTGTCTGTTCTAGCATGTAACCCATTTTTAAAATCTCTATGCAATAAAATACTTGAGAGAAAGAGAGATTTATTATGTGGAACTGACTCATGATAATGAAGACTGAGAAGTCCTGTGATCAGCCATCTAGCTTTAGAATCAGAAATGTCAGTAGTGCGTTGTGCCATTCAATTTGGTTCTAGAGGTCTAAGAGTCAGACAAATCAAACAGGGCACCTGAGGTCGGTCCCCATTCAAGGGTAGGCAGGATTAAAGAAGTGTATCCCTTCTTCTGTCTTTTTTATTCAAGGCTTCAAGTGGATTGGATGCTACCCATCCACAATGAGGAGGGCAACATGTCACTATTTTTTACTAATTCATTCTTAAACTTATTCATCAAAAGACAAACCCATCACTGATTTTGGGTCATTGCTTTAACCAGAATGTCCCAGTGTTTAATCTGGACACCTGTGACATACTCAAATTGACACATAAAATTATCTACCACTAATTCCTTTCCATATCTGGCCACAATGGACCATGAACTTAGAAATCCAGCTTCACTTGTTCTTTATAACTCAACCCTTCTCTATTTGTGTATGTCATTGCTTCTACCCAGACACTCCTTTTCTTAAAGATGCCTCAAATTTGGTCTGGAAGTTTGGCTCACTGGTACAATGTTTGGCCATCATGTACAAGGGATTGAGTATAACACAGAGAGCTGCAAAAAAAAAAAAAAACTCAACATTTAATAAGGAACTCACTAATTTATTCAATATTTATTCAATTTCCTATACTCCATTACATTATTAGCCATTTATTTTATAACGAGCAGCAAGTTTCATAATACTCTGTCAAGGGAAATATTGCTGGCATCCTGATTTTATAGATGAGAAACAGTGAGGCTCAAAGGTCTCAGGATGATTTCCAAAGGTCACAATCTACATAGTGCCAAAGCTAAGCTTTGAACACAGGTACCCATGTGTTCTAAACTTCTAAGCAATACTTTGTGCTGTGAAAACATGGGAGGTTTTGGGGTGTGGGTAAAACATGTCACTTCTATGTGCTGACTCTATCACTGCCAGGGAATCTGTAATAAAGAATGACATACACCTGGAAAATGAGTCAAGAAAAGCTGTCTCCCTATGGAAGGAGCTATTGCATTTTCTATTCTGAAAATTCCCTTCTCATTGGTGTCTATTAACAAAGTGCCTTTTATTTGGTGAATTCAGCTGCAAGCGTGGACTTGAAGACCCAATAGGCCTAGCTGAATATTTGACCCATTACCTGAGACAAAGCAAGCCCATAGATTTCCTTTCCTTCTTCCACCTCCAGGGAATGACTGTTTGCACAGTAGCATGCCTCATCTACCCCTGCCTCAGTATTTTAAATCGGGACATCAATACCACTGCACAAAGGCTCACAGGTCACCAGGGAATTGGCAATCCCATCTGTAATGGGCTCTTTATACTGTGAAGACTGAATAGCTGGGGTGTGATACACCAGAGGAAATGAAGCTCAGAGTGAAATCATTGCTGTAACCAGTATGTCCCAAATGTGTTCCACAGACCAATCCTGCAAGACATTATGGAAAAAACAAGATTGCAATTGATGTGTCATAAATATTATGTCTTGTAAATACTGCTTACCTCACCATGTCTTAGAAATCCACATTCTATATTGGAATATTAGAGGCTCTGAAAAGTTCTGCAATATAGATTTTGATCCAAATTCCTAAAATTCACTTGGATATAGAGCATATCTTTCCCCTAGTTTGATTTACACAAGATCTATTAACAATGTATAGAATTAGCAGTCCTTGAATCATGGTTTTGGAAAACACTGATTTAAAGCACCTATGTTAATTACTTAGTTTTAGGCCATTGGATAGTATTTAGAATCACACAGCTATGAAGAATGAAAAGTTCAACTCAAATCCTTTGTATTCTCAAATGGTTATCAGATAGTTGGCACTATCTTTCTCTCTAAACACTTTCTTAAATTGTCCACGGCTTCCACCATAGCAGCTCTGAAATAGGGAAGGCTAAGAATGAAGTTAGTGCACAACTCTGACTATTGTATTCTGTGAAAATATTTCCACTTTCCTGCTTTTGTATCTTTTTTCTTCACTAGTGTATTGTAAGTCATTTTACTGTGACTATAGCAGCATTCACCTAACTCTTCCATCTTCCATATGTGTTACATTGCTCTAAACCAAATGGAACACACATCACACACACAGCCAAATACAACCCACATTATATACCTTAAATCACTATTTTGAGTTGAGATGTCAATAATACTCAGGTTCTTATATTTTTCTATCGCTTTCTATATATTTATCTAGAAACTGTAATTTTTCTTCAGGTTACATTGTAAATGCTACAACTACAGATACCAGCAGTGTTAAGGGAAAATTTCACTTCCTCCTCGTTATGGGCTGTGCCCCATCATACTAATCGTCATCACCTCAGAATGTCACATTTTTCTTTGCAGAGAATGCTTTACAAACATAGTCAAGTTAAAAGGAGTTCATTAGAATGGGTTCCAATATAAAATTATTGTTGTTCCCATGAAAAGGAGAAACTTGGACACACAGGTAAGTGAACAGTGAGCGTGAAAATAGCCATCACATGACCATGTGGTGACAGACATCTAAAAGCTAAGGACAGAAAGTTTAAACACATTCTTGCTTCATAATCCTCAGAAGAAACAGACCTTAGATTTTGAATCACCTTGATTTTGAATTTCCAGGACCCATAACTGTAAAAGAATACTTTTCCTCTCCCTTAGCCACCTGGCTTGAGCACTTTGTCAGAACAATCGTAGAGAAGTAGTAGAGTTCCTGCTTTACCAGTTTGGAAATTCTATCCCAGAAATACCATGGAAGTTTTCTTCCTATCGCTCTCAATTAAGTGACGAATCTATGTTTAAATTGATCAGTGAAAAGAGAAGCATAATAATTGGCTTGAACAAATCACCTGGAAGAGGTTCCTCAATGATCTGCTTCAACATGGCAAAGAGTGAAGCAATGACAGTTAAAGAGGTGATTACATTCCCGTATTGACAGGCATTGTGTAACACAGGGATTTCAAAGGTGCAGAAGAAAGATCTCTATTCTGAGAATCCTCAAAAGAATGATGCTGGGAAAAAGAAGAAACCAAAGAATAAGAAGAAAAGAGATGTATAAAATAAAAATCAATGAAGATATTTGTGAGAAGAAGTTGTCAAGAGCTACAGAGAAGACAGACAAAAAATGAGAAGAAAACAAAGGATTTGGAAATTAAACAGTCACTGTGTCTTTATTAAAAATAATTTCAATCGGAACTCCAAGGTAAATGAAGCATGTACTTTAATAGCCTGGTATGCAGCTGGTAGGTAAGAAATTAAGGTTGCATTTTTGTAAGACAGACTTCCTTCTAACTTTCAGGTCATGTTGCAAGGCAGGTGTAACCATGTAAGGAAAATGCCAAAGAAGATGCAGCATTCAGGAAAGTGTTGCTCTTGCCACCACTGGTGCTACTAAAGATTTAAGATGCTAGCTAGGCTCCACGATTTCCAGAGTAAAGAAAGAGGGTTCCAGCAAATAGACTTTAAATCTCATTACCAAGAGTCAGACTTTTTCTATTAGTTCACACTGTTAAGGACAAACAGTTTTTTCCCCTTTTCCATTTCTTCCTTATTGTACTCCAGCAAGTTTGAGTGTGTTATTTCACCAGTCATTCTCAGTCCCTCCTTTTCCTCCTGGGAACAAACCAACCTCTGCAAATCAAGGGTTTCCCAGAGTTCAGTGTAGTTCCCTTTCATGTACAGAGCCCTGTCTCGCTTGGAAATCCATGATTCAGTGGAAAATTTTTCACTGTTGATTTTGGCTCCGTGGCCTCTTTAACTCTCATATTCATCTATGTCTTTTAACACAAACATTATTAGCAATGATGTGATGATTTGAAACCTATCTGTCTTATGTTTTGTCTCATTTATTAGTTCTTTTAAAAATAAAGTGGAAATGTAAGGTCCTATTATTGGTCTTTCTCCGTGCTATGACTATATACATACCAAAAGAAATTGGACGTACTTTTAGAAAACATATTCTACAAAAAAATAGCTCAGACACAGTCTGGTATCAGAGTACCACGTCTCACATTCTCCATTCCATGGAATGACAAAAATGTTCTGGAGATTCCATATTTTATTAAAACACCAGATTATCTCTGGGCAATTTCTCTGTTGCTCTACCTCTTCTCTTTTATTAAGATTAATTCACAAATTTACCAAGCAAACTGTTGCTATGTCTCTAATTAGTAGTGTTTAAATCTGTAACTCTTACCAAGTTTTAGAAAATCAATTTACTTACTTAATAGGTAGAATCATTACTATTTATCTCCATATGTCTTTTCCAGTACTTCAAACTTGAGCAGAGATCCCAGTTACCTTAAACAGAACAAAAGGCACTAAATAAATCTTGGCTAGATAGCTGGATGAGGGAGAGAGGAAAGGATAGCAGGAAATGCTTAATACATTAGTGGCTTAAGATTTTCTTAAAAAATCAGCTAAATTTAAGTGCTTTCAGTGTTTTACTTAGGAAATCATGGCTATGTTTTTTGGCAAGAATCTATCACTCGAGATGCATTCTACCGTATACATACTTGCAGAATTCACGCATATCTCTCAATGGGCATTTTCAAAATTTCAGACTCACCTACAGCTTCTCAAATCTGATTGCAGGCATTGCCATTATAGGGGTGGCCATAGGCTAAACAAATACCTCATGTGAGTAATCTTGTTGGGAAAATGTAGAATCACCCTAACCAAGATAAAATCATAAATGCTTAAATTATAACATATTAAGCACACCAGTGTCCTAAGGAACATGAGCCAAGGTTTATCAGAGATGAAGAACCACTGTGAGTAGATTAAGGAGTTGCTATAGAGATGAAGGCTGGAACTTTTTGGAAGATAATGGAGGAGTCTGTCCATCTACCCTTGAGATTAAGTAGAGATAGGGATCAGCCAGACCCCTAATTCAAAGTTACAGAAGGTTAATGTATTTACGAATAGGTAGTAACATATCTGGTTATTTTCCATATATGTTTTCAATATTTCAAACTGAGCAGAGAATAGAGACAGAAGGTTGAAGGAACAAAAGCAAAGATATATATATATATATTCATATATATTCAGAGATACATCTTCTCTTCTCTTCTGGAATTGCAAGCTGAAAAGAAAGGACTGTGATGTACATCAACATTGTGAGCACTGATCCTTGTGAAAGCTAGAGGGGTCAAGGCAAATGAAGATTATCTGGGAGTGCTCACATCTTTTGCTTTCGTTTTTCTTTTTCCTTTGCTGC